>OZ030020.1:33104854-33584854 GCA_964023405.1 Apodemus agrarius
GTGATGTACCAGAGATACAAAAACTAGGATCACCTTTATCTCCAAAATGAATTATTACCACTTGTTTAAAAGGATTAACAATAACAACAACAACAACAATAACCCACCACTAGACTCACAGTCTACTTGCTAAAACACCTGGATAAATTGTAAATAAATAAATAATAATAAGGCAAAAGGCATTAGCACATTCATTCAAAGTGTTTCTCACCTAAGAAGTTGTTATTTGTACACAAAGACTCAATATGAATATTATGTCATATAAAACATGATGCCGTTTTATATAGGTCTGACTTCATGCAGTATATAGTATTAAAATAATAAGTATGAAATAGTGACCACAATGGTACTGACTGACAGTGGAGAATAAAACGTACCAAGATGAGGATAAGAAATGGGTACAAATGTCCTGAAAAGACCCACGTGCAATTGCCACCAACTGCTCAGTGTCCAAGGCATAAAGACAAGCTTCAGGGAGAGAAGAATGGAACCAGTCACTACGGAAGACAGACTACTGAGCAGAGGGCGCGGCCGGGATGAGAAACAGCAGAAGGCTTATCAGCGGAGATAAGTCCATCCAGGCAGGCGTTCCACTACAGGCCTTTCGACACAGCCTAAAGAACCGAATGAAATCCATTTAACTTTATGCCTGCCATTTTGGAGCACTCTTGGAGAGGGGTGGGGGCTGTAGCTCGGTGACAGAGTGCTTGCCTAGTGCCTGTGAGGTCCTGGTTCAATTCCCAGGAGAATAAAACCAAAACTAAACAAACAAACAAAGGTTCTATATCTTAACATTTAACTGTAAGGGAAACTGTAGTTTTTTTTTAATGCTGTATTTACTCTTTGTAAGTTTAGCTTTTAACCTTTTAACCTTTCATTGCTGATTTTTTTTTTTTTTTTTTGAGAAAGATCTAAGTGACACATAAAGCTATTTTATAGCTGCCCTTATCGGGAATGGACCGCTCCCTTGGGAACGCGTCTTTCTATACTTAAGCCATGAGAAATTTCGAAACGATGACCTGCCTAAGCCAAAAATTGCCAAACGGAATTGGGTAAGGCTATCTGATGTGCCAAGTTTCAAGTTCTGGAAAATCCAAAGCACTTGTAGTTAATTACCAGACCATAGTGGTACACTCGTCTTTAAAACAATCCCTCCTCCTCCCAACGAGAGTGGCTTCAGGAAGGACTCTTGGCTCTTTCCTTTGCTGACTGTACCCACTTCCCACTCGTTATTATGTCTCATTACCTCACGTTTCCTGTCTTATTACTATTAAAAACCACCGATTTTGTTTGGTATATAAAATCTCAACGCTAGGTTCCATCTGAAGGATCGGTCTCACGTGACACAATTCTGATTCCTTTAAAAACATCCCTAAGGAATGCGCTATAGCAAAAGACGTGGACTGGAACTTTAATAACGAAAAGCTCAGCCTTCTGATTTCATGTCACTTGGTCAGTGTAACAGACAGGAAAGTGTAATGAGCGGCCTGCATTCTGCATTCTGACCACTAGGTGGCGAAAGAACGCAATTTAAAATAAATTCGCGGAAAATTCAGTTTTTTTTTTTTTTTTTTTAAATGATTCGCGATTTCTGGTTCCCATTTACCTTCAGACCTTTCAAACTTGTAACATAAATTGATGTGAAGGACACGATTACAAATTACTCCCCAGAATAACTTCAGAAGCAGGCTGAGCAGGTCCCGCATGGTCAAAGTCCCTATCTCCCCAGATTCCTCCCTTGTTGCTAGTTGGAGATTCTACTGTGCGCCCCGGGGAGGGAACCGCCAACCTTGTCAGTCATTTAGCCCAACTCTCACTAGACTGATGCTGAGCCAGACTCTGTTCCAGAAATTCTTCCCTGTCTACAGTATTGGTTTTTTGCCTTTGCTGGATATTTCTTATCACCATCTATACATGTCGTCATTTTCTTATAAGCTCCATGCCACCCTTGCTACCTAGCATACTGGAGGTCAGCCTAGGTTATGGTGGCATGAGATCCTGCCTTCAAATACGGAAACAGAAACAAACAAAAATTCTTCCCATTCCCGTTGCTGCCCTGTGTCTTTGCTTCACTCGAACAGGGTCTAGATTGGCGCTGTCCAATTTTTCCTATGGGTATGCACGCAGGTGCGTGCCTAGACTGGCAGTTGAAGTTGGGTATCTTCTTTTACTGCATTTCACTTTATATTTTGAGACTGGGTCTTCCTCACTGAACCCAGAGCCTTTGATTTAGCTGCCCTGGCTGGACAGTGAGCCTCGGGACTCCACCTGTCTCTGCCATATCTGTAATCCCTCCACTTGCTGGGAATTGGGGTTCCAGATACATGCTTTTTACATATGTGATGGGCACAAACCTCACGCTCGTTTGGCAGGCACTTTCCAGTTGCTGAGACACATGACCCTCTCTGTGCGCTTCATAAATAAATACGAATGCTGCTGCCGTTCCCTTCAAAATGTATCCACGGTGCAGACCTTTCTTGCCGCCTCGGCCGAGGGCGGCCCATGTTGGCTAGAATGCTTTTGCTATTGCCTGCATTTATGCAAAGCTAACCGGTTCTAGGGCTGCCTCCATCTTTGCCCATCTACTTAATGCGACCACAATGGAACGCCAAGTCAAAAAACCTTGGTGCTGCGCTGCAACCATCGGGGGTTCGCATCTCACTTAGGGTGACCATCGCAGACTTGTCGCAGCACGTGGAGCCCTTACAACGTGCGCTCTTTCCCCATTGCTTCTCTCGCTGCCTGTAGTGTAGTTCCGCCCCGCTCCTCCTCCTCCTCAGAGTCTGGACTCTTGCGGCTTCTGTTCTCTCTGTTCTCGGCCTTGAGCAGCCCCTCCCCCACAGCTTTATGCCCAACGCCCACACCTCCTTGCCTCTTCGCTCTCTCACATCGCTGTTTAATGCTGTAACGATATGCTGTCTGTCACACCCCTCACGGTTTCCTCTCCTGTTTTCCCCCCTCGGAACTTGACCCTTACTGTCCACTGCAGTGTCTTCCATCTGTCCGTCTGGTCCTGTTTCTCCTGCCCTTGCTTCGTACAGAAGCAGAGATCTCTGTTTAGTGCATAACCCTCCCTGAAGTTCAATAGAAAAGACACAGAGAAGTGACTTGGAGATGTGTTGAGTGAATATTTTACACACCCTTAAAAAAAAAAAAGTATGAGTACGCCGTAGCTGTCTCCAGACACACCAGAAGAGGGCAGCGGATCTCATTGCAGATGGTTGTGAGCCACCGTGTGGTTGCTGGGATTTGAACTCAGGACCTCTGGAAGAGCAGTCAGTGCTCTTAACCAAGGAGCCAACTCTCCAGCCCCAGTGACTATTTTAAAAGCCCAACAGGCTGTGACTTGAGAATGGACTCTGAGTCTCAGGAGGGACTATCATCCACACGGATGCTCTGGAGGGTGGGATAAGAGGTGCAGAAACACCTCTCGAACCCAACCCTTCCATTTCCCATGTACTCCCGAGCATGGCTCTCCTGGCCCCTTTTGTTTTCGTTTCCTCTATGCATTTATCTAACTTCCCCTTCAGTGGGGGACATTTCTCATCTCGATATTTCCTCATTGTGGAATTTACGGATGGGAACTTTAACACTGCTGAAGCTTTCTGTTTTGAAGAGACGAATAAGTGTCTAGATGTCCTTAACCTCCACATCCCCCCCCCTCCTTCTCTGCACATAGTAATTAACTTTATTGTGCTCTAAGTATAGATTTTCCAGGCAACACAAAACACCCAAGCCTCTTCTGTCCTTTTCGTGTTCCTTCTGAGTTGGGTCGATTTCACTGACGTTGGCTGATCATAGATAAGCCACTTAGCAAGAGGAAGCCATACCATAATGAACAATTCAAGGTTTATCACTGTCAGTGGACTTTGGAAAAAACTTATAGAAACAATGTATAGAATCCAAGCCTGCTGCCTTCTTTGAGATTCCTGGCAAAGCTGGCACATTGACGGGCACCCCATGCTCTACCACCGCTTTTGAAATCTGTTCTTTCTTCTCCAGCCTACTTAGCAGCCTTATCCACAATGGATTCTAGGGATGAGGTTTTCAGACAGTCTACACAGCAGGCCTTACTTGTGCTATGTTTTTAGAAGACTATGCTGTCAAGGCTGGCTGGCCTATGACTTACAGAGGAACACATTTTCTTTATAACTATCCACTGCCGTAAAAGTGGCCTAGTTGATAAAAAGTATTTTGCTGCGTGAGGCCTTATCAACAGTGTTTACTTTCCTTCTAGGTTTCAGGTCTTCTGACAGATGTCAGGCCCAAGGAAACCATGAGACGGTTGTGGAAACCTCAGTGTCTACCAACTTCTGGTTGGCTTCTGCTGGAAGCTGCCTGACCCTCCCGCTGCTTTTTCATAACCATGGTTTCTGTAGGCCCTTCTCAAGCTATGGAACTGCCCCGAAACCTGTGCTTAGACAGCGCCACCTGCTGGCTGTCCTTTTTTAAAATCTTTCTTTTATTTTTTTTTCATTTATCATCTTTTATTTTTTATTAGGTATATTCTTTGTTTACATTTCAAATGTCTCCTTTCCTGGTTTCCCCCCTAAATCCCCTAACCCATACCCCTTCCCCTGTTCACAAATCTACACACTCCTGCTTCCCTGCTCTGGTATTCCCCTACACTGGGGCATCGAGCCTTCTCAGGACCAAGGGCCTCTCCCTCCTTTGATGTCCAACAAGGCCATCCTCTGCTGCCTATGCATCTGGAGCCCTGGGTAACTCCATGTGCATTCTTTGGTTGACAGTTTTTTCCCTGGAAGCTCTACGGGTACTGGATAGCTCATATTATTGTTCCTCCTATGGCACTGCAAACCCTGTCAGCTCCTGGGGTCCTTTCTCCAGCTCCTCCATTGGGGACCCTGTGCTCAGTCCAATGGCTGGCTGAAAGTGTCTCCCTCTGTATTTGTCATGAACTAGCAGATCCTCCCAGGTGACAGCTATGTCCGGCTCTGGTCAGCAAGTACTTGTTGGCATCCACAATAGTGTCTGGGTTTTGTTACTGTATATGGGATGGATCATAGGTGGCACAATCTCTGGATGATCTTTCCCTCAGACTCCGCTCCATACTTTGCCTCTGTATCTCCTCCTGTAGGTTAGCGTGCAGAAGAATGCAAATCGATCCATTCTTTTTTTTTTTTTTGGTTTTTTTGTTTTGTTTTGTTTTTTTGTTTTTTGTTTTTTGTTTTTTCGAGACAGGATTTTTCTGTGTAGCCCTGGCTGTCCTGGAACTCACTCTGTAGAGCAGGCTGGCCTCGAACTCAGAAATCCACCTGCCTCTGCCTCCCAAGTGCTGGGATTACAGGCGTGCACCACCACACCCGGTTAAATCGATCCATTCTTATCTCCTTGTACTAAGCTCAAGTCCAAGTGGATCAAGGACCTCCACATAAAACCAGACACACTGAAACTAATAGAAAAGAAACTGGGGAAGAGCCTTGAGCACATGGGCACAGGGGAAATTTTCCTGAACAGAACACCAATAGCTTATGCTCTAAGATCAAGAATTGACAAATGGGACTTCATAAAAACACAAAGTTTCTGTAAGGCAAAGGACACTGTCAATAGGACAAAACGGCAACCAACAAATTGGGAAAAGATCTTTACCAACCCTACATCCAACAGAGGGCTAATATCCAGTATATACAAAGAACTCAAGAAGGTAGACTCCAGAGAACCAAATAACCCTATTAAAAATGGGGTACAGAGCTAAACAAAGAATTTTCACCTGAGGAATATCGAATGGCTGAGAAACACCTAAAGAAATGTTCAACATCCTTAGTCATCAGGGAAATGCAAATTAAAACAACCCTGAGATTTCACCTCACACTAGTCAGAATGGCTAAGATTAAAAACTCAGGAGACAGCAGGTGTTGGCAAGGATGTGGAGAAAGAGGAACACTCCTCCACTGCTGGTGGGATTGCAAGCTGGTACAACCACTCTGGAAATCAGTTTGGTGGTTCCTCAGAAAATTGGGCATAGTACTACCTGAGGATCCTGCTATACTACTCCAGGGCATATACCCAGAGGATTTTCCAGCATGTAATAAGGACACATGCTCCACTATGTTCATAGCAGCCTTATTTATAATAGCCAGAAGCTGGAAAGAAGCCAGATGTCCCTCAACAGATGAATGGATACAGAAAATGTGGTACAGGCTCAGCTATTAAAAACAATGAATTCATGAAATTCTTGTACAAATGGATGGAACTAGAAAATATCATCCTGAGTGAGGTAACCCAATCACAAAAGAACACACATGGCATGCACTCACTGATAAGTGGATATTAGCCCAGAAGTTTGAAATGCCCAAGACACAATTCACATATGAAATGATGCCCAAGAAGGAGGAAGAACAAAGTGTAGATACTCTGGTCCTTCTTAGAAGAAGGAATAAAGTGGCTGGTCCTTCTTTACCTTGTTGAATGCCAGACTCCTGTTACTGAACCTAGAGACTTGTGAATTTTTTTAATGAGTTGTTAGACTTATGGATGGTCTGGAGAACCCCTGAAACAGAGGATCTATTGTCAAATAACCCCCCCCATAATCTCAATGAAATGATAACTGGCCTCCGGGGTTTATCAACATTCAGAATTCTTGTTTGAGCCATTTGTGAAGATTTCATACTAAAAGCTTGCCAGACTCTCAGGCTTTGCTGGAGCCGGTGTCTGGGGGAGGAATTACAACAGACTTTAGAAGTGTTAGGATCTTGGGCCCACTATGGTGTCATATGCCTGCAATCCAGGCAGAGGCAGAGGCAGAGGCAGAGGCAGGGGCAGGGGCAGGGGCAGAGGCAGAGGCAGAGGCAGAGGCAGGGGCAGGGGCAGGGGCAGAGGCAGAGGGAGGGGGAGAGGCAGAGAGAGGCAGAGAGAGATGCAAAGAGGCAGAGGCAGAGGCAGAGGCAGAGGCAGAGGCAGAGGCAGAAGGATCTTTCTAAGATCAAAGTCATCTTGGACTACATAGTTCTAGGCCAGCCAGGAGTATACAGTGAGAATCTGTCTCAGAAAATGAAAAACAAAGCTAAAATGTAATATAAAAGTAAATACATGAAAAAAATTCTGAGATCTAAATTTAATGAGTTAAAGTGACCAGAGGTTAAAAAAAAAACTTAGGAATAAGAAATATGACTTTATATATGTGAAAAGGAATAAAATATGGAAATTAAATGTTTAATGAATGAATTTATATGGAAATTAAATATTTAAAAGAACATATATTAGTTATTTTAACTAGGCTAATACTAGCCTGATTAAATATATATTTAGGTAAATATATAGCTAATATTAATTAGGCTAATAATAATAGTAGTAAGTAGAGGTTCACACTTGAATTTGGTAGAAGAATCTCCTAGAGTGTTCACAGGGGTTCAAGTCTTCAAACAAACATCTCTAGGCTCAAATACCTGAAAGGCTGCAATGTTAATATGCATGTATATAGCAGCCCACATAGAAGATAAGGCCCTCCAAGCTACCCACACAAAATTAGTTACTAACTTGAAACTCCCATGGAAGCTATGGGTTAAGAAGAATCATGGGTAACTCATAATAAATGCATTTTCCATCACTGTCTTAAATTGTAACCGTGAAGCTATTAAGGAAGATGTCAATGTGATTTTGTAATTAGTACATTACATTATGTGGATTATGGGATAAAGACCAACACATCATAATGGGGATAAGGTGAAATCAAATTATACTATTATAGTGGAATGTCACTGTATTGGCTAGTTTTGTGTCAACTTGACACAAGCCGGAATCTTCAGAGAAGAAGGGACCTCAGTTGAGGAACTGCCTCTCTAAGATCCTGCTGTAAGGCATTTTTATAATGATCAGTGCGGGAGGGCCCAGCTCATTATGGGTGGTGCCATCCCTGGGCTGCTGGTATTGAGTTCTACAAGAGAGTAGGCTGAGCAAACCATGGGTAGCAAGCCAGTAAGCAGCACCCTCCACAGTCTCTGCATCAGCTCCCGTGTCCAGGTTCCTGCCCTGAGTGAGCTCCTGTCCTCACTGTCTTTGATGATGAAGGAAGTTATGATGACTGGTATGTGGCACTGTTGCTGAAATAAACCCTTTCTTCTCCAAGTTGCTTTTAGTCATGGTTTTCTTTTCTTTTCTTTTCTCTTCTTTTCTCTTCTTTTCTCTTCTTTTCTTTTCTTTTCTTTTCTTTTCTTTTCTTTTCTTTTCTTTTCTTTTCTTTTCTTTTCTTTTCTTTTCTTTTCTTTTCCTTTCCTTTCCTTTCCTTTCCTTTCCTTTCCTTTCCTTTCCTTTCCTTTCCTTTTCTTTTCTTTTCTTTTCTTTTCTTTTAGAAGATGCGTTTATTTTATGCATATGAGTACACTGTCTCTGTTTCCAAACACACCAGATAAGGGTACCGGATTCCATTACAGATGGTCGCGAGCCACCAGGTGGCTGCTGAGAATTGAACTCAGGACCTGTGGAAAAGCAGTCAGTGCTCTTTACCACTGAGCCATCTCTCCAGCCCCTAGTCATGGTTTCATCACAGCATTAGCAACCCTAACCAAGAGTTGGTACCAGGACAGTGGAGCATTGCTGTGCCACACAGGGCCATGCCATTTTGGGGAGGATTGTGGAAGGACTTTGGAATTTGGGGCTAGAAGGGTCATTGAGTGTTGAGAGCTCTGAACTGTTCTATAGGAACGTTGAAGAGAAGAATGTCGAAAGCAGTGCAGACAGTGGAGGCCTGGCTCATAAAGATTGCTAGTAAGTCCCAGACAATTGGACACTGAGTTATTTACATTGTTGGAGTCTGGTTTTGCTTTGGTCAGATTGTGAGTGTGCCGTGGCTCTTCCCCCTTGAAGTAAGAAAGTATGCAACAGAACTTTTGATCTTTTTTTTTTCAAGGAGCCCACAGTCGAGAGACTTCAAACTTTTAAAAGAGCCTGCCTTTCTCCCTGTCCTCTGCCTATCAAAAACTACCATAGAAGTTTTCCATAGACCCTCTAGCACCCAGCCATGCATAATTTGGAAAACCCCGGCGAGACGCTGCTGATGAAATGTGAGATGATGCTTTACTTACTTGAGGTCAAGGGGAGGCTTAATGTTTCTGGGGGGCAGGCTGGGGACTGGCGGATGTGTCTGTGTCGGGTGAGATGCTGGCAGTGGCGGCTGGCTGGCTGGGTGAGTAGGCGGAGGTGGTGGCAGGGAAGTCGTAGAATAAGGTGTCTGGCTTTTGCTGGCGCCTAGGAAGCAAAGGATGGTAAATGTATAAGAACTTACTGGTCCAAAGATGCAGAAACAACAGAAACCTTAGAAATGTACCCCTTGACGAGCAAATGCTTTAAAGTGTCTTAATATTTATATATATTCCCTTTTATGGACGTTTTAATAAACCTTAATTTTAACATTTTCTTTATTTTGTGAACAATTCTATATCAGTTTTATGGCACATTCTTCAGGATCTTGCGAATACACTTTATTTTCTTTTCATTAGATCTGTGTTTTAGACCAGAGAAATCTAGCACTCACATCTCCTGTTCCCAGATCTAGCATTCACACCTACTGTTATCGCAACAATACTTTGTTTTTGACAAACTCTTTGATCTTTTTTTAATTATTATTTATGATTTATTTTAAGTATGTGAGCTCACTGTCACCCTCTTCAGACACACCAGAAGAGGCCATCGGATCCCATCACAGATGGTTGTGAGCCACCACGTGGTTGCTGGGAATTGGCCTCAGGACCTCTGGAAGAGCAGTCAGTGCTCTTCACCGCTGAGCCATCTCTCCAACCCACTCTTTGTGTCTTAACAAATGATATTTTGTTTGGGCTGTGGTTTTAAAACATGGAAGCATGTTAAATCATCCCACGAGTAAATCAGATACATTGCTAAAGTTATATTACAGATATTAAGAAGATGTAAGCATGAATCACCCCATTCCCATCCCCCCATGCCTAATACTGAAACACATGTATTTTTGAGTATTTTGAAGTGAATGTATGATACCAGTATATCGTCTCCCTTCAATTCCTCCAATATGACTCTATTGACTTTTCTTTTGATTTTTGATACGAGGTCTTGTTGTGTAGACTAGGCTAGCCTGGATCAGAGACATCCGCTTACCCCCCTGCTTGAGTGGCATGATAAAAGGTAGGTGCTAGGACACCAGATCTCTGTCACTTTTAAATTCTGCAGGATGGTATTTGTCCTGGGATGTCTCTTTGCCGGGCTCATGGCTCTGATACCCTATGGGAAATTCTGTGGCGAAGTGCATGGGAATGAAGCCTGTTTGGATCAGGATCAGTTATTTCCTGTATTCTTTTATAAAATGGAGATAACAATGATGGCCCCTTATATGTTTATATGGGATGTTACGGTCCCACAATATAAAGCACTTAAGATAGTGTTTGGCTGGTAGTAAGTTCAATGTTTTATTTTTTATTTAATACATGTTTTTTGTGGAGTGCCTACAGCATGCCAAGTTCTGTTTGAGGTACTCGGAACACAGCAGAGATAACTCAGTTTCTGAGGAAATATATAATACCTAAATACATAAATAATACTTAATAACGTCATATACGTTGTGACATGTCTAATGAAAGGTGGAAATGCTGTGTAACTGGGGGTCATGGGTGTTCTCTCCAGTTCTGCATTTAATGACCTGACCACGGATTAATGGAATTGGAATATATATATATACACACACACATACACACACATCTTTTCTCATAGAAATTGAAAACATGTTCATCACTATTTTCTCGACTATCTTAAGAGCGAAAAACACTAACAACGCTGTTTAGATTTAAGTGTTCCACTTCTCCAGTTATCATACTATGAACAGTATAAAACTGAGGAAATATTCCTCTAGTACTTAGCCAAATATTTATAGTTTTTGTCTAATGCACCAAAACACTCACTCACCTCATTCACAAATGAATGAAGCTCTGACGTGTAACTTTATTACCTTTGCTTACCAATTACTACAATACCAGCTTAAGTATTGATTACCAACTACTTGAATACTTATTAATATTTAGGTTGGTATTGTAGTCCCTCATTGATTACAACGATAGATTGCCTACCAGATACAACAATTATGTGCACTCACTACATGCACATAAGCACACAGGCGGTGCATACACAAGCCCAGACAATGTTAGTTTTTCATGAGGACTTGTTGGCATGTCTCAGTTGGTGTCTGCAAATGTTCCCCTGGCTAATGGGTGTGTGGAGGACGTGGGGGAGGCACATTTGCCTCTGTACCTTCCCGGCTTGCTTTGACTCTTTTCCTGATGGACAGTTCTCCATTTACTTTCTCACTTGAGATTTTATGCTTTTAAATTCCTTGTGGCACCTAATTTCCTTGAATATGGAGATTGTGTCTCTTCTTGTTCTTGATTTTTTAGACAGGACAAGAGGATAGCCCTGGGCTTGTATTTTGGTGCTAATTCCACTCCTCAGAGGGGCTGTAGATGAGGAGTTGCCTTGTGAACCGTCTCCCCGCCTTAACTTTTCAAATAAAGGTTTGAGCCAATGATTGAGCAGGAGGGAGGGGGAGGAGCTGAGAGTTTAGGGGAGGAGCTCAGGGGATCAACTGACTGAGAGGAGCTAGAGGGATGGAAGGAGAGGCTGCAGAGACAGAAGCTCGTGGCCTGGAGAAACTACAAGTTATATGGGATAATATAGATGGGAATAGAGTAGTGTAGTGGGAGATCTGCCCAATCTAGGTGTATAGCTTGTTTTGTTAACTGATTGAGTTGAGATTTCTTTTACTGGGCAACTGGGTTGCAAACAAAGTAGCAGCAGATGTGCTAATTTTAATTGGAAAAATGTATTAATTTTATATCAATTTAAAAACTAGTGCAATTTTCTGTCTTTATAGCTGTGTTTCTTTTAAAACGCTTAATCTATTCAATTCTTTGTCTATATTCTATATAACACCTGCATGTTCTTATTGATTTATACAATGCCTTTATTAGGAACATTAACCTTGGGGCTTAGAGAGATGGCTCAGTTGTTAGCAGTGTGTACTTGTATTTTAACTAATAACCTTACAGGGCCCCTGTGGTTCATGTAGCTTGGTGTTGACTGACATGCTATTCTATGATCCATGACAGTGCTTATTCATTTGAAATGCCTCTTTCACCAGAGCATAAATATTCGATTATTGGGCAGACAAAAAGAAGTTTTGCTACTTTAACTCATAAATAAGTGATTTGTAGCCAAAGAGAATAAGCTGTCGTGAGTAGATGTTAATTAGCCATTGCTGACATACAAAAACGTTTACGAACCATCTGTGACTTGTATTTCACGGATGGGATTTTGGCGATCAGGAGCCATTACCATAGGAGAGTGAGCTAAGGACAGGAATGGGGAAGTTACAGCAGAGGGCTGGGTAATGTCTAGTCTTTTGAGTTGGAAACACCGAGAGAGGGTGTACTCAGAAACCTCTTTACCCGCACACAGTCTGGTGGACCCTTTCTGAAGAGGCGTCTGCGGGCTGTGGTAGAAACCTCCTGTTCTGCAGGCCTCTCATCCACTTGCTGGTCATTGCTTATAACAGCCAGTCATGTTGGAAGGATCTACTCTCCTTACTGTGGAACTTGGAGCAGACAAGGGTGAGTTTCGGTTGCCTGCAACCTTGTGTGCTAGCAAGACAGGTCTTGCCTAAGAGTGCACCAAGGCCAGAGAAGGGAACTCAGAAAGAGAGAGGAATGGGTTTGAGACAAAGACGGCCATTGGGAAACTGTTAAAAATGAACAGCAAGGCTTCATAAGGCACTAAATTAATTAATTGTTCCTACTCCTCATGACACGCTGAAGTCTTCCTGTGATACACTAGGAGTTGGCAGTGAAATATTTTTGCTTTGCAAAATCTACGGTCACTCTCAAATACTGCAAAGAAAAACCATTTGCATCTATGAAAAACGATTCTAAAACAAAGAGTCTCAGTTTTCCTGGGACAAAGAAATGAGCAGACTATCCTTAATGTATATGGCTGACTCTGATATCTCAACCATACAGGCTTCATAAAACACAGCCAATACTGAGATTCTTGTTAGGAAGAGTAGAGTATAGACGATGAGCTATAATGAAATAAGGAGAGACAGATAAACAATACAAGTTGGTAGAAAATGTCAGAGAATAAGAGTCCATTTCTGAATTTTAGCAAGGACCTTATAGGCGTTGTACATGTGTATGTAGTTCACTTATACCGTATAACAGTCTTGGGATAATGCTACCATTTACTTTCTGTTTAGTGTTGAAAACTGTCCAAGTTCAAAGTTGATGAGTAACAGAATGGAGATGAACCACAGTCATTTTCTTCTTGTGTTTCTGCCCTTTTTGCTATGGTCTCTTGCTGGTCAGCAATAAAACTGAAATTATTAGAACATTGGAGTAGACAACACATTTTCCTAAGATTAAAGTATAATTCAACTATTTTTGATCTTTTAAAACCCTTTCTTCTTAGGGCTGATTTTATAAGGGTATTTTCAGTTATGTATTGGGCAAAACTGGCTTCAGACTGTGAAGTGTATGTGGAGAGGTGTGTGGGATGCTAACTTTGTATTGCTTTGGAATTTTGGAAGTCAGATGACAGGAACGTAGCCATCCTGGAGTTAGTAAGCACTCACAAACATGCTGCCTGACACAGGAGAAGTCAATCCTCCAGAATTAGTCAGGGGATTGGAAATAAAACCACAAAGGTATGTTAAATCTATGAAATAACAGGAAAGAACAAATTTAGGCTTTCGTTGGCATGAGGAGTTACAGATGTGGCGTTTGACAGATGACCCCTGCAATCCTGATCTACTAATCTGTCTTGTTCCCCAAGGCCTGGGCACTTTGTTGGGTAGTCTTGGTCTTCAAATACCAAGACTGAAAGCTCATGAGTGTCTTTCTCTGAGAAGGACAGGATTGGCCAGAGATATGGAACCCCGTGTCTGTAGACAGGGCTGGTCTCCTGGAGCAGTGGTTCTCAATTCTCCTGATGTTGTGACCCTTTAATACAGCTCCTGTTGTGGTCACCCCCAACCATAAAATTATTTTTGTTGATATTTCTGTTGATAGCTCTTGCTGTGCTAAAACATTTAGAGCCCTCTCAGCTGCCTTCAGTGGGTAAGTTCTTGAAACCACTGGGCCTTACTCTTGGTCTGATTTTTACCATCCTTTTGCTTGCCTTGATTCAGTAATCTTCAAAGAATTTGTAAGCTGCAGTGGATGGGAAATTTTGCAAACCAACTTAGTTGAGAACAAAACACAGGAACCATATTAGTAAGAATTGCTTTTGATTTGAAAGCAAAGTGCCAAGAAAATGTTAGCCAGCCTAGATCAGTCCATCAAAACAGAAAGAAAAGTAATATCGAAACATGAGGGTCACACAGGGAGTCAAGGCCATAAGTAGGATGGAGGTGAAGAGGTGGAGATCAAAAGGGCTCTGATGAGGAACGAGAGGAAAGAAGTTAACTCTTCAGTCACACCCTCAACTCCTCATCTTGTCGGCGACGTTAACACCCAGGGCAGTGCTTCTCAGTCTTCTCAACACGGTGGCCCTTTAATACTGTCCCTCGCGTTGTGATCACCCCCAACCATAAGATTATTTTCATTGCTACTTCACAATTGTAATTTTGATACTGTTGTGAATCGTAGTAGAAGTGTCGAGTATGCAGGATATCTGTTATGTGATCCCTGTGACCCCCAAAGGGGTCATGACCCACATTTGAATTCAGGACCTGTGCTCGCCCAGCAAACACTAAATCACACTAAGCTATCTCTTTGGCTCTAAAACAATGTTTGACATTAGAAGAAAGACCCAGAAGTGAGAAGAAGTGAGACCCCCAGTGGTCAATTCAATTATTGATCACCCGCGGAGTGTTCAATTATTGCTTTGGACTTATTTATAATACTCAGAATTTAAGTGTGTGAACATGTCATCTCCCACATGTGGATGTCAGATGCTAGCTTGCAGGAGCTGGCTCTGTCTTCCGTCACGTAGGTAGGTCTCAGGGATTGAACTCCTGTCCTCAGACTTGAAGGCAGGTGCCTTTTCCTGATGAACCATCTTGACAGCTCTTTTTTTTTTTAAGTCTTAAAAAAATTCCTTTCCCAATAACAACTCTGGCGGCTAGTTAATTATATGTAACTGTAAAGGAAAACCATTTTTACTAGTGATCTTACTTTTAATACATAAAAATAACATGAATTTTAATTTCTCCATAATTTAATAAGAAAATGCTGATTTTTACATCTTGCCCATTTAAAAATTATGTCAAATATTAATTAGCTTATGTTTAACGTTTTTAAAATATTTAAGTACTTTGAAAAGAAGTCTACATAAAAGATAAGCTCTTCATTAGCTACTTGTAGAATATTAAGTATTATTTTTCTGCTCTAAGAATGTATTTGAGTGGAAGATAGTAGTGTCTTTCTTCTGATGTCAAGCATTGTTTTAGGGCCAAGGAGATAGCTCAGTATGATTTAGTGTTTGCTGTACAAGCACAGGACCTGAGTTCAAATCCCCAGTGACTACCTAAAAAGGTGGGTGTGACTCTGTGTGCTATAGTGTGGGCAGTGTGCTTTGTGCAGGTGTGACCCCAGTGCTGGAGGGGCAGAGAGGATGCTGGGATTGTTGTCTGTTGGTTCAACTTTATCACAAAGGACTAAAGCATGACAGAGCAGCATGCCTGATGTCTTCATGTGGCTTCTTCCTGTGTACTGAAACACGTTGTGCCTGCACACACATGTACACATCCTTCACATACCCTCCATAGCAGTTTTAAAAGAGTACTTATAACATGCATAGGAGAAATAGCACTAGAACCCAAGTTTAGAAATCTCTGATATACAATTTAATTTTTGTTTTTCGAGGGGATAATAAAAGTTTAGAAATCCTCTGAGAATACATTATGAAGAATATTGGTGTAACACCCCAGAGGCAGCATCTACATGTAGAGAAGGAATAATTCTGGTACCGCAGTGGCAATAGTCTAGAGGGTCATGCAAACGGAGGCAGAAATAGACACCTAGACTGTTTGGGGTAGTTGGGCCAGAGCATGCTTTTGACTGATAAACAGGCCTTCAGTGGTGTTCGTGAGATAAATGACTGGTTATTGTGGGAGGCCACTACTGGGATAAGTATGTGAACCATAAGCCAAGATATTTTCATAGTGCCTTCCAGTTTTTGAGTGTTTGCAACTAGTAAGCTAAATGAAACAATGGTGTTATGCAGAGAAATAAGTACACCTTGGGGTTATTCTGGTTTCATATCCCTTACTGGAAATAAATGCTTAGGATGAGATCTGTTGCAATCTGTGCCCACAGAATGAGATATCCTGGAGATGTGACCCAAATGCAAAGGGATAGGAAGATAATGTCCTATGTGTACTTCATTCACAGAGCATGGAGGTGATTTTACACAGCATCCTCAGTTTACCCAAAGAGGTCATGTGAGAGGTCGACAAGGATCACCAGGTCAAGGAGCTTGCTGCCAAGCCTGACACCCTGAGTTTGATATCTGGGACCTTCATGGTGGAGGGAGACGTCCTGGAAGTTGTTCTCTGACCTCTGCATATGCGCTGTGGCATGTACATGCCCTCCAACACACAAAACCCAAACAAGCAAAGGTGTGTTAAAAGGGAGCGCTGAGGTGTACAGCTTGTATTTCAGTGCCCTGATGAAACGTTTGGGGCATTTAGGATTTTGGATTTTTGGATTAGTGAGACTCAACCTCTATCAACTTGTGAGAACATCTTTTTTTTTGTTTTTTTTGTTTGTTTGTTTTTTGTTTTTTTCGAGACAGGGTTTCTCTGTGTAGCTCTGGCTGTCCTGGAACTCACTCTGTAGACCAGGCTGGCCTCGAACTCAGAAATCCGCCTGCCTCTGCCTCCCAAGTGCTGGGATTAAAGGCGTGCGCCACCACCGCCCGGCTGACATCTTCTTTTAAAGTGCATTTTACCAGACAGATGTTAACTGTACCTGTGATATTTTGGCACATGTTTGCATTGCTTTAATGACATTAATACAAACAGGGTATTTAGGCCGTCTTTGCTCTCGCCAATTTATCATTTCTCTGTGATAAGAAGACCCTAAGTCATCTCCATTGGTTATTTTGATATCGACAGTGTTGGAAACAGCCCCCTTCTCTGTAACAGAACTCAAGCACTCCTCCCCCCACCTGGCGACTCTCAGTATACCTGTGACCCCTGTCACCGCCGCGACCCCTCTAGACTTCCTGCTAACCACTACTTTATTTTCTACTTCACCAAGCTCAGTTTTGACATGTTTTGTTTTGTGTTGTTTTGAGACAGGGTTGTGTGTGTGTGTGTGTGTGTGTGTGTGTGTGTTTTACCCAGGCTGCTCAGTCCGTAGAGCAAACTGACCTGGAGCTCAGAGAGCCACTTGTCTCTCTGCCTCATGAGTGACACATTATTTTTTTTAAAGTAGAGAGAAAGGACATACCACCAAGAAACATTTATTAAGGGAATTTGCCTGACTAGTGGTTTATCCAGGAAGACTCTCTGTTCCTACCTCAACTCTGAGATTTAATAGGGACAGAGTAGAATCAGATCAGGCAAAGAGCCATAGACACTGGGGAAAGAACAGGAAGGACCACCTAAGAGGGCGGAGCCTCCCTCCAGGCCTGGACAAAGCAGGTGTTTTGGGTACAGCTCCAAGAAAGATTCATGAAGGGACAACAAACTGGTGTAGCTAAGAATTAATCACAGGGGCAGACTGGACAGGGGGGAAGAACTCATCTGAAGCGTTTGTTACTTCAGCTGTGAACACGACTGAGCTTGCCACTGTTCTTTTTGGAAGTTTACGTCTGAAGAAGGGAGGGAGGCCACACGTCAAAGGACACCACAAAAGGCCAAGATGATAAGTCAAGACCTAGAGAAGAAAATGACGGGGTAGACATGGAAAAGAGGAGATGTAAGTACCAAGGAGCAGTGCAGTGCAGAGAGAGGAGCAGTGCAGTGCAGAGGGAGGAGCAGTACAGTGAGGAGGGAGGAGCAGTGTAGTGCAGAAGAGCAGGGCAGTGAGGAGGGAGGAGCAGTCCAGTGAGGAGGGAGGAGCAGTGCAGTACAGAGGGAGGAGCAGTGCAGTGAAGAGGGAGGACCAGTGGAGTGAAGAGGGAGGAGCAGTGCAGTGAAGAGGGAGGAGCGGTGCAGTACACAGGGAGGACCAGAATGGTACAGATGGAGGAGCAGCGCAGTGCAGAGGGAGGAGTAGTGCAGTGCACAGAGAGGAGTAGTATAGTATAGATGGAGGAGTAATGCAGTGCAGAGGGAGGAGTAGTATAGTATAGGTGGAGGAGTAGTACAGTGCAGAGGGAGGAGTATAGTACAGATGGAGGAGCAGTGCAGTGCAGAAGGAGGAGGAGTGCAGTGCAGAGGGAGGAGTAGTGCAGTGCACAGGGAGGAGTATAGTACATATGGAGGAGCAGTGCAGTGCAGATAGAGGAGCAGTGCAGTGCAGAGGGAGGAGCAGTGCAGAGAAGTCAAGTGAGCTGAGGCTCTACACTGGGCAGGTCTTTTCTCTCTCTTTAATAAAAAAAAAACAAGCATTTTCAAGCTCTGACTCATTTCTCGATAAAAATTTATAAGATGAAGTAATTTACATGACAGGGCTAACCACTCCCTAACTTTTTTTTAATGAACATCCAAACATCTCTAGGTACAGAGACATCTATCTGATAACAAAACTTACCTGAAGTATATAAACTGGGTTTCTCTCAGTCTTGATAACTGTGCTGAAATAGTCTGTGATACAGATACTACAGTTTAATTAACCCTTTCCCCACTGACGACTAGCAAAGCCTCAGGGACCATCTCCCTACATGATTCCCAGTAGAAGCACAGAAGTAGGGTTTTACAACAGATATTTTAGCACAGAGTTAAGCACAGGTATGCATTTTTGTTTTTGTTTTTGTTTTGGATTTGGTTTTTTTTTTGAGACAGGGTTTCTCTGTGTAGCCCTGGCTGTCCTGGAACTCACTATATAGACCAGGCTGGCCTTGAACTCAGAAATCTGCCTGTCTCTACTTCCCAGAGTGCTGGGATTACAGGCGTGCACCACCACCGCCCAGTTTAGGCATGCATATTTTATACTAGTTCAGGCTCTCACGATGCCTTCCTTCAAGGCTTCCACAATGTAGACTTGCTGAAGGTCTGACTCCCCCCACCCTTGGCTATTTAAACTTAATTTTTCCAGTTTCATTAAATAATGCATCTTTCTTAGCATCAGCAAAATGTAAACAAAAAAAATTCTACTTCAAACAATGGTGTGATCAGATTAGTTAACAGATATGCCCATCACCGGCTCATAGTAGACAGTGTGTGAACCTTAATTCTCTTCCTTTATCACAGTTCTGGTAAAGAAAATCAGTAAAGTGAGATGTATATTGATGCCATTTTTAGGCTACTAAAAACACAAAGGCATTGTCTATTGTAGTCAGTTGGCTATTCTACTGCATTTCACTTTTAATTATTAGGAATGTGTGTGTGTGTGTGTGTGTGTGTGTGTGCGTGTGCGTGTGCGTGTGCGTGTGAGAGAGAGAGAGAGAGAGAGAGAGAGAGAGAGAGAGAGAGAGAGAGATTTTTTTAGGAGACAGTTGCACTATGTAGCTCACTATGTAGACTTTGGCTTTTGCATATACACCAGATATACTTCACCATTTCTCATGACCCCCTTTATACATACAACACACACACACACACACACACACACACACACACACACACACATAGATGATTGTGTAGGAAATTGGGGGGGTCTCTGAGAGTATACACTAATCTCAGATCAAAATAAACTTCTCTATCTCCCTGCCTCTGTCTCCTGACATACTGGGATTGCAGATCTGTCATGACATGAAGCTTAAGTCTATGTTTTAAGATTCCTGACAACATTCAGCTTTCACTAGTTATAGTTTTCATCAACCTAAGGCAAATAGTTTAATGATAATATAAACACATTTATAACTTTCTGTTTAGACTTTTGCTAGAATAATACCAGATTCACGAAGCAGGCCTTAGTAAGAACACTTTTTGCGTAAGCATGAAGATGCTAATTTGAATCCACAGCACCCATGTGAAGAGCTTGGCATGTCTTCAGGCACCTGTAACCCCAGAGCTGTGGGAGACAGAGACAGGATTTCTGGGTTACTGCAGCTTGCTGGCCACCAGCAGAATTCCAGGTTCAGAGAGGGACTAAGTCTCCAGGAATAAGGTTGGAGTGATGGAGGGGGAGACCCAGCATCCTCCTCTGGCTGATATACGTCTACCAACACACTCGCCACTCTCTCATGTCCTCCATATATACAACATACACACAGATAATTGTGAAGGAAATTGGGGGTCTCTGTGAGTATATAAAGATGTCATACAGAAATAAGCTGCCCTATTTGCCCAAAGCTCAGTCATGCATATCATATGCACATAAAGAAATGGCCATCTCCCCAGAAATGAACCCACACACCTATGGTCACTTGATCTTTGACAAAGGAGCTAAAACCATCCAATGGAAAAAAAAAGACAGCATTTTCAACAAATGGTGCTGGTTCAACTGGTGGTCAGCATGTAGAAGAATGCAGATCCATCCAATCTTATCTCCTTGTACAAAGCTCAAGTCCAAGCAGGTCAAGGACCTCCACATAAAACCATAAAACCAGATACAGTGAAACTAATAGAAGAGAAACTGGGGAAGAGCCTCGAGGACATGGGAGCAGGGGGAAAGTTCCTGAACAGAACACCAATGGCTTATGCTCTAAGATCAAGAATCAACACATGGGACCTCATACAATTGCAAAGCTTCTATAAGGCAAAGGACACTCAATAGGACAAAATGACAACCAACAAATTAGGAAAAAAATCTTTACCAGTTCTACATGTGATAGAGGGCTAATATCCAATATATACAAATAATTCAAGAAGAGAACCAAATAACCCTTTTAAAAATGGGGTACAGAGCTAAATAAAGAATTCTCAACTGAGGAATATCAAATGGCCAAGAAGCACCTAAAGAGATGTTCAACATCCTTAATCATCAGGGAAATGCAAATCAAAACAACCTTGAGATTCCATCTCACACCAGTCAGAATGGCTAAGATCAAAACCTCAGGTGACAGCAGATGCTGGCGAGGATTTGGAGAAAGAGGAACACTCCTCCATTGTTGGTGGGATTGCAACCACTCTGGAAATCAGTCTGGCAGTTCCTCAGAGAATTAGATATAGTACTACTTGAAGACTCAGCTATACCACTCCTGGGCATATATCCAAAAGATGCTCCAACATGTAATAAGGACACATGCTCTACTATGTTCATAGCAGCCTTATTTAGCCTTAATAGCCAGAAGCTGGGAAGAACCCAGATGTCCTTCAACAGAGGAATGGATATAGAAAAATGTGGTTTATTTATACAATGAAGTACTACTCAGCTATGAAAAACAATGACGTCATGAAATTCTTAGGCAAATGGATAGAACTTGAAAATATCATCCTGAGTGAGGTAATCCAGTCACGAAAGAACACACATGGTACGCAGTCACTGATAAGTGGATATGAGCCCAAAAGCTCAGAATACCCAAGATACAATTCACAGAAGATACATGAAGCTCAAGAAGAAGGAAGACCAAAGTGTGAATACTTCAGTCCTTCTTAGAAGGGGGAACAAAATACTCACAGGAGGAAATATGGAGACAAAGTGTGGAGCAGAGACTGAAGGAAAGGCCATCCAGAGACTGCCCCACCTGGGGATCCATCCTGTATAGACACCAAACCCATATACTACTGCAGATGCCAAGATGTCACTACTTGCTGACAGGAACCTGATATAGCTGTCTCCTGAGAGGCTCTGCCAGAGCCTGACAAATACAGAGGCAGATGCTTGCAGCAAACCATTGGACTGAGCACAGGGAGGAATTAGAGAAAATATTGAAGGAGCGGAAGGGATTTGCAACCCCATAGGAAGAACAACAATATCAATCTACCAGAGATTTCAGGGACTAAACCACAGAGTACACATGGAGGGACCCATGATCCCAGCAGCATGTGTAGCAGAGGATGGCCTTGTTGGGCATTACTGGGAGAGGCCCTTGGTCCTGTGAAGGCTTGATGTCCCAGTGTAGGGGAATGCAAAGGTGGGGAGGCAGGAGTGGGTGGGTGGGGGAGCACCCCCATAGAAGCAGAGGAAGGGAGGATGGAATAGGGGGTTTCCAGATGGGCAACTAGGTTAGGGAATAACATTTGAAATGTAAATAAATAAAATTTCCAATAAAAAGTAAATTAAGAAAAGAAAAAAAGAAATGGCCATCTTGAGCAGGGCATGGTGGCTCATGCCTATAATCTCAGCATTGGGTAGACTGAGGCAGGGAAATACGGCATCCTGGGCCAGCCTGACCTTTTAGCTTAAGCAAGAGTTTTTAAGCTTAAAGTCTGTCATTACGATATAAAAATTAATACTCAGTCACATTGACTGTTAGTCATCTATATGGAGTCCAGATATTGTAAGTTGGTGAAATCAGCATATAATTAAAAAGTCTTTAATAATCTTACATATTGATACTTTCTCCCTTATTCCCCTTCCCTCTCTTTCATTTTGTTTTACAGACAAGGTCTTACTATACAGGTCAGGCTGGCCTTGAACTCACAGTCTTCTGTTCTGACCATCCTGAATTCTAAGATTACAGGCATGTTCCACTACTCCTATCTCCCCTTTTTATTCAATTTACATCCCCAAATGAGATAACTATTTTCTCCTTCCTCCTCCTCCATTCCTCTGGTTCAAGCTTTATCACTTATCCCGACTATTTTAACAGTCTTTGAACTAGTCTTTCCTTGATTAATTATTTGCTTGTTTTTAGTGTCTATGCACATGTACACGTGTTAAGACAGGACGTGTACACAGGGATGTCTGCATATGTGTGCTCATGCACATGAAGCACAGACCTTGGCACTGGTTGTCTTCCTTACTTTGGCTCTACCTTATTTCATGAGACAGGGTCTCTCATTGACCCCAGAGATGACAGAGATGACCAGGTTGTCTGGTCACCAAGCTCTTGGTAACTTGCTTCTGTCTGTATTCCTGGTCCTGGGATTGTAAGCATGTCTGTGGGTCTCAACTCAGATACTCCTGCTTGCGTGTCAAATACTCTACCGTCTGACCATCCGTCTCCCTGGTCCCTAGCCAGTCTTTTGTCTTATTCTTACTCACCTACAATTTATGTTTGACGTAGCAAACGTGAATTCTAACGTGTAAACCAAACCATAATATTCCTTATTATAATGGCTTCAATGTCAATTACTTCAATTGCAAATAGCAAGCTATGATCTAAGATCTGTAGCATTTGGTTGGTGGGTGTCTGGTATGTCGTGAGGTATTTCTTTCCATCTCATTGGGAAACACCCCATAACTTGTGGCTTATAACAGAAATGTATGAGATTGCTGTTATAATTTCATAACTGGCTCAACCATTTCTGTTTCTTACATGCAAAGTGCCTGCCTATGCACAACGTGTCTACGAGGTTTAAATGACAGCATTCTAGTTCCTGTTTTCCTTACAGGATGCTAGTCAGAGAGGAGTCTCGGAATTCACCTCAGTGGTTTTGATTGGTGACAGAGCGGTCCCATCTTCTGTGGAAGTATTTGGAATCCCATGTGGGGCTAGCGGAAGGGTTGCTTTTAGTAGGCTTATGGACGGGTGAGTGCTCCTAGCTTTCTTTCATTTTTAATGTCTTAAAAAATTTATTTATTTTAAGTATATGAGTACACTGCCAATATCTTCAGACACACCAGAAGAGGGCATCAGATCCCATGACAGATGGTTGTGAGCCACCGTGTGGTTGCTGGGAATTGAACTCAGGACCTCTAGAAGAGCAGTCAGTGCTCTTAACCGGGGAGCCATCTCTCCAGCCTGCTCCTAGCTTTCAATGACAAGAGTTCAGGAATCTAAATTCCTGCAGTGGACGAAGTTATGATTTATAAGAGAATAGAGTGTGCCCACCACACCGGTGGGCATTCTGGGACATTGGGCAATTCCTTTGGTGTAGAAGACGCAGAGGCACGGAGCGCTGCGGGGTTAAGGTTCAGGGGGCCGGTCAGTCTGCTTCAAACGCAGTGCCCCTGTGTCAGAGCTCACCCTGCCCCCGGCAGTTGTGTCTTCAACTTGTCTTAGGAGAGTCTTAAGTCATTTCTATGTCTCTCCTAAGAACAGAGCTATGGGAAGCCACTCTGCTGTGCCTGTTATTGGCATCATTCTCTCGGGCAAATCTAGAGTTTTAACCCAACTAAATATCTCAGACCACACAGCTCTGATCACCACAGCGAGTCTTCACTCAATGCCAGTTATCACAAGGAACGTACCATTAGACACACCAGTGTTTAACATGGTGAACATTATTTGCCACCCAGAACAATTCCAAATTTTGGGGAAGGAAGCACAGATTGTATGCATCACTCGAGTTTTTTGGAAATAAGGCTTGTTGCTAAAGTTAAAAGTAAAACTAGGGGCTGGAGAGATAGCTCAGCAGTTACGAGCACTGCCTGCTCTTCCAAAGGTCCTGAGTTCAAATCCCAGCAACCACATGGTGGCTCACAAGCATCTGTGATGAGATCGGATGCTCTCTTCTGGGGTGTCTGAAGACAGCTACAGCGAGCGGGACTGGAGCGAGAACTGGAGAGTTGGCTCAGTGGTTAAGAGCACTGGCTGCTCTTCTGGAGGTCCTGAGTTCAAATCCCAGCAACACACACAGTGTCTCACAACCAACTGTAATGAGATCGGATGGCCTCTTCTGGTGTGTCTGAAAAACAGCTACAGTGTACTTATATATAATAAGTAAATCTTTAAAAACGTAAAACTAAAAGGAGCCACATAGCTTCCTGATTTTCTAATTCAAGATGTCTCCCATTCTAGGTTTTCAGTTTGCCTTCTCAATCCCATTTTAACCTAGTTATATGCTGCTGAAGCAACAACACATGGGTGAAACCACGAACAGGTGTCATCTCAAGAGGCAGGCATCGGCTGTGAAAGGTAAAAGGCCCTCCTAATTCCCAAGTCACTAGTTAGGATCCCAATGTGGAGGAAAGCATCTACCTGCACGTCTGTATATGGCACTTCTGACTTGACCGATATAGTCTACCTCTGAACCTTTGGAACAGATAATAGAGGAATGTAGCTATTTGATGGCTACTGTAATTTTCAGGCAGTCTGGACCCACACTTAGACTTTTAGGCCATTTTGAATTCAGCAATGTTACACCAGGCCCTGCAGGCAGAGGCTAGACACCTGTCTAGTCTTCTGTGGGCTGTGGCTAACCTCAATACTTTGTTGATACTTTGTTGCTACATGTTTACAATGGTGCTCCAGCTCAACCAGCGAGGCTTCTATTTCCTTAGGGGGAACTAACAAGCCCAGGAAGTCTGTAGTCTACACTCTTCTCAAGAACAGTGCGTTAGTTCTGAAAGACTCCTGGTGAAGGTCTAATTCAACTTGCTCCTTTTGAAAATGAGAAGGTGATTGAAGAAGTTACTTGGTTCAATATCTTCTGAAATTGATATGATTGGGTCCAGAATGGAATCTCTCTCGATGTTAAACCCGATTGCATTATCCAGTTTGATAGCAGCAGGCTGATTAGATCCTAACTGATTACTTCCAATTATAGATTTGTAACATTATGCATATGGCTAGGCGCTATAGAACTAGGGCATCCTTTAGGAAGAAACAAGTTTAATTTTTCTACCCAGCGAGTTTGCAAACTTTGCAATCGCTTGACTTCACGGTTTGGATGTGAAATGGGATACTAGGGAGATTCTATTTCGAACTACAAGTCTGGAAAGTTCTTCCTTGTGAGCCTGGTGATCTCGAGCTTGTAAGAGCATGTGCACACCCTTTTACCACATCAAGTGAACGGCAGCTCGGCAGGGTTCTCAGAGGCTGCAACAATGGCCACTTCCTACTTTACTCGGGGACATATTTCTGAAAAGTTGTTCTTAGCTTCCCCATCTCAAGCAAATTTAAGATTAAGAACAGTGGATCCAAGTTCCGTTTTATGCTCCCACTCTGGTCAGTCAGAGGGCTCTCCTAGCAAATGCGAATCGTTTGTCCCTCCCTGAACTTGAACAGTAACCATTATCCATCAGTTTGCCTTTTCTCGTGTGTTAGTTCTGAGGGATGCTGGTCTTACTGAGATATTTTTTTTTAGAGAGGGAGACAAAAACAAAAATAATCAAACTAGTAAACAAACAAAGAAACTTAAACCGAAATAGAAACATTCTATAAGAATCATGATTTGGAAATTGCTGCAGACTGTCCTCTCACTCAGATACTTCTAGGTCTCAGTCCAATCATGTTTTTGGTTTTCTGAGATGAGATCTCCTATACCCAAAGTATCCTGGATTTACTAACGTCTAAAGGTCTTGTGGGTCAGTAGCCCAGGCTAGCACTGACCCCACAAGACCTTTAGACTTTAGGCTTCCACAGGTTTGCCCCACCACAATGGATCCCTCAGTTGTGACTTAAAATCCTTATAATAATAATAAAAAAAAACTTACCTCAGTGTATCCTGGGGTTTTCCAAATGTGTTTTACTTACAGGACTTTTTTTTTTTTTTCACAAAAAAAAATTGAAAAATCTTTTAAAATTTTGTTTTACTTTTTTTGTGTGTGGGTGTTTTGCCTGCATGTACAACATGCACACTGAATGCATGTTGGATGCTGGTGGAAGTCAGGAGAGGACATAGAATCCTCTGGAACGGTAGTTACGATTGGTTAGGAGCCCCCACCATTGGTTTGAAGGAGTCAAACCTGGCTTCTCTGCAGTACTCTGAATTGCTGGGCTCTCTCTTACTCCTTTCTGCAAAACTCTTAATTCTGAGGTAAGAACTAATATTTTTGAGTGTATATTATATGTCTTACAGTATTTTAATAACATATAGGGATGAGGTTTTTGGTTTTTTTGTTTTGGTTTTTTTGAGACAGGGTTTCTCTGTGTAGCCCTGGCTGTCCTGGAACTCACTCTGTAGACCAAGCTAGCCTCAAACTCAGAAATCCGCCTGCCCCTCTGCCTCCCAGAGTGCTAGGATTAAAGGCGAGCACCACCAAAGCCCAGCTAGGGATAAGGTTTTTAAAGGATCAGGTATCACCATATAAACCTAGACTCCACCCAAAGGCCTGGGGTGTTTAGTCTCAGCTACGCTTCACACTCAGTCATCTGGTTACCTAAGTCACATGATCTTTGAGCCTTGGCATCTACGCTGCAAAGCAGAGAGAATCAGAATAGCCTGTGGTATAGTGTGGGTGGCACAGGAGACAAAGATTGGTTGTGGACTCTCCAGATACAGTGAAAGCAGTGAGTGATGGTTTCACCTGTACTAACATAAAGATAAGCAGGGAGTGCAGCCATTGTATTTCTTGTAAAGAAGTTTACTTTTAAACCTTAAAATATAGACATATCATCTTGGAAATATGCCACTAGCTGCATTAAAATAGTTTTTCCTTAAATTTTTTTATTTCATGTATTGCATTATGTTTTCAAGACAGGGTCTAACATGATAGCCCTGGCTGGGTAGAAATTCACTCTGGGACCAGGATGGCCTCCAGATCACTGAAATCGATCTCCTTTACCTCCTAAGTGCTGGGATTAAAGGCATAGGCAACTATACCTGGCTTGTTCTCGCTTTTAAAAAATGCTGTAAGCTTTCTTTTGATTTAATTAAGATGTAATTACATGGTTTCTTCCCTCTCTTTTCTGCCTCCTATTCGTCCTGTGTACCCTCCCAAATTCATGAGGCATTTTTCTTTAACCATTGTTGCTGTAGTGGTTTTGGTAGGGACCTGAACGTTTTCTGACTGTCTCAGGACTGCCTTTATTTTGATAAATAAATCTTGTAGAATACCCAGAAATTTGGCTAGAGGTTTGTTGTTGTTGTTGTTGTTGTTGTTGTTTTGTTTTGTTTTGTTTTTTGTCATCTTAGCCTTGGCTTTAGAGGAATTGGTATGTATAGTGTGCTGTATAAGCATACAGTGAATAATATTCTCACACCGGCTACCAAGAAAGAGCCTTTGTTAATCACATAAGATAGCTTTTGCAGAGTGTTTCCCGTGTGACAGACACTGTTGTATTCAGCTTAGACAAGTATTTGCTCACACAATCTCTCCAAAAACCTTAAGAAGTAAATGGCATCATCGGCTTTATTTTAGGTGAGGAAGTTGATGCATTAACTTGCTCCAAGCTAGTCAGGCAGAGCTGGGCTACGCATGCAGACAATTTGGGATCTGGTCACTGGGTGTGTCTCCCTACGAGGTAGCTCAACAGTAGATTCTGTTTGGATTCTACTTTGGGCTCAAGAAATAGGGGGTATACTGAGGGAAGGAGGAGGAGGAGGAGGGGGGGGAGACTGGAGACCTTTTTTTCCATTTGCAGAAAGTACACAGGGCTCCAGAAGCCTCTCTGCTTCTCCCGTGGAGACTCTCAGGTATACAAAAGGTCGCTTCCAGCCTGTCCAAATTCTCCCCAGACATTTGTGTAGGTATATCTCTTCCCTCCAGCCCCCTTTCTTCCTCTCTCCTCTCTCCTCTTCTTGGCTGGTGTGCCTATACTATTTGGGGACTCAACATAGGCTTCTGTTCGAACAAGAAGGCTTCCCTCCACTGTCTAGGACTAGCGGAGACTTCAAACACTCAATACTCCATACTGTTTTATTTTATCTCCCCTCGTGTGACAATTGAAATGCCTGTTCATCTGTGGATCCGAATAGACAGGAGGTATCAGGTACGGGTAGCGACCAACCCTTCCCTGAGAGCTGGCATCTTGGTAGCTATTGGGAAAATATTCTCTTCACTGTACTTGTGGACAGAATACTGTATACAAACCAATTCCAATAAAGCCAAGACCAAGAAGACTAAAAAACTCTTGCCAACCTTCTGTGCATCCTATAAGACGATACACATTTATCGATGGTAAACAATGATGGTTAAAGATCTCTGGTGATCTCTAAGGTCTAGCACAGTACCTAGCATGTTTTGCAGCTTAATAGATATTTGTTGCTATCCCCAGTGGTGTCTTTTTGCAGGTTTGTTGCATGCAAACGAATTATTCCTCACATACAGTTTCCTTCTTTCTGGTGCATAAATAGGTGAATGCCTCAGGCTTCGTGATGCTGTTAAAGAAGTAAGGATGCTGTACCTGTTTGAGGACTGCCTCCCTGGCCCCGTTCCGTGTTCCCGCCATCTCTCTACTCCGCCTCACTGGCTTCATTCTCATTCTTTTCCTCTCCCCCCTTCTCTGTTTGCTGAGGTTCCTTGAAATGAAATCATAATGGGCACATAGGATGGTGTTGGTGGATTCTCAGGGTTGTCTGTTCTGGGAAAGCAACTGGATCCTGAACACTGCATGGACAGAACCCTCTCCATCACCCCAGCTATCCAGCCAGTTACCACGACTTTTAAGAGGCAGGAATCAGGGATGTCACAGTCACTGACACAACGGCAGTGCAGTCTTTATGGAGTGGCGAAATCTTGCCCTATAGAATTCTGTTCGAGCCTGAACTGACCACAGTGGGGGCAGGAGGCAACCCGAGAGGCCTCATCTGTGTTCTTACCCTTCCTGCTTTTCCTCTTGTTATGATTTTTGCAATGAGCCTTTTTTACCAACAACACTATTTCATGGCAGCTCTACCGCTCCACATTCTCATTATTTTTAGTAACTTATTTTTTTCAACACAAGTTGAAGCGCTTAAGTGAATGACCCTCTCCCCGGGGCTGAAGCTGCGGTGTGGACTCCTTAGCGACGACACGGATTCCTTTGCTCATCTTGTCTCTTGCAGGGCTGTGGGAAAAACTCGTGGGTGACTAGGGCACATCCGTAGCTCACAATAGATGGGTTTAGCCGTAGATACAAATAACACTGTTCAGAATGTACTATGACTGTTACAGGGGAAGATGTCAAACCAGCTTTCCAAATGTAGGAGCAGAGGCAGCTGATGGTTCTGTCGTAGTGTTCTGAGATGATGAAAATAAAAACAACGGCCCAGTGTCTGAGTTACCCTATACATGGGAACTATTTAAAGTGTGGTGAGTTCAGATTTAAAAATCTTTCCAGGTAGAATTCTATTTTTAGGAAATATGAAACGAGCTACGGGAAAGCCTCTAGGTCTACGCATACTAGGCTGACAAAGCGTTTCAGAGGTGTCAGCGTCTGGTTGCATTTTTGGTTAGTCAGACCTTTATCTAGGAGTGGTGGTACACAACCTCTTCTGTTACAGTAGAAACCAGCAGAATCTGCAGCGGGTCTGCTGGAGCCATCGAAGGATATCTGTCTCTGTTGGGGAGCGTGGAGACGCCTTCACATGAGAGAACGAACACTGTTCCCCCCCATCCCCGCCTCTGCAGCTGTAGACTGCTGGATGCCAGACCTCGGGACTAAGTCAAGCCAGGATCTACGGGACGTTCTGGAGTGAATCTTACCACTTCTTTAGCATATAGGCCCTGCTTTCTCTACTTACTTTCTCTACCCTTCCATTCTTACTCTGTACAAGGTATTCCAAAGGAAAATGTGTTTCTAAAATAGCTCCAAACACGCCATTGTTTAGATTATAAAATATAAAAATCATGTATCATTTAAAGAGAAACTAATTAGAGTTCTACAAACATGTTTAGATGTTAAGTGTGCATAAAAAAATCTGGTGAGGCTGGAGAGAAGGCTCAATGGTTAGTGTTCCTCCAGAGGACTTGGGTTCAATTCCCGGCACCCAAGGGTGGTTCACAACAATCTGGGATTCTAGTTCCAGGAGACCTACTGTTCTCTTCTGGCCTCCATGGCTATCAGGCATGCAAGTGGTACACAGACAAGTACACGGGTAAAACACCCAAACACAAACCCAATAAAATGTAATTGAAGCCAACACAGAATCTCCCAGGAGAGTGATTAGACATGGAGATTCTAAGACTCCAGATAGGGAGCTGCTGAGGGCAGCTTCCTGGAGTTAGAATGAGGACAGGAGCCTCAGTTTCTGAAAATGCAGAAGCCATTCTATGGAGGGGGTCTGCGGGTCACCCTGGAGAAACACTGCCTTGAGGTGCAACTGATAACAAACCAAAATCCATGATGGCTACCACTGTAAGAGTATTTGGAGGTGAGAGTCATTAGCTGTCTCTAATGGCACACCGAATTCTAGTTAAGACTTTACAAGGCAAATTTTGTTTGTAGAAAGAACAGAAAAACTATTACAAACAGATTTTCTAGGCAAATTTTGTGATCACGTAAGAAAACATAATCATGTTTTCCGCAAAAGTTGTCTAACAGTTTACCAGCGGTTCAAGGTGAATTATGAGTGAGGCAGGTGGGTGGCGGATCCCAAAACCGCCCTTCGCTGTACTCGGGACAGAACAACCATCTGATACAGTGAGCAACTCAATTACATGAATCAGAACAGTGCTTGGCGAGCTTGCCTTTACAAAAGGGTGTGCTTCCCTTAATAAATCCAGCAATGTTGTCTGTTTGAATCACTGAAAACTGTTACAAGGTGAACCTTTTGAAAACACAGTTAAATAACTTGTTTTGGGGTTCCAACACCACAGGCTATTAGCCCATAGTCACAGATAACAGAAACCCATATTTTCTTTCCTATTTAAGAAAAATTCCCTAAGGATTTTCACCTTGGATGTCAGTCTATTTGGGGGAAAGACTAATTTTACTTAAATACATTCCTGATATTAAAAATCAGGTTTTTGTTAATATTCTACATTGTAGAAAGATGCTGAAGGATTTCCCATCAGTTTGCTAGCGTGGCATAAACTTCTCTTCAGCAATATATGTATTTGTTGATGATTTATCCTTTGCCCCATTTTTTTTCAGTGCTATAATAGAGAAAATTTGGCATATGTTTTCAAGCTATGCCCTCTCAAAACTTGAGATGAAAAAAATGAGTTCTGACCTAGTTAAACATATAAAAATTATATTGTCTTTAGTGTCAAACAGTCATAAGCCTCTGTCCCATGAATGTCTTTGCATACTGATGTATTTATTTCCCTCTAAACGTGAAGCACTTTAGGTATGATCAGTTGTGCTCCACATTAGTTGACTTTGACTTTAGCTCCTATGCTGTGGCCGCCCGCGGCTACCTGCTAACGGACTGGGCAGCTACACCATGCTACACTTACACTTTAAATATGGAGTCTCAGTCAAAATTCCTCTTGAAAAAAAAAAGTGAACTCTGAGATCGCAACTAATTCCTTTTGAGGCCCTTTCAGGAACCCTGAGTTCTTTTTGTTGTTTGTTTGAGACAGGGTCTCTCTCTGTAATCCTGATGTTCTGGAACTCACTATGTAGACCGGCTAGCCTCCAGCTCACAGAGGTCGGCCTGCCTCTGTCCCCCAAGCACAGGAACTAATGGCGTACACTACTACCTCCACACCCAGTAACACAGAGCTCTCTGAGTCTTTACATTCTGCACGCTTTAGGTATTTAACTTTTGAGAGTGTTAACAACAGAATATTGTTATAGGGAAATAACCCTCTCAAAGTAGGGATACAGCCCATTGGGAAAGCCTTTACTTGCTCAGCCCGTGGGAGGCCCTAGGCCCTTGCTTTTTCCTCACAGTGGTCAGGAGGAAGACAACACCTAAGCTCTCTGAATGTGGAGAAACCAGTAGCAATTTTGCAAGCTGCTGTGGAAGGGGAAACTGTTTACTCTGCCGAGATATTGTTTGTCTTATAACATAGTTCAAGTGAGACCGTCACACCAGCAATTAGCTTCCTAGGATGCTTGTTTATCCCGTTACTTAGTGCAGTTGATGTACGTACTTATTCCAAACAGGACGAGGGCTCAAATATCTACTTACAACGAAAACGTAGATATCTGATTAAAAATTGCTAGTGAAAGTGGAAGGCTGAGCTGCAGCCTGATCTGATTGCTGTCAGCCTCTGGAAATGATGGGTAAGGCAACACACACACACACACACACACACACACACACAAAATTAAGTTGCTCTCAATGCTTTGAGTCTTTGTGATGCACCAGGAACTACACGAGGTCCTTTCTCTATATAGTGTTTAACTAGCAAAGTAACTGCCCAACGTAGAATTTTATCTCCACAAACACGAGAAAACAAGGATTACAGAGGCCAAGTCCCTTCACTGGGTACCACAGTTAGTGGTCCAGCTTTTACAGGAGCTTGTGTCTCTAGCAACAAAATACCTTCGGGTCTCTCAGATGAAAGACTTGGTGTGAAGTCTGCATTTTCAAAATAAAAATGTGCGCTTATCTTGATAATACAACTTCAGTTTGATAGGTAGATGCTCATAGAACTGTCTCCAAGGTAGCCTATGAACTTCACTGTGTAAAACAAGTCTCCTGGTTTAAAAAAAAATACAGCAATGAGCTTGGGAAAAAAAAAAAAAAACAAACCCTGTTTTCATAGCCCCACCTCCTTCTTCTCCTTTTATCGTTAGGCGCATAAGCATGGGTGTCTATCTGCATCATCAAAGCCCGAGAGTGCCTCCTTCAAACCAGCCTATCTTTGATTCAACCGAAAAGGAGACGCAGAAGAAAAGTCACTCTTCACCGCAGGACAGCTGCCTGGCACCGTTTCTCATCAGCTCATGTTTTTAAAAGTACTGTATGAACACTGGTGAATGCTTTCAAAAATCCCTGTTGAAGATTAGGCGTGGCACATATGAAAAAACGATTGCGGGAGAGATGAATGTCGCTGCCGGATGAGGAGTTACGCAGAAAACGGAGCCAGTACAGCTGGACACTGAGTGATCAGAATCTGGACATAACCACCACCAATGCTCTAACCCCTTACAGCCCTTTCTGTGGTTGGCCCGTCGGGAAGGGCTCTCCCTAAACATGGGGATCTCCCAGGGGAATGAGGGTGTCTGTGTTTGCTTCCTGTGTTAGCTGACAACAGTTGGCAGCATGCGGCCACTCTTAACGTATATGCAATTATTCTTATTTTCAAAGTCAATTTTCTTAGCACCTCCATTTACTTATTTATTTATTTATTCATTCATTCATTCATTCATTCATTCATTTATGCATGCTTTGATGCTTTGAATATCACCAATCATGCTAAATATCGGTTTGTACTTTCTTTTTCCCGTTTGTTTGGTAAATAGCAGACATGTTGGCTCTGTAAAAATCATTGTGCAGGGCAAACCTCAAAGCAATGCATGGCAGAAGGAGGAAAAAGATGCCGGACTGGAGAACAGAAAAAAGGTCTAGAGGAAAGTCAGGCGAGCGTGCCAAGAGTCCTGGGGCGGCTGACGTGGCACTTTGCTCTTCCAGGCTGGTAGGCAGTTGGGGTGGACAATTCAACCACTCACTGTTTACATGACACCCGAGAACCGAAGCTTCCTAAGGGCTCCTACTCCGTCAGAAATGCCTGGACCTCTCTGTGGTCTGGAAACTAAAGCTTCAATGTTGCCATTCCCAAGGCCCTCTGAGGTGCAGGTGTTCCGCACCTTGGTGAGCTCTGCCACCCAAGGTGCTGTACATTTGAATAGTGTCTTTGTCCTTCCCTTAAGTAAGCAAATGTCCGAGACCAAGAGCAAGGCAGCGCCAGTCCGCTCTGACACATCACTCACTCACTTGCGTGTTTTGATATAATCACCAACTTCTAGTATCCTGTTTCCGCGCTGTTTTGTCTTTTTTTTTTTTTTTTTTTTTTTTTTCATCTGAGAAAAACACCCAGGGTTTATAAATTCTACCTCTCCCCCGCTCCTCCCTTCCCTCATCCTGCTGGGACCAAAACCAGCTATGTCAAAGTCACAGGATGTTTGATAAGTACTCCGACCCGTGCCCACCCTAGACTTCCAACTCCTGTGTCCTCCCTAGACCTCTCTAGACTCCCTTCCCCAACCCCCCACTCCTGTGACCAATCTAGATCCCTTGAACATGAAGCATGAATATTAAGTGCAACTGTAAGTCACTTGAAAGACTAAAGCCCGGTTTTGATGTTTTGTTTTTACTTCTGAATGGATGACACAGTTGCCATGAATCCACTTTTGTTGTCTTCCTCCCACCAGGGTTTTGTTGGTTTGCTTTTTGTTTTCGATTTAATGTTCTCAGTGAGCTGGAAGTCAAAGACCTTGCTAGGTGGGAGCAACCTTGTTCCAGCTTATCTCAGTAAAGAACCCAAGAGCCTTCCAGCCCCAGGTCTGGCAGCAGACGGCTGCTTTCTAGCTTTCTTATTTTTTTAAGGCTGTCTGGTCATTTAGCACTAAAAGTAGGTAAAAGGGTAAAGCAACCCGCTTGTTTGTTATAGATAGGAGCTTGGGACGGCTCCTGCCCCTCCTTGTATTTAGATGAATTACATTCTCCCAGAGATGTTCTGTCCATCAGATATTCATTTCTAGTAAAATAACAGTACTGATAACAACACAAACTAAAACCACTTCCCCTTGGCCACCCTTTCCCATCTGTGCCTTCTGTAGGAAGTGACCTTGAAGCCAGAAACACCTGCTTAAGTACCAAAAAAAAAAAAAAAAAAAAAAAAACAAAAAACAAAAAACAAAAAACAAAAAAACAAAAAACCAAAAACCGGCAATCCTGGGTAGAACGGTTTGGGCTATAGGCGGTTGGAATGCACTGAATAAGAAAATGAACGAGTGCTGGTTCAACTGGAGGTCAACATGCAGAAGAATGCGAATCGACCCACTCTTATCTCCTTGTACTAAGATCAACTCCAAGTGGATCAAGGACCTCCACATAAAACCAGACACACTGAAACTATTAGAAAAGAAACTTGGGAAGACCCTGGAGGACATGGGCACAGGGGGAAAGTTCCTGAACAGAACACCAATAGCTTATGCTCTAAGATCAAGAATTGACAAATGGGACCTCATAAAATTACAAAGTTTCTGTAAGGCAAAGGACATTGTCAGAAGGACAAAACAGGCAACCAACAAATTGGGAAAAGATCTTCACCAACCCCACATCCGACAGAGGGCTAATATCCAATATATACAAAGAACTCAAGAAGTTAGACCACAAAGAACCAAACAACCCTATCAAAAAATGGGGTACAGAGCTAAACAAAGAATTTTCACCAGAAGAATTTGGATGGCTGAGAAACACCTTAAGAGATGTTCAACATCATTAGTCATCAGGGAAATGCAAACCAAAACAACCCTGAGATTCCACCTCACACTAGTCAGAATGGCTAAGATTAAAAACTCAAGAGACAGCAGGTGCTGGAGAGGATGTGGAGAAAGAGGAACACTCCTCCACTGTTGGTGGGATTGCAAGATGGTACAACCGCTCTGGAAATCAGTCTGGCTGTTCCTCAGAAAATTGGGCATGACACTTCCAGAGGACCCTGGCATACCACTCCTGGGCATATACCCAGAGGATTCCCCGGCATACAATAAAGACACATGCTCCACTATGTTCATAGCAGCCTTATTTATAATAGCCAGAAGTTAGAAGGAGCCCAGATATCCCTCAAAGGAGGACTGGATACAGAAAATGTGGTGTGTATATATATATATATATATATACAATGGAATACTACTCAGCAATTAAAAATAATGAATTCATGCAATTTGTAGGCAAATGGTTAGATCTGGAAAATATCATCCTAAGAGAGTTAACCCAATCACAAAAGAACACACATGAAATGCAATCACTGATAAGTGGATCTTAATGAGCCCAGAAGCCCTAAATACTCAAGGCACAATTAGCAAGTCAAAGGATTCCCAAGAAGAAGAAAGGAGAGGACCCTGGGCCTGAAAAGATTGGATCCAGTTATGTAGGAGAGTACCAGAACAGAGAAATGGTGGTGGTGGTGGTGGGGTGATTGGGGAAGGTTGGGGGGAGAGGACTTATGGGACGTATGGTGGTGGTGGGGGAACTGGGAAAGGGGAAAGCCTTTGGAATGTAAACAAAAAATATAGAATAAAAAAATGAAAAAAAAGAAAATGGAAGGAACATTTTTTTTCTTTTTCTTTGCTGAGGATGGGTCAATAAGATGCAGAAAAGAGGTGAGCCACAGGAAGAGGCAGAAGCCTTTGTTCTCAGACCGTTAGCTGCCTTTGAAGAGCAGAGGTAGCCCCCATCCCGTGCCGTGGTGTCTGTGCTCAGTGTTAATGCCTCTGATTCTTGAAGCCTTTGGTACAATCCTTCCTGCGTGCAATTGCTTTGCAGTAACTAGGCTTCGATGGAAACCAAGGAATCTGCCCGAATCCGTGCTTGGTTGTGGCAGTCCACAACACGGGGAGGAAGAGATCACTTCCACGTCTATCCAGATTAGAAGAAGCAGGAGACAGAGGCTGAGGTGGTCCCTGAGAAATCTAGACTCTTGCTCGTTAGCACAGAGTAGCATATGTTCTACAGACTTCCAGCTTATGCTTGGAATTCCCCCATATTTTCCCCCTGATTTCAAGGAGCACAGGAACAAAACCAAAACCTACGCTTTTTTATATGTACAAGTCACACTAACGAAACTTTCTGTTTCTGAGTGAGTTACTCAGTAGCCCCTTTACCTTGCACATCTTTAGGAAACTCAGTCACTATAACGAGAGTTTAGCTCCTAGCACCTATGCTGGCCAGTCTACAAAGACCTGTTGTTCAGCTCCAAGAGGTCTGATGCCCTCTTCTAACCTCCACAGGCACACAGAGGTGTGCATACGGAGGTGTACATACTCACACGGAGTCGTGCATTTGTGCATGAACTCATGCACATACATATATAAAATAAAATAAAACCATTAAAAAGAAAGAGAAATGATCAAGGACTAAGTCATGGTAATAGTCAATATGTGTAGAGATGAATGCATGGAGACACACAAATGTTTATGTGTCTTCATGTGTGTATATGTATGGCATGTGTGTATTTATGTGGTTGGGTGCACATGTATGTATGTGTGTGTGTGTGTGTGTGTGTGTGCACATGTGTGTGGAGAAGCTAACATTTAGATAGCAGGCAGAAGCAGAATTCCTGGAAAAGCTTCAATCTAGGGCCTCAGTAACTGAGGTCACATACAGTAGCTCACCTTCTTCAAGGTGACAGTGTGGGACAGAGCTAGGAGTTACTGTATAATTATTAGATAAGCCAGTGAGGAGAGAGACCTCTTGGCACTTAATCTAAGGTTCTCTTTCCAGTCTAGCAAGCACCATTTATTGGGTATAAAGTGAGCAGGTGCTAGATCTGCTTTGAGGTATGTGGCCTTGATGGCTTATTTGAACAGGAATTTATTTGTGCCTTGTCATCCTAGCCGTGGCATCACATAGGTTCATTTTGAAAATCCACGGAGCCTGCTTCTTCACCCTGAGGATTCAATGAGAGTCAGGTTAAGAACTGGGAGTAGTTAGGCTGGGCGTGGTGGCTCTCACCTTTAATCCTAGCACTCAGGAGGTAGAGGCAGAAGGATCTCTGACTTTGAGGCCAGCCTGGTCTACTTAAAGAATTCCAGGACTATATATAGAGAGACCCTGTCTCAAAAAAAAAAATAGTTGAGAGTGGTCTGCGGGCCCTACGTGTCTCTGTCTCATCCGCCCTGTGCTACCCACAGAGAGACACATGCACGGTTGCCAGGACAGCTGAAGAGCTGTTGTCTGGGTCAGTGCAGCTTCAGAAACATGGTTGCTACCTGCAGCCCAACAGTTGATTCAACGATGCAGCTCCTTCCTCTGGGGGAAAGACAAACCTATGGTTTTGGGTTCAGGTTTTTTTCCTGTAAGCAGATGTTGCCTGTTCAGTTACATTTCACTGATGGTATCTATTGCGACTGGGGGCTCTGGATGGGGGTTTCCACCTTTGACATGTCAGGCAGAATTAAGTTTCATCTTTTCTCCTCCCGTTGGAGACATTAAAACAAAATAGAAACACCGTTCTTTTCTCTTTATTTGCAGTTAACAGTTAAATTTCTCCAAAATTTTGGACTTTATCTCTTCCTTATTTCTAATATGTTGGAGAAATATCTAGTCTAGCATTCTAGAAATTTCCCTGGGCTTTGGAGACATGTTATAATTATCGTGTTTATGCTTTCTATGAAAGGATAGAAAAATTTCCAAAGAATTTTGAGGAATCAGGTAGCTAGATTCCTGAGTTCCTTTTCCTTCCAGCAGCTGGAGTTAATCTTCCTGGTTTAGAAGTCAATTTTATTTTGTTCTTAAAATAAAAAACATATGCCCAAAGATATGATTTTTGGCATACAAATTCATATCAACATCTGACACAGTTTTGATCAAGGCAGAGAGACAAAGGAGCCTTTAAAGCCATTTATAGAGTCTACGAGTCAAACTCTAGTTTTTAAAGGTTTGTTTGGTTTGGCCTGGAGATTATTTTAGCAGATCGTGTGATAGAAGTCATCTCCTGTCCAGGGATTATGTAACACACACATCTGTCTGATCTTCCTAGCTGGTTTTGTTAGTTTACTTGGGTACGTGCAATCAAAAGTAAGTTGAGAAAAGCATTTTTGTATTTCATTATCAGGTTTATACTGCTGTTTTGACAGCTCTGATGATTAAACAGAGAACCCCACTATGTTGGCCCAGCCCTGTCCCTCTGAGCTGGATATATACGCATTCCCATGCCTGGTTGAGTTTGCATGTGATTATTAAACATCCTTTTAAGTTTCCTTCCTTTCATGAAAACATTGAAATTTCACTCTAATGCTTTTGAGATTTTAGGGATGATGTGAATTTGATCAAACTTGGAATAAACCAAGAAGTGTTGTGTAATCCATTTCACACCAGACACCAGACACCGGGCCCCATCCCTTTATGCCACAACTGGCCAGCATTTTTCACATTTCACAAATGTGATTAAAGTTGATAAAATGACTATTTTTTGGGTACTATTTTCACATATCATTAAAGTTTAGGAAAACACCAGTTTTAGCCTTTTGACCAGGGAAAGAGGTTTTACAAAGGAAAAAAAAAATCCCGGCCTGTTGCCATGAAATTTTATAGGCAGTTCTGTTTTATCAAAGAAGAGTGATGGCCCTTTTCACATCATACAGGGTGGATCTCACTGAAAGAAAACTTTTTCCTGCCAATCAACAGGCGTGTGTGGACCCTGTTAGAAGAGTAACAGATGGGGTGGGAAAAATTGAGAAGGGCAAACTCAGGACCAAAGAAGGAACAGGGAACCCACGTATCCCAGTGACAAAGTAGCCTCGGTGTCGGAGGGAGTGGCGGCTTCTCGTCCACTCTGTCAACCTCTACAGACTTCATCTTTCTCAGAGTATACAGTTGGCAAAATGAGGACATTTCTCAAGGCGTTTGCAGAATAGTAGTCTGCATTGTGAGTGCTGTCTGTGCAGTCGGCAGGGTATGATAACAGGTAAGAACCGGTTAGTTTCCTTTCTGCCTGCTTAACTTATGACGATGGGATGGCTGGTCCCTTTGAAGATGTCCCCGAGCCCTAGAGTAAATCGTTTTAGCTAGCACTAATTAGCTAGCTGCAGGATGGCTTGCCTCTAATTCTCAAATAAAAAAATATTAAAAACAAAGTAAGGAAGGCATCTGAAATAACTGCTTAGCCACCTCAGGAGGAAGGAGAGGTAACGCCATGCATAACTTTAAGAAGTTGTTGAGTAAGGAGAGAAATGGTTCTTGTGCCAGAGATGGCGAGCACAACTCCTAATCTGTTCTCTAGACCCAGAAGCAGTTTGTGAGGGGAAGACAGCAATTCTAGAACAACAACAACAACAACAACAACAGCAACAACAACAACAAAGACCTGTGAATTCCCACTGGGACATTCTACTTCAGAAGTAGGCAGAGGGGTATGTGAACAGCCTGCGTGAGGTCAAGAGAAATCCTCAATAGAGAGGCCCCAAATACCACACAAAGGATCAATGGCTAAGAAACACTGAACAGGAGCTTGGAGAACAGCAGCATCTGGGTCCCCAGCGTGGGCTGCCCTCAAATCCTGCACTGTTTCCAAACACTATGGGAAAGGGCATTTAAAGCACTGCTTCTATCTGAAATCACAGTTAGAGGGGACGTCGGACTTATCACCCTGGACTGGAGCTCCCACATGCTCCCATCATGCATCTGTCAGACGGACAGGGATGGGATGAGCCCGAGAAGAGCAGAGGGGCAGCATCTCTGAGGAAACAGCTGGTGACCAAATAATGGACAGACACCGCCTGGCTAAGTTTCTATACTTCTGGAACAAAGACTTCTCCAAGAATTCTGAGAGAAAACAAACTACTTTCAAAGGAGTAAACTCAGGAGAGCCTCTGACTTCTCCACAGTAAAGTTTACTGGCAGGAATTTACAATAGAGACTGGGTACATGCTTGCTGACGTGACCAGAGGTTGGATTTTTACAGTCCAAGGGGGTGCTACTGGGCTATAAGCCTTGGGAATAGTTTGTTCAAGAGAACTATATTATGCTGAGGACCAAGGCTATCTTGGGTGGGAGAGAGGTATCTAGAACTCAGTGAGGAAAGACCAAGAATAGGCTAGCTCAGCTCAGATCAAGAACCAGTGCATTGAAGAGAGCCATTCTGAGGCGTTTTTATTAAGGGGTTAAACCCAGGTAAGCCGACTGATTGGTTAACAATAAGAGTCTCCTCTGGGGTTGCAACCTGGGATAGAAGGAAGAACTATAGATTTTTGAAAAGCTGATTTCTCAGGCTCAGGAAGTGTGAGAGAACTGAAGTTAAGACTGGATTCTAGTCTCAAAGTGCACAGACGCCTAGCACGATTTGGAGAAGGCCTCACCGTCCCCTCAGGCTAAACCACACAGCTGAGGCAGTTCCGATTCATCTGTACACTGGAGAGCCTTGCCTGAAGATTCAGTGTCCCAGTATATTCCGATGAGACATCCTTGGGTCAACTCTAGATAAACTGCATCCTTAAATTCTAAGTGTACAGTGGTATTGCCGTACCCTCAAATCTTTACAGTGCTTCTGAGCCTTGAATCCCTGTTCCTATCATGACCTACAGCAACAGGGTGCCAGATGCTGCTATACACTGAGATAAAGCAGTTTTTCAGTGCATAAAAACCCAGCGAGGTCATAGTGCTAAAGCATAAGTAAACACACAATGGTGGCCCCGAAGGGGGCGGTGACAACTCTGGGATCTGTGAGGGAAAGTCTCACTACCTCCTAGGAACAGGCTACCTGCTATTAACAAATCCCAAGATCCTTTGCTTTTCTGCCTTAGGATAACAAGCCAGGACCTCTGCTCCAATCTCAACCCAAGCTCTTTTGAAGTTTCCCTTTAAGGGCTTATTTATTCTATTTTATGTGTATGAGTGTTTGGGCAGCATCTATGTCTATGCACCATTCGTGTGTCTGGTGCCCACGGAAATCAGAAGAGGGAGTCAGATTCCTGGACCTAGACTGACAGATGGTTGTGAGCTACCAAGTGAGTGCTGGACCCAAGCCCAGGTCCTCTGCACGGACAGTAAGCATTCCTAAGCCCCGGACCACCTCTCCATCCCCTGCTTCTCGATGTCAAGGTTTCTGTCACCTGTGCTAGGTGAAGAAACAAATGCACAAACCAGGAGGGACGTGCCACCCTAATAGCCTCTGCTGAATGCTGAGCCTGGACTCATTCCTGGAACTGTTAGGGCGCCTTACTGATTATTTCCATAGTTAACACACAGAACAAGGCAAGAAAGAGGGCTGAATTGAATGATTGCTACTAGGTTTTCACGACCTCCTATACACAAAACCGACAGCTGGGTCTGGTGGGTGCTCAGGAGCCCAGATGTTGTGGTGACTAGTATCAGAACACCTGGGAAGAAGTCTTCTAGGCTGGTGAGATGGCTCAGCGGGTAAGAGCACTGATTGCTCTTCTGAAGGTCCCGAGTTCAAATCCCAGCAACCACATGGTGGCTCACAACCATCTGTAATGAGGTCTGATGTCCTCTTCTGGTGTGCCTAAAGACAGCTACAGTGTACTTATGTATAACAATAAATAAATCTCTTTAAAAAAAAAAAAGAAGTCTTCGAATGGGATCAAAAGAAAAGTGAGTTTAGGGAACATGTTGATGTCTCAATAATAATTTGAAAAAATTTAAGTTTTTGTGGCATTGGGGGCTTGGGTTTGGGGAGCCCCAAAATATTGTTAGCTCCACATTCAGAAAGCAACGGGATATATTCGTGCTTACAGTTTCCAGGTGAGACGCTGAGATGATCTTTCCGGGGTGGATGCTTTGTGCAAAATTGATTTTGTGTAAAAGCTCCATTTTATTGAATGTGCAACCAATCTGTGAAAGTAATTAGTAAACTATGGGGGAGGGGCCGTGTTACAGTTTCATGCTGGGGCCAACTAACTTCTCACTAGCACGCCTTTGCAGAGTGACAAACTTAGGGGAGTGGTGAAAATTCACATCTTCTTTTTCGTATTCCACAAACGAGAGAAGAATGGGAAACCCACCGCTCTCTGCCTTCATGGCGCCCACAGGGGCATTGAGAGCAGTTTTTCAAGAGACAGGGTTTAACCAAAAGACAGGGGCAGACACGGGAACGCGGAGTCTCTGGGCACCGTTTACATTTGTTTCGTCATCTCAAGGGCTCGTAGGTCTCATGAAAGACAGGCAGCCCAGCATGGGGGCTAGGACAGGGATGGGGACAGAGGCTGTGCATTCATAGAGACTGGCCTTGCTTAGTTAGGCTACACTTGGGCAAATCTCCTAATTGTGCTGAGATAGAATTCCATTTCATTGCTTACAAAGAATGCATAGAGCAGGGTTGTATAATGTTATATCAAAAGTCCTCTATACATGATAAATATTTATCTGAATATGAAAACAGAAAAGGGGTCATGAAGGAGGGAAGGGTATTAAGGTTTTGAAAGGCAAAGGAACAAGGACATAGAATTTTGTTAATTTGATAACTATTGTAATTACTTTTAGCAACAATAAAAATCCGCTGCTTAGAGTAAGTCTCTACCTTTACTGCAAAGTATTTGACTCCAATCAGTATCCTTGCATCTAAGAAGACTGAACAAAAAACATCATGGATAAACATCTGGTAAACCTAATGTTTTCCAAAGCACACAATCTCTCTCCTTTCCCGCCTTACTGCAAGTGAACGGCCAGTGCTCTGAGTTTTACCAGGCAATAGTCATTTACCTCAAAGTTCTTCAGGGTGAAACTTCACATCTGGCCAGGCATGTTTACCAAGGGCATTCGTCAGGGCTGGGGTAAAAGCTGTGAACTCAGAAAACCTGGGTGGCCATAGAAGATGTCTAGAATTTCCCTGCAAGCTGCCATTCTGCGTCAGAGAAACACATCAAACTGGGTGTATTTCAGTAACTCAAGAGGAGAAGTGCCTTCCGTAGACTAACAGCCTTTGATGAGACCAGTCTTAGGAATAGCAAGCCATGGGAGCTTGGCTCTGTGATCTTTCTCAACTTTTAGTACAATTGGATGGCTTCTCTTGGCCTCAGTCAGGAACAGGTAGCACAGTCTAAGGGTCACGATGCCCTGTGCTGCCTAAACTGTACCTTCTTTTCTCGCTTACCTTTCTACTAGGCAGAGAGAGCCTGTGGGAAGATCTTTGAGAGACAACAGTTATGCCTAAACCTGCTTAAATCGGACTAGTTTTTGTCTGTCTGTCTGTCTGTCTGTCTGTCTGTCTGTCTGTCTGTCTGTCTTTAAGGTAGAGTCTCATGTAGTCCAGGCTGGCTACAATCTCTCTAAGGCAGTCCCAGGACTTTAAGCTTCTGATACCCCTGCCTCCACCTCTCATGTCCTGAATCACAGGCCTGTACCATCATTCACAGATTCAACCTGTACATTGACCTTGCCCAGGGCTCACCAAAGACCCTCAGCAAACACAGGTATTTACACTACCATTCCTAACGGTAGCAAAATTACAGTTATGAAGTAGCAATGAAAATAGCTTTAAGGTTGTATGTGTGTGGGGTGGGGGTGGGGGTGGGGGAGGGGAGGTCACCAAAACACGAGGAACTGATTTCAAAGGTTGCAACATTAGGAAGGTTGCCAGCCACTGGCTTTCGACGATAATTTTATTTGGAGACACAGTGGTATGGTCTCTTGTAAGTATCATTCTTTTCCGTCTTACAATGGACAGCAGTTGTGCGCCACTTGTTGGGATATTAATCCCCGCAGGCATGGGGGAGCTTTTCTCACCGTGACACAGGGTGTCAAGTCTTTACCGAGACCTTCAGTATCGAATTCTACCACATGCCATAACATTGCAATGACATCTTGGGAAGAAAACCGGGCTAGTTTTCTGGAAGGGCACCCATTGTCTGCCTTTATTTTCTAGGTGCGTATTCCTTTATAAACTGCAACAGTGCAGATATTTTTGTTTTGGAAAAGTAAAAAACAGCTAAAATATGAAGTATGGCCTCCTAAAAATCCCGGCTACTCTCCTATTTGAGAGGTTTGGGGAATGTGATGAACATGGGGATATTTGAAATGATTTAGAAGAGGGTTTCAATTTTCCAACACTGGCAGTTTGGCCTGATAATTCTGTGAAGGATATGGGGGGGGCTGCTATTGTATTGTAGAAAGTGGCTCTACTTACAAAAATGTCACTAGCCTCGTCCATGGTGACAATCAAACATGCCCCCAGACAACGTACACATCCTTTAGCTATCAAATTTGATTCTTTCTAGACTACTGACCTAGTCTGCTCACTCCTCTCTGACTGTCCGTGGGACTTCCTCAAGCATCAGAAATGAATTACAACCAAGGAAGTAAATGCAAAGGTTATCCTTAAACAAAACCCTCAGTTAAATTGGTATATGTCTTGCCTATTGTCCCCCTTAAAAGTCAGTGCCCCCCCCCAAGATACTTCCTAACAGAATGCTCAACTAGACCTTGGACTTTCTACTTCCTCAGACCTCCTGCACAAAGGAAGACAATGCCAAATGAAAACTGACCCTATACTCACATGAGTATCAGTTATGCAACTGTTCCTTGCTCTAAAGTTTCCCCCAGAAGCTGAAACATTCAGTGCCGAGAGCAAACCACAGTTACCAGCCACGAGAAACAACTCACTGTTTGTGGAGTCAGCTTTTCGGAATCTGGTCAGGTCAACGTTGGGTGGTCTGCTGGGCTTGGGTGGAGGCTGGCCCAAGACGGACAGGGGAGGCAGGGGCTTCGGCTTCGGGGCTGCTGAGTTCTTGTCTCCCTCCTTCTCCTGACTTTGGTTCCACGGTTTCCCCGCTGTCAGCTTGGAAGGGGCCTTAGGGAATCTGGCCGGCTCTTCCTGATTCAGTTTGTTCAGAAAGATGTTCTTTGTAATGTCTGTTTTCCTATCTTCTTTTCTTTCTTCAATGTTTTTGGAGAGCCCCGGGCTCCCTCTGCTTGCGGCAGGTTTCAGAACCACTCCAGGAAAGGGCGAATTTGGTGTTCCATGGTCTTTATCCTCTGGGTCTTCCTTAGCTGGTTTGAAAGGCCCGCCCTTGGACTTGACTCCTAGCTGCGCTGGGGATCCTTTCTGGATGGGCACGTTCTTAGAGGTGTTCTCCTCTTCCTGGGAGTCCTCTGTACTTAGGGACGGCTTTTGGCCAAAGGTGTGTCTGGGAAGTCGGGGTTTGGAGTCAGCGTCTTGTGCGGCTGCCATGAACTTGCTCTTAGCTCCGGCCACCTTTGATGACCCTGGCTTCAGATCGTTTTCTGGGACTGGGGGAGCAGGCCCTGGCTTCGGTCCCGGCATCTTTAAGTCAGGCTCTTGGTTCAAATTGTGAAGCTTATTCCCGGGAGGCCGTAAAACCACAGGCTTGGAATCTTCTTTGGTCAAGCTGGTGGGTTTGTGGCTTACAGGTTTCAGAAACCCCACTTTGACCTCGGGGTCTCTAGAAACTGAGCTTGGCTGTGTTCCAAACCTCGGGCTCACTCCAGTCGGTTTTAAAAATGGTGGTTTAGGCTCCTTCTCGGGCTTCTCCTCACAGGTGGGTTTCGCTGCCAAGGGTGGTTTTGTGGTCCCAAATTTAGGCATGTTGCTGGGTCCTGCGGGTGGGCTGGCATTTCCTTGGTTGTCAAATAAATTCTTTCTTGATTGTATTCCAGAAGGCGAGTTTTGCCCCGCAGCTTTGAAGGGCCTGCTGCTGCTGCTGCAGCTGCTGGACACCTCCTCCGTCGGGTTACCACTCCCGGTGTTGAACTTCGCCATGAGGGACTTTACATCTGTTTTGCCATCCTAGGAGCACAGGGAACAGAAACCAGCTGAGAGTCAGAAATCTCACTTGCAATTTAAAATACTATACCTTCAAGGGCTTCCTGATCTGAGTCAAGAGCCCTGAGTGCTGTTGATTGGTTGACCAGCTATTGTAACATTTAAGTTCCTCTATGGCAAAATAAGTTGTGAGAGTTTCTTGCAAAGGAAGGGCTACCCGGCTGTGCTTAAACGTCTGCTGTTTGTCGTACAGGGACTCGATCGTTAACTTTGGAGACGTTTCTCTGCTCTCTCCCTGACTGCCACGCTACCTTGTTCGATTTACTTTGACTCTGTATTTGTCTACATTTTTTTTTTTTTTTTTTTTTTTTTTGCTTCACTGGAAAACATATAGAAGTGGTTACCAAACAAATTCTCCCTCTTTTTACAGTTGAGACTCATGTGGAAAGTGGACTTCAAAGCGAAAGTAGGCTTTGTAAACTCAGGCTACAGTGCTGGTGCTTTTTTTTTTTTTTTTTTTTTTTAACCCAGCAAAGCAAGGCTTAGCATCAGTGTGGCTGATGAGCGCTTCCCTGTTCCTGTTGCATTTAAAGTGTGTTTGCTGTCAGGGAGGTGTTACAGAACATCCCAGCCCTTCTGAAAATAACAAATTGAGGTTTCCTTATTATTTATGAACACAGAGTGCTGTGGTGGGACGGGATGCAGACTAAAAGGCTGTGAGGTAGAACCATAGGTCAGCACAGGAAGAGCAACAGGCCAGCAGCAGGGACTGCCTGGGAAGTCTCGTTTCCAGATCTTTCTCTTGTCGCTTCCATAATGACTTTTATTAGTCCTCTGAGAGGTCCTGCTGCCTCAGCTGCCTTCCTCATAAGAATTAGGTATTATGCAGTAAAGATAGCAGATACTAACCTTTTGTTGTTGTTGTTGTTGTTTTTGTTGTTGTTAATATAGTCCAGTTTAACTTGGGAGAATTAATGGTGTATTTGTCCTTTCTTTCAAAAACAAGGCTGAGCTAGGGATGAGGCTCAGCTGAGAGAGAGAGAGAGAGAGAGAGAGAGAGAGAGAGAGAGAGAGACCGAACCTGCCTAGCATCTAGCACACACTAAGCCCTGTCTCATCTGCTGCAATAAATCAGGTTGGTGGCATACTCTGTAATGCCAGTGTTTAGGAGGTAGAGACAGGAAGATCAGAAGTTTATGAAGGAAGGTTAAGGTCATCCTTGGCTACACAGCAAGTTTGAGACAAGTGTTGGCTACATGAGATCTTGCCTCGGGTTAAAAATAAAAGAATTAAAAAGCAGGGAAAAAACCTCCAGGTACATCAGTACAGGGCTCTAAAGCTTGATGAGAAAAATAATATGAGATGGTAGACAGAAGATGTAGCTTAGTGAAACAGCAGGAGCTCAGCATGGACACACACACACACACACACACACACACACCCCAAAATTTTCTTTCTGGTTAGAAGGAAGTTTGTTTTTGAGAAAGAATTTTCAATTGTCTCTTTTCTCACAGTGGTACTCTTTTATATTCTTTATGTATGGCTTCTTTAAGGTTTCTACAACAAGGTGGACTAGCAAAGGGATTAAGGACCTAGGCTTGGGAGTCAGGTGCAGGGGATATTAATGTGTTCTCTTATCTTCTCACTGCAAACAGTGTCTAGGCGCCGCTCTTGGCCAGGCACGTGCATTAAGCAGCAGAGGACATTGGCACATCTGAGGGCTTCCTGTTTTTGTATAAAGAAGAAACCTTAGTGATCGTCTGTTCTCCCTCCTCATCGCACTGCTGGGAAAAAGTCTCACGCCCTGCTGCAGTGACGATGTCAAGTCTAACACATCCCAGGGGAAAACCCTCCAAATGTCCCTGGCCGTGGTCAAGCCCTATGCCTAATTTTAGTTCCCAAAATATGGAAGCTGTGGATTAAGGATAGAAACTTTAGTCTTGGCTGCTAATCCAGATGCGGGAGAGCCTGCAAGCGGCTGAGCTAAAGGCGCAGGCCTCGGCGTTACTGACTGGGGCTCAAGCCTTGACGCTGCCGCGTGGCATGGCGTCTCGCAAGTGACCGAGCTTTCCTTGTCTGCTTTCTTCATTTCTGAAATCAGAACTGGAATTCCATTTCTACTGGAGTTTTTTTTTTTTTTGATAAAGATTAAATGGGCCAATACAAGTAGTTAGATATTTAGCTAAAGTACTTACTTAGCAAGCACAAGGCATTGACTTTTGTCCTTAGCTTCAAACAAACAATATCAAACAAAAAGGATCAAGAGTCGGATATCACGCATGTGCAGTGATTTTTCTGCCAATCCAATTATTTCTAATTCATTCATAATATATTATTGTCTTTTCCAGACAGATCAAAAATTGAAATTATTTACATTAACGTCTCTGTGAACGAACACCCTTGCAAATTACACTTGCAATAGGTAGTGATGCTTGAGTCTGATTCACCTGTACCCTTGAGAGTTTTCACTGGGAAGGAAGGAGCAACAAGTTCCTTTGTGAGGAACACACACACACACACACACACACACATTTGAGGAAAACACACACATGCATACACAGACACACACACATGCGCATACACACAGACACAAACACACACGCGTGCATGTACACACACACAAATACCTTGCGCACAGATCTACCTTTCCACCTTCTGTTTCCACTTAAAAATTGACGCCCCCTCAAAAGCGCAAAATCAAACCAAACCAAAACCCGAACAAACCCGAAGCCCTTGCTTTTGAACTTTGTTTTCTTCCGGCCACCATGTGGATTGTATGAATCCTGTAAAACTCGGATTGTAAAATATTATCCATGTGAGCTCTGATTTTTTTTTTCTCTTCACCTAGAGAGATGTTTATTATTTTCAGGATCTTCCTTATCCCCACTACCCCAAAAATCTCACTATATCTCCCTGGCTGCCTACAACGCCCAATGTATACCAGCCTGGCTTTGAACTCACAGTGCTCATGCTACCCCTGCCAAGAGTGCAGGGATTACAGACGTTCCACTTCTCTCGTCACTCAAACTTTTAGCCATGTGCCGTTTAGCTGAGCTCTGTCCTAGGGATCTGATCTGGTCCAGAGCTTCGAGTCAACGGCTCTCCCACTGAGCTACGTTCCCGGCCTATTTATTCTAAGATGCATTTCGTAGTCTGGACAACTCCGGAGTCTTAGGTTTTAGGTAACCAACATTTCATACCAAGTTACCTGAATTTCTCTTTGTAAGTCATGAGAAGGGATTTTTGTTGTTGTTGTTGTTGTTGTTATTTTTAGTGGATGCATGCCTCCACTTTACTGTGACTGAATACTTAACAAGGGGTGACTTGAGGGTGAAGAACTTATTTTGGCTCATGGTTTGACGATACAGCTCTTTCTATAGTAGTGTGCTGTACTTTTTAATAAAATGTGCTCTCTAGCATTTACATGACACGAGGTATGTATCTTCTGAGCTGAGTTCTTACCCTTTTCTGTGTCATATCTTTGATAAATATTTGAACAGAGGGGGATAAAAGGCTTGTTACCAGAGATGGAGTTTGAAATTTCCTGTCGTTTAAAGTCATTTGCTTGTTTTCAGCCTTAGGTATCGAATCAGAGGAATTGTGAGGGTGAGCCCAGTGCTCTACTACCAAGACACGTTCTGAATGCTTGTGAATATTTTAAAGTACAAAAGAAATACAAGATTCATGAATGATGGATAGCTAATGAAAATCTAAAGTAACCTGGAAGCTCAGTTTTGACCTGGGTAAGGTGTGTTCATCGTTCTTGAAATTAAAGCAATGGGAGAATGAATCATTTTGGTGGGTGTTATTGTTCCTTCCTGGGCGAAATGCATTAAAGAAAAGAAAATGTCTTCCTGCGACGGTCTATAATGTGTTTATTCCCCAGGGAATATAAGACAATAATAATTTATGCAGTTTTTTAAGAAGTTTGTTGATAAATGTTTGGCTTGTTGGTTTAACTGGTATACAGACTCACTTGTCCTGAATCGCTGTCTCTTTCTTCTCACTGAGTACCATTCATTTCTACGTCTGTCACTATTGCTCACATTAGGACCACGGGTACAGTGACATCACAGGATACCGTAAAGCTGTGAAGGGCCCATGTTTAAAGAAAAAAACATCGTAGGAAGCCGGTCCCTTCAGTTAAGTCCTTTCCAAGGTTTAACTGATTGTTCATGAGAAGCAGGAAGTGGTGGGATTGAACAGGTTAGGAGGCCCAGCTTCTGCGCTGGTGATGATGAGGTCACCCAAATATCTGAACCGCTCTGCCAGAGACTGGCCAAAAGACATGGCGGAACACAGAGAAAACGGAAAGCCGCCTTCAACCTGGAAAGGTCTTTCATCTTGAAGTAGATAGTGAGTGACTCAATGAAAATGTAATGGATCCAAGATCAAACTAACACAGAAAAATAGCTTTCAGCCATAGTGGTTCGCTTCTTCGAAGAAAGACCATGATAGACACACTTTGTACAACCAAGCCCTTTTCCAGGCTCCCATGCCCAACACATATGCACACACATGCGCACATGTGTATGCATGCTCACACACATGTATGCTCGTGCATACACATGCACACAGAGGAATGCTATCTCTTCTTGAACGTGTTTCATCCGTTTGGCCCAATACATTTGGAATAAGGAGATTTTTATCTTAAAAATACATATTCTCAAATCTTTATTATTAGAAATTGTATAACAAAGTTATAGAGTCAGGATTGATGGAAGATTAAAATAAAATGCTTGCGACAAAATCCTCATCAAACACAAAGATGGCAAGTCTCATTAGAGAAGAGCAGACTTGCAATGAGCTTTAAGGCACTGCACCAACATTTAGCTAATTATAATGTGCATATTTAGCGTGTACGCTGTCTACTTGGTGAGATGTATTTTCCTTTCCCTCTTTAGGAACATGCCTCCTCCCATGCAAGCATTCCAACTTCAGGCCTGGGACTTTCTCCCACAATAGACGTTCACCAGCTAATGGACTGAATTTACTTGAATTTCCCTGTGTACAGATCACAGAGTAGTTGGGAAATGATTTCTTCACCGCTTTGGTTGACCTCAGCCATGAATCCACTCCGAGCTCTCGATTCCATTGCAAAAGGGCTGTAGTGAGTTCCAATCAGCTGAGCCTCTGCTCCTGGAGTGAGTAGAGGCCCCTTTCTCAACAGGATGTGGGAACTTGCCTCTCACCACAAACTTAAGTTCCTGAGGGCAGGAGCCTACTGCCTCAGAGGGCAGGGCATGGGTGGCAGAAACCTCACTGACAGCCTGAAAATGACAATCCTTTTTGACATATGAAGATGGGATGCTTTTGTGATATCCCACCAGCCAGCAATACCCTATCCCCTATGGCTTACACTCTGGAGTAAAATGTCCCCCGAACATATACCTGGCAGCTGTGGGCTCTCCCAAGGAGATATGTGCTCGCCTACGGCAGGCTGGCTCTCATGTCTAGGCAGAGAATTCCTATGGGCTACTCGATGGTGCACTCTGCTATGCAGAACCCTTTCCTTGGTTCTACCATGTAAACAGAGGGAGAGGAAGCAAGAGCATTCAGTAACCTATGAAAGTTCAGATGCTGACGACACAGCTCCGAGTGCCTTGCATTCTCCTGGTATATCAATCGGTAGGATTTTCATGCCCTTTCTCAAAGACTCGGAGCTTGGAAATCCCTACAATTCTCCAAATTAAAACGGGAAGACCATGAATATTGCTGTTCTATCAAATACTTCTGCACACTGTCTTTACCTTGTCATGACTACCAAAGTCTTGTGCATAAAAAACGGAGGAATTAAACATAAGCTCACAGGTGCTTCTCATATCTTTCATACTATCAGTTTTTAACATCTTGATGTGAATAGAGGTGGGATGCAGAACACACAGAGGATGATGGTGTAGATCCTATAGATCCTATAGATCCTATAGATTCTATGGAACAATGAACAATCTTCAAATTGCTTCTTTTGCTTTTGTAATTATGTGTGTGTATGAGTGTGTGTGTGTGAGTGTGTGTGTAAACAAAAGGATGATATATATATTACAGCAAATTTAGGCTACATCTGCTTAGGATCTTTAAAGTTCCTTTAGCTTACATCACCAAAGTGTATGAGATTAAAGGTTATCTTTGAAGAATTTACATTTCTAGCTTTTTAGCTCGTGGATGACTGTAAAGTTTTCACACATGTGTTGTCTGTTGCTGACTTGGTTCTTGGGAGATTACTGTTTGGTGTATTAATGGAGGACAAGTTCTTCCATTTTTTTTTCTGGCCCCTCCAATTATCTTAGCTTTCAGTTGCTCTTCTTTGTGGTTACTCTCCCAAATTAACAGCAGAAAATTCATTGTGCTAACTACATATCAAAATCCTGTCGACCGAGCAACTCCTTGATATGGAGAAAAGAGGCTTTGCCCCTCCCACCTCCTCAGCTTCTAGATTACTCCCAACACCCACATGCACGCCGACATATGTTCCCAGACATGGAGTCCTTTTCATCATCTGAAAATAAAAAACCCTAAAAATTCAAAGACTATGGAGTGCTAGAGGAATGGGGGCATCTGTGGGGTTTTCTAGAGACTTCCTTCCCAGTGTGTGAAAAGATCTGAGACAAGAGATCTACCCAGATGGTGACAAACTGAGACCAGTGGCAGCTCCTACTCAGTGAGGGGTTTGGAGTTCTAAGAAAAGTAAAAACAAAACAAAAAACAAAACAAAAACAAAAACACAAACAAACAGATATTAAGTGAAGGGCATGGAGGGTTCCAGAACAGAAGCAGATAGTCTTTTCAACTATTACTTTCTAGAGTGTGACAGTGCAGGTACATCTGATTCATCTTCTACCTTCCTTCCAGACCCCATACCTTCCCTTCCCTTCCCTTCCCTTCCCTTCCCTTCCCTTCCCTTCCCTTCCCTTCCCTTCCCTTCCCTTCCCTTCCCTCCCCTCCCCTCCCCTTCCCTCCCCTCCCCTTCCCTTCCCTTCCTTCCCCTTCCCACTTTGACCCTCGAAGGATGCATATGCAAGGTTCAGTGTCAGCTTTCAATGATGCGATCACTGGACTGCTCCATGCACTGACTGCTCTTCCAGGGGTCCTGAGTTCATTTCCTGGCAACCACATGGTGGCTCACAACCATCTATAGTGGGATCTGATGCCCTCTTCTGGTGAGTCTGAAGACAGCTACAGTGTACATAAAATAAATAAATAATTCCTTAAAAAAAAAAAAAAGGAAGTATGGAGTTTGTATGAACCAACTGCTTTTCGAAGGCGCCTGGGCAAGAGGACCGCAAGGGTCTGGTGGGATAAAGTGAGAAAGGACACTCTCTTTCAAGAAAGTCTCTGGAGGGAAGGAGCCATCGGAGATTGGCTAGATCTGATGCCAATGTAACAACCAACTTTCTTCTGTTGTTACAAGCCACAGTTTGTGGTATGTTGTAACAGATGTCACTAGAAACTGAAACATGAGCTCTCCTCTGAAACACCTTGTGTTAAATTTCTATGAGGGTCCAAGTGCTTCCCTGGACTAGGTTTGGAGACAATAAAGATTCTTAATATGATTACATCACAGGGTAGCTCTTCCCGCTCCCGAGTAGCCTCCGGCTGCATTGTGCGATTAGAACGGAGAAGCCTTAGCGATATTTACCCTGCCCAAGCGAGGTCATATGTTGTTTTGACCTGTTTCTAGCAGGTGATTATCTGAGTGAGTCACTTAACTGTATTGTTGCTGCAACAAAATACCTGAAGGAAAAAAAAAGCAACTTATGGAAGAAGGAAACGTTTTATTTTGGCTTACAGTTGTGGAAGATACAGTCCACTGGGGCTAAGAAGCTATGGTGTGGCAGGGGCATGAGGCATCTGGTCATATGACATCTACAGCCAGGATGTAAGGAATGATGGATGGCTGTACTCAGATCAGCTCCTTCCTCCTCTTTTAGAGATCTGAGAGCCCAGCCCATAGCATAGTCCCATTTGAATTCTGGTTAATTGTCTTAATCAGACAACCCCTCCTAGACATGTTTCCATGATGATTCTGATTCCTATCAAGTTGATAGTTAAGACAAACCATCACACGAGGTATAATATGCTGAGCTTATATGTAGCCTCGTGTCTTTCCTGGTTTTCTGTTTGTGGAACTAGACTGGTTAGTGGAGCTACAGAAACAAGGTGAGCCTGAGGCCTTCCACATTACCAGAGAAACCTCAGACTACCTTCTAATGGGAAAATATCTTTTGACTTCTCCAGCTTCCGGCTGCCTTCCCACCTCTGTCTGGACACATACTTGATTTGTTCTAACGGTTAATGCAGGGGCGATTCCAACCCCAGGCCCCCCCCCCCCCGTACCCAGCAACTGTACAGTAGTTAGAAATAGGCTCAGCCCTAAGCTTTAGTAAGAAGAAAACATGTCAAACTGGGGTTTATGGCTAAACCAGTTTAACTGGTGACCTTAGTAGAGAGTCACAGTGTCTGAGAAAGACACAGTGCCTTAAACACTGGGCAGTTCACTGCCCCACCCCCCATTTTCACAGGCAAGAAGCAGGGTAAGGGAATCTGTCCTGATCACACACCAGACCCCACTCTGGGTCTCTGTCTTGCTCATACACTGCACTCCTTACTGTGATATTGGTAGCTGCATTGACATTAGCTGTTGGATCACAGATAACCTATGCCGGCCCAGAAAAATTTGGGGTGTCACTTAATAAACGCTTAGCTCAATGCCCATTTTACAGATTAAAAAAAAAAAAGCAAAGCACAGACATTTCATTCATTTACCCACTGCTCACAGCGGGCACATGGTTGACTATAAAGCAAACTCACATCTTCATGTTGAAGCTACAATCCTACCCCAAAACTCAGGAGCCAGAGAGCCCAAGCCTTCTAACAACACAGCGTTTACTTCCACCATGTTGTTGTTCTTTGTAACGTTTCCTCAAAGGCAGCCCCCGGAATGACCTCAGACAAACTCATAGCTCTGGCACATCCCAGGACTGCCCTGCGTTGATAACTTGTGATGCCAAGCTACCCTGTGGATAACTTGGATGACAGAATTGTCATCCAAGCTGCTGAGAACTTCCCAGCCACAAGGTGAACTCAGTCTTTGGGCCACTAGATGTCAGTGTAACCACTCTGTGAGGTAGCGTTTACTTTCAAGACTAACATTTCCCCAGATAGTACTCTGAAGGGAAGTGGAAGAGGAAGGGAAGGGGGGAGGGAATAAGACCCCTGTGGGTGTTAAAGAGATGGAGATAACAGGGATGTAGAATTGAATCTGTGGAAATGAAGTCTTCCCCAGCCTTTCTTCCCTGTTTTGAAGTATGAGACCAGGCTTTTCTCACAGCATTTCCAGAACTTTCTACAAGCCCTTGGCTATTAGTAATTGCTTGGCGTAGAAGGTTTTAATGATGGGATTGTGTTGGAAAGAACAACTTCATCTCTCTCCCCTTCACCTCTTGTTGTTTATTGGGGCATTAGACTCACTGACGTCTGTGTCTGATCTTACATATGTATGTATTGGTCTGTGCATATCTGTTCAGTAAGTTTCCCTCCTAGCAGGAAGAGAAAGGTTATATTTAGTTATGACTTTGCTTATGGGACTGTACACACTTTTGTTTCTCTCTATGAATTTGTCTGTACCTGGTGCCAATATATTTCATATAGGAAGTACAAAAAATTTAGTGTTATGTATTAATACATAATACACAACTTTAACCCCACAACAAATGTTTTCAGCCAGTACTACTGTTATAGCCATTTGTAAAGAAGGAAGCTTAGAGACATTATATGGCTCTTTCAGAGTTACGCAGTCGATAGGAGGTAGAGTTCAAGGTCCATTCTCTTTTAATGACTTCAATATAAATATAGTAAAAGAAAGAGGAAAAGAACAGTTTTACACTCTTCCAAAGCAGCCCGCACCAGTGCATACAACAGGAATGAGGCTTGCAACTCTAATCTGTGGTTACTGATCACTCTCAACAGTCTTCCCTGGCTGACTTATAGCTGTTTGTCATCATGTGTACAGTTTTCCAGGGCCTCCTTGGAGAATGAGGGCCAATGGGTGTGGCCTCTTGCCTTTGTCACTGTGGGCCTCTCACAGAAACCCTATGCCCTGCCATATCTTAAAGTCTGAATGAGACTGAATGTAGCTCTCCCCAACCCCCATCGACATGGCAAACCCTGTTAAGAGGCAGAATGAGGCAAGTCATAGGTACCCAGCTCTGCAGGCGGTAGGGTCGTGCCTCTGGACCAGAGGCATGTGCAAGACCAGAGGTTGCCAGCAAGGCACAAGAGGCCTGCAAACGCAAGTGACAGACATGTTCCTGGCTGCATTGACTGTGATGAGGCTGAGAGTTAGCATCTGACGTCCACCACCTCCTCTGCTGCTTTCCAACAAGGCATGTGCCTTTCCAACGGAGCATGCGCCTTTCCAACGGAGCATGCGCCTTTCCAACAGAGCATGCGCCTTTCCAACAGAGCATGCGCCTTTCGCGCGCTTACTCAGCTGCACAGTCTGTCCTGCCAGGATTTGGAAGTAGCGTTATTCCCTGCTGTAAAACTCTCTACATGAATGTGAAAGAAGAGACCTGGGCATAGTTATTACCTGGTCGCTGCAGAAGAAGATAGAAAGATGGAGAGGCTCATTTAGTGCATCTTCCTGGGGCCCATGCCTTGGATTTCCTTACTTTAGCTGCTGTTATCTGTGCTGCATGCAAACTCCAAGAACGATGGCATATTCTGATGCCTGTCAGGGCTTTGTGTAGGGGAATGGTTGAATGAGCTGCCCCTTCTTCCCTGTGCCAGGCTGACATACGCAAAAACAGTTCAATTATGGCCTCAGGATATTGAGCAAGAAGGGGGGAAAAGACGGGAACTAAAAAGTGCCTGTACAGCCTGTTTACTTCTGCTTTCATTCTCCCCAAGCATGTGATATGCAAACAAGCAAAGCCAGAATTCTACCAGCCACCATTATAAACGAGGGCCGTAACTTTGTGAGGACTTGGGTTCCAAGATCTGCCTGTACACTCGGAGCTGTCACCTTACAGTGGAGGCCAAGTTTCTATGCTCTTGTTTGGGAAAGTCCCATCACCCAGTGTGTGCAATACTTGGGGCCTAAGTTTGCTTGTGGTCTGGAGATGAAGGGAGGTGCCTGTGGGTGGTATATGTGCTGGACAGCCCCACGGACCCACTTCAATGTTCTTGTGAGACTCTTCTTCAAACTCTGGGGAAGACAAGGTACTGGACGACAATCGGTGTTAAGAAACAACAACTAGGATTGTAGCAAGTTTTACTTAATTTCTCCCTTCCTTCATAACATTAAAGACCACCTTTGTAAGTCAAGTACTATCCCCAGCCTAACAAAGAAAATGAGGCAGGTTGACCTTGTAGAAGTCATACTAGAGATGCCCACCGTCCTCTCAGGAAGATCTGCCCTTCATACATGAGTGAATTACAGCCCATTTGCCCTCTCTTGCCAGTGGCCTATTCTAGACAGCTCTCAGGACAAGAAATTCTTATATTTTGATAAGGGCTGTAAAATGGACAAACAAACGAATTTAGTATGAACCTTAGCTCCTCCCTCTGCAGTCCCCACCAGCTGTCAAACAGGGTCCCTCTCTTTCTACCTACTTTCCTTCCTTCCTTCCTCCCTCCCTCCTTCCTTCCTTCCTTCCTTCCTTCCTTCCTTCCTTCCTTTCTTTCTTTTTTTGGGGTGTGTGTGTTGAGATAGGGTTTCTCTGTGTAGCCCTGGATGTCCTGGAACTCACTCTGTAACCAGGCTGGCCTTGAACTCAGAAATCCACCTGCCTCTGCCTCCCAAGTGCTGGTTTTAAAGGGATGCACCACCACTGCCCTCTCTTTTTCTAAGGAAACTGAAAGTACACTCATGGGGCTGAAGTCCATCCTCCCATAGGGTTCCTTTGAAGATCTTTACCCTCACAGTGCATCCTTTTGGTGGGCGTTTTGACATCTTCTAGGATGTGGCAGTCTGAGCATGCTTTTTGTTTGTGTAGTAGATATGGCAAAGGGACCATGTCTTCCCTGTAAGTCTTTCGGGATAACATACTACCCTATTATTTCCTCCTCCATCTAGAGCAGTGTTTTTTTTTTTTTTTCTTTCCTCTTGCTGCAACCCTTTGATATAGGTCCTCATAGTATGGCAACTCCCAATCATAAAATTATTTTCTTTGTATTTTCATAGCTGTAATCTTGTTACCATTATGAATCATAATATAATTATCTGATATGCAGGATATCTGACGTGTGGGGTTGCAACTCGCAGGTTGAGAACCACTGATCTAGGGGCAACAAGACACAGTATAAAGAATGTAATTTTTTTGTCACTTTGAATCCTTCTTGAGATAGTGTTAACTGAAGAGTCGGAGAGAATTGCTTGCATTCATGTCTTAAAAGAAACTGATAGGCTGGGGGAAGGCCTCAGTGCAGAAAGCCTTATCGTGCAAGTGTGAGGAGTTAACTTTGAATCCTAGGAACTCAGATAAAGCCCTGAGGCGGCACCTATCTGTAACTATGTTGCAAGATAGGAAACTCATAGTCCTGCTGTACAGAGTTGCATACAGTGCTCAACAGAGAAGAGACAATGTCCCAGACAGGGTGCCAGTGAATGTGCTCATGCGTGTTCTCACACACACATTACACTGCTCTCTCTCTCTCTGTGTCTCAGTCTCTCTCTCTCTCTCTCTCTCTCTCTCTCTCTCTCTCTCTCTCTCACATACACACACACACACTAATTTTAAGAAGAAACTGATATATAATGTTTTCATTATTCTTGTGCTTACTTTCCAGTAAAAGCTTTAGTAAATCACAGGAAAACCTGAACAGTTAAATAGAAATAAAATCACTCAAAGTTTCTTCTTCTTCTTTTTTTTTTTCTAAGTCAAATGTTAGACCTTCCAGCTACATAATTAGAGGTAAAACCTCAGTACTTCTGAGGATTTTATTAAATGCTCAGGGCTCCCACTCGCTTGGGAGTGATTTAAAGAGAACTATGAATGTCTCTGCCTTTGTGGGTATGGGTGCCAAGCCTCAGCTGTTATTGCCCCATTCTACCCTGCCCTAGGGTTCAACACAAGGAAAGGCAAGTCACTGTAGAAAGGGGCAGTGAACTGGGAGGATCGAATGCACGTGCGGGATATTGGAATCCCTTCTTCATTACCTATGTAAATTCCTCTACCTCTAACTCAGCCCACCCACCCTCGCTCGCTCAGGTTGAGAAGTCGGACCCCATTCCATTGAACCAGGAAAACGATAACAGCTCACATCCGTTGTCAGCCTGCTTGCTTCTCTGCTTCCACATTAGATGGAGAACTAACGTACTAATGTCACTTCATTTTAGCAATGATAACACTTCCGCTCAATTAAAAAAATGGTTAATATTCTGGGTCTTTGAAAATACTAACTAGCCTGAAACCAATGGCCAAGGCAGTCCTATTTCAAATATGGTGATCTGGTGCTGGCGGCTACATTAGTTCTGCTGGCACTTAAAGCCCCAATGGATAAGTTTGGGAATGAAAATCAGTTGGCCAAGAGTCTGTCTTCCATGCAGCCCTAACAGCTTCCTTCGTGCCAGGGATCTAAGTTAAATAGCCCTGGGCTCCCTTCTACCTGCTCAGCAAAGAAGTGAATTGGGCAGCAGGGACACGCCCTTCCACCGCCAAAGCTGACGTGGAACAGATGAAGTCCAAATGAATGGATGTCTCAGTGAAAGCTCGTGATGCCTGCATGATGGTCAAGAGCTTTGTGAACCAAGTATGTCCAGATCACCGTCCATCCAAGGAAGACATCCCTCCACTGCTGAGCTTACTTTCTGTGGTGGTAGGGCTGCATGGTGCCCAGACCCACTGGTGATGGAGATGAGAGTGGGCTATGTAGGAGTGGAGAGAAGATATGGAGTCTACTGATTTTCTTTGGCTTCCGTGGCCACTTCCTCTTCCTTACCTCAAGACTTCTGCACAGAGACAAACATCACAAGACACACCACGCAGGATTGGTGCCGATGCAATGTGGGAAAAAAACCAAGACAAAACCAAAAAAAAAAAAAAAAAAAAAAGCCAGTGGCTTTTCTCTGCTCTATTTTGTCCTTTCTTTTAACCTCGAAATTATTCTCATTTCTTTTTTCTGTTTTTAAACTCTCTGGCTGGGTTAGAGTTTCCACTTAAGAGCTTCTAAAGATCCTAGAGATACATTTACATTGGAGAATAGGACTTAAAAACCTACAGGGCTAGGGGGTGGAGAGAGTGCTCAGTGTTTAAGGACACTGGTTGTTTTTTCTCAGTACCTATACGGTGGTTCACAATCTGCTGTATCTCCAATTCCTGAGGATTTTCATGCCCTCTTCTGTTCTCCATGGGTACTGCACACAGTTGAGGTACATAGTTATCCAAATATTAACAACAACAACAACAACAACAACAACAAAATCAACCTGGACAAAAAAAGGCTCATGAGGTCTCAACCCTACATTACAATGTAAAGGCAACTAAGGAATACAGAATTCAGGAGAGAGACTCTTTCCCGGGGAAAAGCACACAGACTGGTTAGGCAATAACAAATGTTATGCCCAGAAGAATATACATATAAGTAGTATCATACAGATCGAGCAGGTTGTATTTATGAATTTAGAAATATATATCTAGGTAGCAACAGTGAAAATAAAAGAGGCTATGAATTTGAATAGGAATAGGAGGGGGGACATGGAAGGATTCGATATCTAATTATGATTCTCCCCATGCACATGGTTTGACTTGGTTTATCTAGAGTTTTTCTTTTCACAAAAAAGTGTCCAATTTGATGACTATGGTATTTGATAGAAAACATAAGGAAAAAAAAGATTAAAGGTTTAAAATAGAAGATTTGAGAACTGTCACAGTTTCTTCATTCTTGATGAATGTCTTGACCAGATTTTTTTTGTTTTGTTTTGTTTTTTTGTTTTTTGTTTTTTTGAGATAAGGTTTCTCTGTGTAGTTCGGGCTGTCCTGGAACTCACTTTGTAGACCAGGCTGCCCTCGAACTCAGAAATCTGCCTGCCTCTGCCTCCCAAGTGCTGGGATTAAAGGCATGTGCCACCACCGCCAGGCCCAGATTTTTTTTTTTTTTTTAAGTAGTGAAAGGAAATCCCTCAAGGTCAGCTGAGAACACAGGGATGACTTTCAACAAAACCCGTAGTGCTCCCTCCCCTTCCTTCTGGCCCCGCCCTTTGGATTTAGATCACATGTTCCCTAAGGAGTTAGAATGCATGGAGAGGCCCTGTCTGGTTTGCAATCCTACCTTGACAGTGCTCACTGCATCTCTTGTCAGCCTCTTATGGGTCCTTCTGTTCCCTAGTTCCCTGCTGAGATTCTTAGTCCTGCTTTTCCAATCCAGCAAACACACACAGGTAAATGTCCTCTGGGTGTCCGGACAGAGGGTCACCTCTCACATGAGACACATGAGATAGACTTGAGTTGGCAATCTGCTTTAGACTCCCTTTTTCTGACTCACATTCTTATGTCCTGTCAGCTTGTCCCTGCCTCTCAGCCTGGAGAGCATCTTTGGAATTTCGCCCTCCCCTCCCCCACACCCTCTTACTTCCTGTCTGGCACTAATACAGCTTCCTACAGTCCTGCTCTTCCCCAAATAGGATCCTTTCCCAGTAAACGCATCATGATCTCCCTGTGATAGACGGACGAATCGCATTTGCTTAAAGTATTTCATTGGCTTTCCAACTCTTAGGATTAAAAAAAAAAAAGTCTTTTTTTTTTTTTTTTAAGTTTCTGGAGTTCTGGGTATGGAACTTATAGACTTACTCATTCTAGGTAAAGTGCTATGATAGTCCATATTCCAAGCCCTCAATGGCAAGTGACACTTTCATTTATCAATCTGGAAGACATCTATAGTCACACATAGCATCTGCTTCCCTCAGTCCACGCCTGCCTCTCCTGTGTCTTCGCCTGGACTCCTGCATCTGTATTTAAGCTCAGGTCACATGACTCCCTCACACGCGTGCCTCCGTTTGCCCTTTAGAGTACTTGTCAAGTCACGTGGTAATACTGCACCATGTGGTAATACGGTTATGCCCTGGATTCAGTGAACATTGTCATGTCCCAGTTGATAAGCTGCTGGTAGTGGATGGTCGCTGAAAGAGGGAGAATCATCTTTCTTGAGGCGTATGGCCGTGGCAGGTCCCCAGGCTCCGGTGGGTGACCCAACACTCATGTGCATCCTGGCAGTACTAATTGCGCTCTGTGGGCTTAATTGATTAACTGATCAATTAATAGTTAGAAAGCGAGCACATGGGAATGAGAAGGAGATCTCCTGTGAAAAACTCAGGGTGCAGTAAGGGTGGATATGATCATGATACATTGTATACATGTATAAAAACTTCAAATGTGTGTTTAAAGCATAGGGGATATTTTTGCTAATGACACATAATCAAAGCAAAGTTTTGATCTTTATTAGATCTTGATTTGGGAAAAAACACAAGGATACCTAGATAATTTGGATTCAGATGAGGAAACTTCAAGATGAACTATCGATAATGTAAAACTGTTTTGCTTTATAGGTCTGCTAATCATTTTTGTAAGAGATGCATACTGAAAAAAATTAAGAACTAGTTATTCCATTTTACATAGTTTATATATTCAAGTGGCTTAGGAAGTAATTTATGTAAGCACATATGTGTCAAAATGTTAAAAATCTGAATGAATTTAAGTGAGGAGGATGAGGGGTTTCAGATATTATTGTTTGAGCTTTTCTGTAGATTTGAACTAAAAAAAAAATACAAAATAGAACAACAATAGCAATGAAAAGGGAAATGTAGACTGGAGCATGTTCACATTCAGACAGATGTTTGGCTGCCTCTGAGCGTCTAATCCCACAGTGGTCTAGAGAGCTGGCGTGGCTTGCTATATTTGGTCCTGTAATGTAAGTCACCTGCCTGACCTCAGCTGGCATTCGCTTTGCAGCTCATGATGTGGTGGACCTTCGACATTCTCCTCCTGACTCATTCTTCATGGCATTGTTTCTCTTGAAGTCTACAGCCTGACTTGCATTACCAACCTTTGGACGTCCCCGTGGGAAGCAGCAAAGAAAGTTTGCATGAGCTGTGAGATCTTGTATCTCACACACATGTAAATGCAACTCCCCCAAGTCAGTGGCCAGATGAAGAGGAGAAAGAGTAAGAAGCATCAAGGGATGACTTTCTCCTGGAGAAATAACATCTCTATCTTCCAGGACTTGGTTCCTGGCCACACCATCATGAGGAGCAAGTCTGGTTTTTGTAGGTAAAGTAGTGAGCCCAGAGGAACCCCAGGGAAGTCATGAGTCTGTGTCTAGTAACAGCAGCAAATAGGCCAGAGGAAGAAGGATGACTGAATTCTGACTTTCTTTAAGTGCATATTCTTTTCTATTAGAAAGACCAAGGGGCTGTTGAGATGGCTCAGTGGTTAAGAGCACTTGCTGTTCTTCCGGAAAACCCAGGTTCAATTCCCACCACCCACATGATGGCTCATAATTGTCTGTAACTCAAGTTCTAGGGCATCTGACACCCTCTTCGGTCCTCCACAGACAATGTATGCCCGTGGTGCATGGGCTTACATGCAAAGAAAATACTCACACATTAAATAGATAAATGTCCGAGAAAATGTGCCAAATCCTCACCAATTCTTGATAATGGACACATTGTTGTTTACATATTATGGCTTAGTTATTTTCACAATGCCTCAGACAGATCAAGAAACCAGACATTGTTTCAGTCTTGAACAAAGATTCAAGTGAAGCCTTGTCCCAGGCCAGCTGGAGGCACTGTTACCTGTAGCAATACTCTGTGAGTCTCCCCCTCCCCCCCAGTGCCTTCCCCACCCCCCTGAATTGAAGGAAGAGGAAGCAGGCCTCCAAAGCTGAGGTTCTCCTGAATACAAACAACCCACACATTTTAATTTTAAATCACCGGTCTCAGGTGTTTTGGATATGTTATTTCCCCCTTAGTTCCCTGTAGCAGCAGAACGAGAAGAGCAAATACAACACAGGACAACAGAAACATATGTGACCTTTCCCCGGCTCTAAGACGCAATTTATCTCTCCTCATCATTTTGCAAGCTAAGAAAACAAAATTGCTCTCACTTTTAATCTTCCTGCTTTGTGGGACCTCATAACGTTGAAATCCTCCCAGTTTAGTAGCACAATTGATGTTTCCTTTGTACATTTAGCCCAATGTAGCTTTCTCTAAAAATGCGGGAAAGCAAAATGATCTATACAGATTTTGTTACCATGGTAACACATTGCATTGTAAGTCTTATTTTGCGGCGGAAACGAGACCTGGGGTTCTCTGAAGAATCCAAGGACTCAAGATTCTGGCCTAGTAGACTGAGTGTTTTGGTATTGCTAAGGTCAGATTTGAAAGGCAGAAAAAATGATAAGGCTGGACAGGACAGGGCTAAGGGCACAGCATTTCTTGGGCTGGCACAAAGGCAGACCAATGGCTACTGTCATCATGCTAAGCCCTGTTTGACCAGCGCATGCAAAATGAAGAAACTATATCCAAAGTAACAGAGAATAGAAATCAATAACTCTCCTGGATGATAAGTCAGTTTGCAGAGAATCTAAGTAGAATTAATTTAGGGTTAATAATCTCTCAAAAACTTTGACGACATTTTTTTTTGTACATATGTGAGAGTACATGCCCATGTATTAGGTCACACTCACGCCATAGCTTAAGTGTGGAGGTTAGAGGACAACGCTGGGTCTTGGTGCTGCTGGCTCACCAGCCTCTGAGGGAGTCTCTTGTCTTTGCCTGCCGTCTGGATGGATCAGTGCTAGGATGACACACGGCATCATGTCTGGCTTTTACATGGTCTCAGAGAATACAAACTCAAGCTGGCAGGCTTGTGTGATGAGCGCTTCTATCTGCTGACCATCTCCCCTGCTCTCAACTCTGCTTTGCAATGCTCTCAATATGACCAAGTACAGCTATCTTGCAGAGAAACATGCAAAATATTACTCACAACTTATTCACCTTGGAACCCCAGGACACATTGTTTTATGTGCCAAGGAGGAACTGCAGGGGAAATGATTCAAGTTCAAGGTTATTTGGGGGAAAAAAAAACCAAATTCATAGTTCTGTGTCTATTACCGCACGAGATATTTTAAGCCTCGGGGAAGCAGAGTGGTCACGAGAAATCATTACAAGAAGGCAGGGCCTGAGATATTACTTGAGAGATGGGTAGCGTTCAGTGGGGTGGGATGTACACATATACACATACACATACACATACATACACACACATACACATACATACACACACATACACACATACACACATACACATATACATACATATACATATACGTGTATATAGAAGAGTAAATATGGAAGAGACTAAATATTTTCAGACACAGGGAGTACTCTTGTTTTCACAGAGGTCTGGGGAACTGAAGCAGAGAAGTCAAAGTTCCCATGGACTCAAGTTTATCTCAGGCACTCCTTCTTTAGTTGGGTGTGGTCACTAGACCACTGTGATGTTAACCTATGTGTGGAGCCTTTGAGGGGAGTCTAGATAAGGATGGGTAGAGGTTGACAAGGGTGATGGGACTTGAGGAGTGGTGGCAAACCTGCCTCAGACACAGAAGAAGGCTATAGTGTTCAAGGGTGTGGCTCTGTGCTCTTGAGAAAAGGATTAATGTAGAACAATGAACAACTGTGATCTCTCCCTCCCTTCTCTCTCTCTCTCTCTCTCTCTCTCTCTCTCTCTCTCTCTCACTAGGTAAGGGTTACTGGAAGAAGAAGGCAGACTAATATCTCTTTAAAAGAACATATGTGTGCATGCATGAACCTTCTATTCTCTTTAGTCATCTTCCTTGATTAAGATGAACTCTCTAGTGGCTAAAGCTGTAGGCAACTCTATGGGTAGATTTCTTCATTGGCATAGATAAGGCCTCATGTTCCACTCCTAGACCTCAAAAACAAACAAACTAAAGCCAAAACCATTTGCTTTGTTATATTTAAAACATTGATTTGATGTAAGTTTTGCTGGCATCATTAACCCCCAAATATAAGTCATGTGAAAGTAAAAAACCAATAGGCTTCTAGCAATGTGAGACAGAGCTGACTTAGGCAGTAGGCTACTCCTGATTCTTGTAATGAAATATATATATATATATATATATATATATATATATATATATATATAATGCAATAACCCATGAATATATATACATACACACACACATACATATATATACATATATGTATATATAATACAATGACGTTCATGTGCTTTTATCACAGCCTCAGTCCAGGCTGCCAATAGCTCCAGCCATCTTCTCAAATTAAAATTAAATTCTCATTTAAAACTATTGTGAACACAGGATCATTAAGTAACTATTTCATGAAACAAAACAATTTGTGTGCAACCGGAAAGTGCTAGCAAATATTTGTTTGAGCAAATGACTGGTTTCATTTATGGGGGGGGGATAAAAGTAAGTCTTAGTTGTAGCCATTAAAGAGAGCTGTAAATAATTCGTCGCTTGGCTGTAAAAACATGGGAACATCTCCACCAGCGCTTGGCCATCTTCTTCCCTTCTTCAGTTAAGCATTGTCTAGGAGGCCATTTACCTCATGTTTGTACACTCCATATCCTAGAGCCTTGATCGTAAGGTCTTTGGTCTCATTGGATACTTAAAACTTACTGGAGTACCCTGAAGAACTTTTAATGATATATTGTAATCACTAAAAGGATTTCTATTTTTATTAATCTATTTAAAATAATACATCATTAAATAGTAATAAGACTATCACTCTTAAGGAAATGATATTTCCCCAATATACACTCTATTAGGAGGCACGGTTTTGTTGTACAGTTTTGCAAGTGTCTTTAATGTCTGCTGTGACAGAAAACAGCTGTGTCCTCATATTTGCTCAGCATTTAATAGGTTGTGACATTGTTTTGGATGATATATTTGAAGACACAGCCTCACACAGATATGCTGTTGGAAAGTGGAAGGATATCATATTTGCTATTTTGGATGGTTATATGGTCTCTGGAAAATCCCACTGGACATCCTCAAGTATGAGAAACTAGAAGACGAGTGACCCCTTCACATTATTATATAAGCATTCCGGACCTCACGGGTTGCTGGAGAGGGAGTGGGCAATTTCCAATAGTCTTGGAACTTTACTTGGGGCTGTGACACTCTGGCCCTTCTCTAGTTGATGTGAATCTATAGCTCTCCAGGATGCATGAGGTTTTCTGTTCCCCTAGCTTCTGAACTCACTACATTTCACACCAGTGCCATGGCAGCTACCGTGATTGTGTGTGGAGCCATACGGAGTCTGAGGAAAAGTCACTCCTCATACTTTGTTTCTTAGGTGTATGTATTCCTTTATTAAAATATTGTCAATGAACTAGTAAGATGGTTCAGAGAATAAAGGCACGAGGTGCTGAACTTGGTGCCCTGAGATTCATCTCAGGACCCACAAGATAGAAAGAGAGAACCAGCTCCTACAGGCTCTCTGACCTCTACATATGACCATGGTACTTGCACACACACCCAAAACAAACAAGCAAATAAATGTAGTTTTTAAAAGTCCAAGTTTAATTAGAATATTATTAATATTTAAAAAACAACTTCTGTCGGGGAGACACATTCACAAATCTTAGTTGATTAATATGTATAAAGTAGGTATTTATCAATCATTTCCATTCAAGTCACGCCTTCCTGGGCTTAAAGTACAATTCTAACAGTATAGTGAGGAGGGGTTCACAATTCTTTTTATAATTTGTTTTTATCGTGTGTGTGTGTGTGTGTGTGTGTGTGTGTGTGCGCACGTGCATCTGTGTCAGCATGTACACATGAACGCTGGTATCCCTTGAAACGAAAAGCTTTAGATCTTCTGAAGCTGGAGCTACAGGCAGTTGTGAACTACATGTTATGAGCACTGGACTGAACCAAGGTTCTCTGCAAGAACAGTATGTGCTCCTAACCACTGGGTCATCTCTCTACACACTGCGGCTCTCCATATCCCAAAAGGCAATTACAGACCTGCACATTTGATAAATATAAACAATATTCAATTCAAACTCCTTGTAAGAAAGAGAACTCATATGACTCAGAGGGCGATAAATTCCTTTTACATCTTATAACTGGGAATAAAGGCAAGATGGTGCCTTTAAATAGGAAACACAGTGAAAACCCCAAGGAACAGCTTTTTCTCCTTTGTAGTCGGTGCAGAATTCTAATAGTTTTCTTGAGGAATGAACAAAGATGACATTTTTTCCCTCCTTTGGGCCTAAGCAGGGGTCAGCGCACATTTCAAAAATAAATCTCTCTTAGCTGATTTGAGGCAGCTGTCACCCACAGCTGTGCAAGCAGGGCAGAGCAGTGTCAACAGTTTGTCGCAGATTTACATTTAACTTCTGGCAGAATTCATGAAATGTAGATGCCTGGTTTCAGCATCGTTTGCTTTTCTTTCTGCCCCTTTCATGATGACTTTAAATTCATGTCACACCACTGAATAACTGGGCAGCTAGATAGGCGCTGCCAACTTTATCGTATGAACACTTGGTGACCAGCTTTTGAACGCAGATTAGGCACCAAGTGTGTTGTGTCAGGTGGGTAAGCGATGAATAAAATCCTCATGCCGGAGAAGAATTACATCGACACAAGATCTGCCACAAATGGCATAATTCTCAATAAAACCATTGATTAGCTTCTAGAGCAGTGTTGTTCAATATCTTGGACCGATTATGTTTTTGCAAAAATAGAAATGTTCTGCAGCTGTGTGGTTCAGGGTGGGATTCATAGCTGCATCTCCCCGTGGAGCACCTGATATGCTGAGGAACTGAATCTTAAGTTGATTAGCAACATTTTTGAGACAGTGTCTTGCTATGCTGCCTTGAAGTTCTGGGTTCAAGTAATCTGATTCTCATATGCCTCTTAATTAAGATACCACAGGGATGCCACCCCACTTATTTCTTCATTTTCTTCTTCTTCTTCTTCTTTTAAATATTTATTTATTTATTATTATATGTAAGTACACTTTAGCTCTCTCCAGAAGAAGGAGTCAGATCTCGTTATGGATGGTTGTGAGCCTCCATGTGGTTGCTGGGATTTGAACTCAGGACCTTTGGAAGAGCAATCAGTGCCTTAACCGCTGAGCCATCTCTCTAGTCCAGCTCTTCACTTTTAATTGTTTAAAATTCAAATGGGCACATGGGGCCAGGGTCTACATTGTTGGATAATGAGTACAGTTCTAAATTCTAAATTGGCCTAGGACCAAATGCAAGCCATTTGTTATCTAAACCTTTCAGATATTAGATCACATCTAGGTGTGCCACTAGATTTTGAAAGTTCTTCTATAGGAAGTCAAATTACTCATCTTGTTATTAAAGCTCAACTTTGGGTTTATGTCAAGATACATATACAACTTCCTTCAGTCCAAAGCTAAGAATATATCCAAGGACAACCTCTAGAAGACCCACTGCATTCTAGCCTTTAAGGAAGATGGAGGATTTCTATACTTTGAAGAAAAACAGAGTCTAAACTTTTAATAACTAAAGAAAGCACTTGAGCTTTTTGCTATTATCACACTCGATAGACTGAAAAATTAGGCTGCCACATATCTCTGATACAAGAGGCAGAGAAAATCAAGATAAAACATGTCAATCAAATCTCTTGAGAACACTGTGGTATGACTCAAGTTGGCCAAAGACGCCACAGTGCCTAGGGAGGAAATTCAGAAATCAAGATCTCTTGTTCACAGAGATAAGGCCAAACCTAAAAAGCTGGAAGGGATACAGTTTATCGCCAAAAGTTCCCTGAGTAGTTGTGCAGACCAAGAGAAAGATGCAGATAGAGTTTAACTGCTGAAGAATCAGAGACCAACAAAGAACACTTGAAGGATTACCGCTTTGTAGCAAACTTTTAATTGACAACTTAGAGGGTTTGAAAGAGATGTGATGAGTCAAGAGAAAGCTGAGCTCATGGCTGGTAAGGGCAGCAGAAAGAATGTGATATTTGAAGTTAGGCTGAGACTCGCTGTCTAAGCTTTCTGACATTCCGTCTGAATTTTGTCTTTGGCTAAGTGACTTGACTTGAGACCTTTTCACCTGTTCTATGGAGATAATGTCAGTGAACACTGAGATTAGTGGTGAACCTAACATAGCAGGAACTCGAGTCTTCCCCAATGCTCAAGGAGCCTTGACTGCTGGTTATCAGACTTCCTGCAGAGAGCAGAACAAGTATTAGAACTATGGGCGATGCTCATGAGAGGTAGCAAGTGAATGCAATTTGAGAGGGAGCTGCTAGGTGAAAGAATGGACAATAATGTGCCAGGTACATAATCTCTTTCCTTGAAATTCTGACAAAGGATTCGGGTCATCCAACACAGATAAAGGGAAACAACTGAAGGCTCATGGCCAAAACAGGAGGGTAGCTTAGTCAGTGGAAGCACGGAGGGTAAGCTCCTGGGAGAGGCAGGGAAAGCAGGTGTGAGCACTTCATGTTCACTTCTGCAACTGAAGAAAGGACGCATTCAACATGAGCTTGCAAATCCCTGTGACTAAAGGTGAAGGCGAGAAGAGATCTTGCTGCACTAAGGCCTTGGGGCTGTGGGAAACACTTGCTTCCCAACAAGCAAATAGTCCTAGACACAAATAGCTTATTTTTGGTCAACTCATCAGTCAAACCATCATTTCCTGTGTGGCAAGAGGTGTTCTAGCAGCCGCTAAGTTGAGGAACTTAGAACCCGCCTGAGCATAATGAAAGAAAAAAAATAATTTAAATGATTACAACACTTGTTCTTGTAGATGAGATAGATGTTGGCTGTGGGTGGTACATACTGGTAAAGCTCACCAGTTGGAAAGTAGGAGCAGGAGGATCAGAAATCCCAGGCCAGCCTGATCTACATGCCAGCCTACACTGTGTGTTAGCCTTCACTATGGGGCAAGCTTCGTGAGATCCTGTCCTGGCAGCAAAACCAAAGCCAAGAAACCAACCAAACAGGAACAAGACAGTACCTTCTGCTGAGAGCATGTCAATTGGTTTGGTTCTGAGCCTTTCACTTGCTGCAAATAGGAAATATTCATGAAATAAGTAGTAGGGAAAAACCTCAAGACAAAGACAAAGACAAAGATGAAGGTTTCCTTGGACCTAGGGGCCATCTGTACTACAGTGGAATAGAACCAATTGTGTTTGGCTCAAGTACCACTCTGAGAATGTGGATTAATGAATGGATATTAACCTATTTCTATCTCTTGGCTTTTAAGTCTATTGGATGAATTGTCATCATCTTCATCTTACACAAAGATAGAGATGCATTCTGACTTTGAAAAGCTGTACAGATATGAGAGGGCTGTCTGTCATCTTGACTGACATAATCTCCACTCAGGATGATTTTTTTGCCCTAACCTCCAAAGATAAACCTATGTGCTACATATCAACGCACACACACACACACACACACACACACACACAAACACACACATCATTTTAAAATTAAGCAATAGTTACTGTAAAATCATAAATGTATGTTTGTCTACATTGTATGCATCATATGAAAATATATGTATATATACATATGTGTATGCATGTAATAATAAAATGTTTTACATTGTCAGAAGAATTTTTTTGCAATGCAGGAAATGAAATCCAGGACTTCGCACATATCAGGCAAGGATTGTGCCCCTGAACTACACCCCAAGTCCTAGAAATCCCCTCTGGAGGGAAAAAACATCATCTAGCTAGAATTGAACAAAGACCTAACTATTTACCTAGGTTGGATCCGTGTGCTTGCAGTGTCTAGTGTGCTAACTCATTTGCCTGACTTAGAGGGACATGAGGAGAAACTATTGTGTGAAGAAACACTGTGTGAAGACAATGAGGTCTCTTATAGTCAAATAGGGAACTGTTATTGGGGTGTAGGAAGAGAAAAAAATAAAGATTTTACTCCTAGTGTATGGGTAGCTATTTTCTGCACAGACATAGAGCAGCATCATGTGTGTCCAGAGAGAGAGAGTGTTCAAATGACTAACACAGTTTGGCAAACTTCACTAATTCTTAGGAAAGATTGCCTTTGCTTTGAGAGCTTTTTTGATTGAGAAAGTTTTTCATACAATATATATCCATAATATGTTTTTGCTTTCTCAAGTTCCTCATGGATCCTCCCTGCTCATCCACTTTTTGTCTCTCTTGAAAAATAAAGCAAGCACCAGGGATCCAGGCAGCTCCACAGCCTTCTGTGCACAGACCCTGCCAGAAGAGAGTTGGTCTCCCAGAAGTACGGACACAGGCTTACTGGCCCATAGGAGGGACAAGCTCCAGCCAGAGACAGCAAGACCAACTAATACCAGAGATAACCAGATGGCAAAAGGCAAATGCAAGAACCCTACCAACAGAAACCAAGGCTACTTGGCAACATCGGAACACAGTTCCTCCACTACAGCAAGTCCTGGATACCCTAACACACCAGAAAAGCAAGAGTTGGATTTAAAATCTCATCTTATAATGCTGATAGAGGACTTCAAGAAGGACATAAATAACTCCCTTAAAGAAATACAGGAGAACAAGAGTCAACAGGTAAAAGCCCTTAAAGAGGAAACACAAAAATCCCTTAAAGAAATACAAGAGACCATCAGTCAACAGGTAGGAACCCTTAAAAAGGAAATACAAAAATCCCTTAAAGAATTACTGGAAACTACAAACAAATAAGTGAAGGAATTGAACAAAACCATCCAGGATCTAAAAATGGAAGTAGAAACAATGAAGAAATCACAAAGGGAGACACAGGAAACCTTGGAAAGAAATCAGGAGTCATAAATGCAAGCATCAACAACAGAACACAAGAAATAGAACCTCAGGTGCTGAAAATACTATAGGAAACATTGACTCAACAGTTAAGAAATGCAAAATGTAGAAAGCTTATAGCCCAAAACATCCAGGAAATCCAGGACACAATGAGAAGACCAAATCTAAGGATGATAGGTATAGAAGAGAGCAAAGATTTCCAACTTAAAGGGCCAGTAAATTTCTTCAACAAAATTATAGAATAAAACTTCGCTAACCTAAAGAAAGAGATGTCCATGAACATACAAGAAGCCTACACAACTCCAAACAGACTGGACCAGACCAGAAAGTCCTCCCGGCACATAATAATCAAAACACCAAATGCAGTACTAAACAAAGAAAGAATATTAAAAGCAGTAAGGGAAAAGGGGCAAATAAAGTCAGACCTATCATAATTACACCAGACTTCTCACCAGAGAGGATGAAAGCAAAAAGATCCTGGGCAGATCTCATATAGACCCCAAAAGAACACAAATGCCAGCAAAGACTACTATACTATACCCAGCAAAACTCTCAATCACTATAGATGGAGAAACCAAGATATTCCATGATAAAACCAATTTTACACAATATCTTCCCACAAATCCAGCCCTACAAAGGATAATAGATGGAAAATACCAACACAAGGAGGGAAACTACACCCTAGAAAAAGCAAGAAAGTAATCTTCTTCCAACAAACCCAAAAGAAGATAACCAAACATAAAAATAACATCAAAAATAACAGAAAGCAACAATCGCTATTCCTTAGTATCTTTTAACATCAATGAAAATTCCCCAATAAAGACATAGACTAACGAAAATATTTTTCATGTAAATCTTCAATTTTATCATAAATATTTGTAAGTCCTCTTTCAATTAATTTAGTAATGTTTTATGTCTACCATTTTATCTGTATTATTTTCCATGATAATCTTCAATTTTAAATATTTCTTTAATTTTGTCAGAAATATTTTTCTTTTTTCTTTTCTTTTCTCTTTTTCTTTTCCTTTTCTTTTCTTTTCTTTTTTTTTGAGACAGGGTTTCTCTGTGTAGCCCTGGCTTTCCTGGAACTCACTCTGTAGACCAGGCTGGCCTTGAACTCAGAAATCCACCTGCCCCTACCTCCCAAGTGCTGGGATTAAAGGTGTGAGCCACCACAGAAATATTTCTCATGTAAATCTTTAATTTTATCAGAAAATGTTTATAATTCCACCTTCAATCAATTTAGGAATATTTTTATGCCTACCATTTTATCTGTATAATTTTTCCATGAAGTAGTCAATCTTAATGTGTTTTTCTATATGTTCTTCAATTTTATCAGAGATATTTTCCATGTAAATCTTCAATTTTATCAGAAAATATTTATAATTCCACTTTCAATCAATTTAGGAATATTTTTATGCCTACCATTTTATCTGTAATTTTCCATGATAATCTTCAATTTTAATGTTATTCTATTTTTTCTACAATTTTATCAGAAATATTTTCCATGTAAGTCTTCAATTCTATCATAAAATGTTTCTACTTCCTTTTTCAATTAATTTAGCAATGTTTTTATATCTACCATTTTACTCTTGAATTTTCCATGAAAATTGTCAATTTTAACATGTTTTTTATATATTTCTTCAATTTTGTCAGAAATATTTTCCATGTATATCTTCAGTTTTATCAGAAAATATTTTTACTTCTCTTTTCAATAAAAAAGAATGAAAAAAGAAAAAGAAAAAGAAAAATAATAAAGCAAAAACCAAGAAACACACATACACACACACAGAGACCACAAAAAAATGAAGTCAAATGTTCAAGAAGAAGACATTAAAAAAAAAAAAAAAGAAGCCGAACAAAGCAAAATGGAGGATCTAGATAAAGGACTAAAGGAGTTGATGGGGTTTGCAACCTCATAGGAAGAACAACAATATCAACCAAGCAAACCCCCCCAGAGCTCCCTGGGACTAAGCCACCAACCAAGGGGTACACATGGCTCCAGCTGCATTTGTAGCAGAGGATTGCCCTGTTGGGCATCAATGGGAGGAGAGGTCCTTGGTCCTATGAAGGATCAATAGATGCCCCAACATTGGGAAATCAAGGGAGGATAGGTGGGAGTGGGTTGGGTAGAGAAAAATTCTCATAGAAGTGGATATGACTCCTAGGCATATACCCAGAGGATTCCCTGGCATGCAATAAGGACACATGCTCCACTATGTTCATAGCAGCCTTATTTATAATAGCCAGAAGCTGGAAAGAACCCAGATGTCCCTCGATGGAGGAATGGATACAGAAAATGTGGTATATTTACACAATGGAATACTACTCAGCAATTAAAAACAATGAATTCATGAAATTTGTAGGCAAATGGTTGGAACTGGAAAATATCATCCTAAGTGAGTTAACCAAATCACAAAAGAATACACATGGAATGCAATCACTGATAAGTGGATATTAGCTAGCCCAGAAGCTCTGAATGCTCAAGACACAATTAACATATCAGATGATTCCCAAGAAAAAGGAAGGAGAGGATCCTGGTCCTGGAAAGGTTTGATCTAGCATTGTGGGGGATTACCAGGACAGAGGGGATTACCAGGACAGTGAAATGGGAATGGGCAGAAGGAAGAGGGTTTATGGCACATATGGGGAGGGGGGAACCCGGAAAGGGGAAATCAATTGGAATGTAAACAAAGAATATAGGGAAAAAAAAGAAGAAGAAGGAGCAGGGGTAGGGAGGATGGGTTAGGAGTTTTCTGGGAGGGGGAAACTGGGAATAATGTTTGAAATGTAAATAAAGAATATGTTCAATAAAAATAAAAATAAAATAAAAATAAAATAAAAAATAAGGCCAAAGCAAAATGACACCAAAAGTCTACAAAAAAAAAAAATACCACTGAGTTTATTGTGTATTGGCCAACTCCTGCTAGGCAAAGAGCCTCCCCTGATATGTGCTTGATATACCTGGTAAGACTCCATTGGAAAGAACTAATTTTTTCTTTCTATGTGGATACCACTAACAAATAGCTTCTTGGTTGGGGGCATGTCTGTTTCTTTCTCTCATTTGTCAGCTAAACTTTGAACCAGGCCCTTCTGATTGAATGGCAGACTCTTGTGGGTAGAACACGCTGAGCGTTCCTATACCGGCTAGGGGTTTCTGTAGACTGCTCAGTTGCTCATGGGAACTCCAACTGAGGATTCACTGTTGTCCCACTGTGTCAATATGGTTCCCAGGGTGAGACTGAAGGGGAGGGGTGCTGCAAAGGGAAACCCAGAAAGAGGTGCTTGCTTGAGAGGTCCAAAGGACTTGAGGAGCAGGGCTTCGAACAAGACAGTAGGATTAGTTAAGGAGGCTCCTGTAATAGGATCATCCAGGGCATTTGCTTATGCTCTGGTTTTCTTTACAGACTTTGCAGTGACTCTGCTCTGCCAAATTGGCGTCTTTTGTTTCATTTACCCTGTGCGTAATCCAGGAGGAAAAAGTACCTCAGTCAGGGGAGAGGAAAGTGAGATGACCTCACAACAGGAGAGAATCGGAGGCGAATAGTGGGGTCCAGCGCAAAGGGGAGGCCCAGTCCCCCACAAAATTGAGAGTGTCGCCTACATTTTTAAATTAACGTCTTATTTCATGCGTATGTGTTCGGCCTGCATGTAGGTCCGTGTTGGTGCCCATGGAGGCCAGAAGATGGCATTACATCCTCTGGGACTGGAATTCCAGATGGTTATGAGCTTTCCCATGGGTGCTGGGAATTGAACCCTGGTCCTCTGGAAGAGCAGCTAGTGCCTTTAACTCTCCAGCACACAGAGGGCCACTTTTTAAAGCTCATGCTTAAGAATTATCCTATACCTTGTAGGGTATGCAGAAAACATGGAGGGCTGACATTGTGTAATAAATATCGCTCTGTATCTATCACTTAGCTTAGGAATACACCCACCATTTCTTTTTTATTGCCGTGGTGACTTGGCTTGATTACTGACTACCTAATTCCTCCTATCAGTATTCTAACCCATCGGGAGTTCCTATCACAGCAAAAATGCCATTCCCTTCCACAAGAGAGCTAACCTATACTACAGTTGTCACACATGTCCCACCCCCATTTGTACCCGACAAGGCTTTTAAGAGTTGAAAGAGACTTCCATTGTGGAAAAGTGCAAACACACTGTCCATGGATAGCACTAGGTTAGCCCATGTATAGCATACCCAGACTTGGGGATAGTGTTTGGGTATGAGAGGAGGATGGTACCCCCATGTGAAGCAAAGCTAAGAGATGTCCCTGCTCCAAAGGCATGTGGCAAAAGACACACTGAGGAAGATGCAGTGTCGTCTTGGGTCTAGACGGATTGAAGCACGGGAGTGGGCCCAGTAGCCAACAAGACAGACTGAAGCCCAGGAGTGGAGTGAGCACAGGAGCCAAGCTGAGGGGCCAGGTGTCCACGGAAGCTCCGCTCTTACTATGACGTCAAGGGCAAGGGACTTCCCGTGTTTTGGTGTGCTGTCTGAAGACAGATTGGTGGTGGCAATGGTATCTGTCTCACGAGATTATAGCAGTGTATATCAGACACCAAAGAAGGACACACAGGCACAGTGAGTCTTGATAGACCCCAAAGCTGGTAAGTTTCTTGCCTAATAGATTATAGCTTCCAGTAACAGAGTTTTGAAATAATTTAAAGACCTATTTTAATCTCTTTGTAGGCATTTAGTCTAACTACCAGTATTTTCAACCTCAACATACAGATTACATATTGAATATTTGTCACCATGCACTTTACTACATCTTTTATTTGTAGAATTTCTATTTGCCGATTACCTTATACACACGTGAAATATAAAACAAAACAAAACAACAACAACAACAACAAAAAAAAAACCCTGTAGTTTGACAAAATGCCCCAAATGAGATTCAAACTTCCTACTTAGTACTTCAAATGGAAAGACTTTGAATCCAAAGAAAATTCCTGTGGCAGTTTGAATATGCTTGCTGCATAGGAACTGACACTGTTAGGAGGTCTGGCTTTGCTAGAGGGCGTGTCCTGTGGAGGTGGGACATATATATGCCCAAGTCTAGTTAGTGTGACACAGAGTCTCCTCCTAAGAAAGTCTACTTCTGCTGCCTGCAGAACTCTTGGCTCCTCTAGCACCCTGTTTGTCTGCACTCTGTCATGAGTCCCACCGTGATCATAATGGACTGAACCTCTGAAGACTGTGAGGTAGCCTCAATGAAATATCTTCATTTATAAGAGCCATGGTCATGTCTCTTCACAGCAATAGAAACCCCGACTAAGGCCACACCCCTACAACAAGTAGAACAACAGAATAATGTAATAGATGATGTATCATTTATGTTGAAACTTCTTCATTCTTTTCCCCTTAGTGTTTTGAACAGGGTCTTGCTAGGTACTCCTTGCTGGTCTGATCTCTAACTCATGGCGGTCCACCTGCCTCAGCTGTGATTCTAGGCAGGTGTTACCATGCCCAGCTTGAACGTTTCTTTTCCCAAAATTATATATTTTGGGGCAATTTTCTTCATATTTCAACTGTGGTAGTTCATCAACTTATTCTAGAATAAAATAAAGATATCAGGGCTTACCACTAGTATTTAGCAAACAATTCCTGAGCGTCTAGGCCCGCCAGCCCCATGCTGTGCCTTCAGGATTTTGCACTGTTCTTATAAACACTTGAATATTTGCCCCACTGGCAAAAATTAGATTTCTTGGCTTTGGGCTTACTTTTTAATTTATCCAGTGAGCCTGCGTTTCCTGTTTATGAGTCTTGGGAATTCAGTTCCACAGCTTTGAAGAAGTCACAGCAAGCCTTTGGCTGCTCAGTTGTATCAAGACAAAAAGGGGACCCTCTTCAAGGGGCTCTCTACTTTCTAGCCACTCTTTGGGGGTGGGAAGAGTGGCTAGAAATGGAGGCTTTCAGTGGTGCTATCAGTAACCCCAGACTCAAACCCCACTCGCTGATGTTATAGCCCCAGTAGAGTCCCAGGTACTTCCAAGTATGTCAGAAGTTGACTATAATCTTTCTAAGTAAGAAGATCAGACTATTAGAACCATTTCAGAGGCACTAAAATCCATCCAAAGTGATTTTACTTTGAGGTCTTTAAAAGCATATGCACTAACATTTGAAACAATTTAAGAAACACAAAGTAGCAAATATTCCAAGACAGGGGCATCTCACTGAGTACTCTCCTGCCATATTGGATCAGTGGATATGCACAAATATCCTCAAAGGCAGAGGCTGTCATCATCCTGGTTTTACAGCGTGGGAACTAAAGGTGGCTTCCTCAAGGTGCAACATGTAGTAAAAGGCAGATTCTAGACTCACACAGCAGATCTGGAGGCTGTCCCAGTCACCCAGGCCTCAGTGTGTGGGTCAGGTGGCTACACAAAGCCCATCGCTATTTTACTGTTTCCTGACATTCTCTGATCCTACAAAGATGTGGTGTTAGTGTGTGAATACAGTATCAGGGAGTTATAAGGTCCTTGGCATATAAGACAACTGTCTGAATTTTAATGTCAATAACGTAAACACTGGGTGAATCTTGAAGTGAGTCAACCTCCAGAAATTCTATTCCATATGAACGAAGGGTTCCACAAATGACAATATGTATGTCCAACTTCAAAAAAAGGAAGCCTGCAGAGTATTTACTTTGATACTTCAAGGCTATGAACAGGTGTAGTTATAGACCCCCAGGCAACTTTGAAATCCACCTCAGTGGGTTAGGTCCTTGAAGCGTCTCAAATTTGTTATATGAATTTCTTGGCTCCTTCTCTTAAGGGATTCCATCTGTAGGCTGGTTGTTTTAAGAGCCACATGAAAATTTCTAGACTTTCCTGTCTGTTCTCAGTGCAGATAATATTATAGGTTACCTTTTACTAAACTAAATGCGAAGCAACTCAGGGTTCATGTAATAGCTAGCATGTTTTCAAACAAGAAAGAGTAAGCAGATTTTCTAGAGGTTGAACATATTGGTAGAAATGTGTCATTTTTGATTTTAGACCTTAAAGATGATATTATGAAAGTGAATTTTAAATTCGTGAACAAATTCACATTGCCCTGGGGATTGTTTTCAAGAGGGTAGTAAACAACTAATGTGGGGGTGGGGGAGAGAGAGAGAAGGGGATGGAGGGAGGGATGAAGAGGATAAAATATATGCCTGTGTTGGATGGACATGGGGACATGCTTGGTACTATGACAGCTATTTTATTTTATGTGTATGTTGTTTAATTGTGAAAGAATTATGAATGATGGGAAGAGAGATTTACATATTAGAAAAGAAGTCGAATGTAACATTGATGAACCTATTACACCAGAATCAATGTTGATTAAGCTTCTGACACTGTGCTACCTTAGAAACCTTTGAGTTAGAGACAAGTTGGGTGGCTGTGACGGCCAGAGGAGGCAGATCAGAGCCTGTTCTGGTACAGTCATGGACTAGTTGAGGCACAACGTGAGCAGGCTTCATTCTCTAGACTCAGTGATATAACACTTGCTTTGCATGGGTAAATCCCTGGGTCCAATTGAACATAAAAAGAAACAAACACCTACAGAATAAAATAACCCCCCAACAGAGACCTTTAACAGTTGAAATGGGTCAACCGAAAGGAAAAGGAATGCTACATGACTTAACTATCAAAGACATTCTTGGCCTGTGACTTTCTGTATTAGTAATTTTCTTATTTCTGTCACCAAATACTCGGTTACAAGCAACTCAAGGGAAGAAGGTTTGCTTTGGCTCATGCTTGGGGGAATACAGTCTGTCATGGCAAGGACGAGTCTTTGGCAGGACGTGGAGGTGGCTAAAGACACCCCCTCCACTGAAAACAGAAAGAGAGGAGTGTTGTAGTTGCTTCCTGGAATTTTTGTCCCCGCCCTCCCCCACTCCACCTGGTCTCCATCCTATGGTAAGGTGCCACCCATGTTTAATATGGTTCTTTCCTCTTAAGTTAGACGTCTCTGGTGATATTTTGGTAGACATACCCAAAGGTGTACCTCCTGGATGACTTTAAATTCAGCTACAGTGACAATAAAAATGAATTTATAAAAATCAATACAAATCCGCAGAGACACAGTCTTGCGTAATACTACCCAATGTAGCAGCCCCTAGCTACTTGCGGCTCTTTTAAGTTTAAATTCATTTCAATCAAGGTTTATTACGATAAAACATCCAGTTCCTTGGTTGTGCTAGGCACACTTTAAGTCAGCAGCTACATGCTGGCCGTGGTAGTGGCACTGGGCAGCAGAGACACAGGACTGCAGCTACATGTATGCACTGGCAGGGTAGACACATGACCTGTCCATTAGGGGAGATGTTTCTACTGACCCATGTTGGGACCAACAAACAGGAGGGGAGCAGATAAGCAAATATCTGGCAATATCTGGGCCCATAGGTAGAAGTTATGTCTAAAGAAAAAGCCTGTTCATGGCATATCGTGAGCTTCGACTATACCCCCTTGGCTAGATACCAGCAGTCTTTTTCTATGAATCATCAGTTGGTAAATACGCTGGGCTCTTGGGACCATGCGAATTTTGCCCAAGATAATTAATGCACTCTGCTACCGTATCATGAGACCAACTACAGACTATATACAAATGAGTGAACACGGCTGTGTTCCGGTAACGCTATTTGAAGAGGAAAGGGGCAGGGGGTGGGGGGTGGGGGGAGGGGAGGATGAGGGAGGGGGAGGGGAAGGGAGAGATGGTGGAGGGAGTGGGAGAGAACCTGATAATGGATTGGATTTGATTCACAAGCAATATTTTGTTGAGTCATGCATTGGGTCAATGGAAGCCATATGTGTGTTACAGCCAAAAAGTTATAGAAATTGGGTGCCAAGAAAGTGCATTCTAGTAGCAGACTGAAGATGGACTTAGGGAGTATACAACACAAGGCAGCCACAATCCGGTCTATAAGGACTGAGCAGGTTCTGAAGGTAGCTTATGAAATGTGATCGGAAAAAGGGTGCTGGTGGCACTGGAGAACATGTACAATAAAGGAACACAGAGACAGCCCTCGGCACATTTTAAAATGTGGAAAGGGGAACAGATTTGGGAAAGATGACATCATTAGAGTTAGGTGACACTCAAGGCCGGAGACAAAAAATACCCAGAGAGGTGAGACCAAGAAGAACAAGTTGTCATCTTGTAATACGATGCTCAAAGAATACAAGATAAGAAGGTGCAGTGTAAGGGGGCTGAGAGGAGGCAGCTAGAGGTCTGCGGGGGAGAATTCGGAAGAATGGAGCTGGAGGAGCCAAGGGAAGATTTGCAAATGATGCCGAGAAGGCCGAGAAGATAACATTGGGTTTGGCAATTAGGAAACGATTTTGAACATCACTCAGAATTAATCTTGCAAAACGAAATAAAACGAAAAGAGCAACCGCCAGTGTTGGGGGTTGGTCTGGTGCTGCTATGGCCAACTATTGGCCCCAAGATCGGCTTGCAGTCCCAGGCAAGCAGATTCTCAAGTCATCTTCTCTGATTGGTTAAGTAAAAGTGGCTTCAGCCGATCATTATTTAGGAGAATAGAGGTAGGTGGGGTCTCGGTTAATAGGCTGGGGGGCGGGGTCATAGGTAGCAACAGGAAGAAAAGAGGAGGAGAAAGAAAAGAGAGAACTGCAGGTCTTTATTACAAGGGATGGACCAGGGGCACGTGGCCAAGAGAAGTGTGCCCAGAGGACAGACAGATAGAGAAACAAACAGCCCAGGCAAGACTCAAACAGCAAGTAACTGGGGAGCAGCCAGACAGTTTAGTGTAAGAAAAATAGATTAGGAGTAATTGCCCAGTAATCATGCTAAAACTGATCAAATAAATCAATAGGACTCAGTCTCCATTATTGGGGGCAGGGGGCTGGCTGGGCCATTTTGAGAACTAATAGAGTTAGTAGCATTTATAATGACACACCAGTGTCTGGATCTTCCTTACGGGAGCCACATTAAGTGGGGTGATCATGATGATGGATCATGCTCTTGGATCATGTGAAGGAAGGCCTGCAGTCAGCATCCCTCAGCCTCATTTTATGACATATATCCAGCAATTGCTCTGCGGACCAAGTGCAGTTCCATCGCTCTGGCTGAAACCTTGTAAACGTGGATGGACTGTATGTTGTGAAGTGGTTGGAAACCTTTGCAAATTTACATTTGGAGTTCAGATTTTGGGTTAAATGAAGTGTGAGAGAATTTAATTATGAATTAAAAGAAAAACAAGAGGCTTAAGTCTGTGATCCTAAGGGGCGCTTTATTTTCCTTGGAATAATCATTCCTTTTAATAATTTTTAACTTAATTTTCTTTGACTTTTGCGATTTCATTATAATTACATTATTTCTCCCTTCCCTTTCCTCTCTCTAAACCTTCCCATATATCCCTCCTTAATCTTTTTTAAACTCATGGACTATTTTTTATTAATCGTTGGCATATACAAATAAATATATATGTATATATATACACACATACACATGTCTGTGTATGTATATTTTGATATATATACATATATATTGCTAAATACATATAAATATTTCATTCTGAAGCTTAGTAAGTAGACTAGCAGAAGATTTAAGATAGAATCATAAGATTGTCCTATTTTTATAATTTAATGCTGGATTAGTCATTGTTTCATACAAACCTTTTAAATGACTTATAGCTACCTTTACAGAGGTTTTTAGCAGGAAATTATTTTACATGCTTTCTGGATGAATGTGTCTCACCAAATGTAGGCCAATCTGCTTATATATATATTTTTAAATCGTGAAAAAATTATGGACAAAACCAGCTTCATGGCTTATAGGAAGGGGTTCTTGGGAAAGTAAAAATTTCCTCCTGAAATAATTGCTTACATTGGAGCATAAACGTGCAGCATATGATGTGTGTGCTCCAGTTTCACCTGGATCAGCAACATCGCAGGACAGACCAGTAGAATCACAGTGTCCACAGCTCCTCCATCCTGGGACCTACTGGGTCTCCAGGAGCAACTGGAACGCAGTTGCAACTGATACATAGTTTTGCCATAGAATGGCTCTGTTCTCAGGCGGCGTTCCTCGGGGCTTTCTGGCGGGACTCTGCCCTGGCCTGAAAAGTCACTGTGAGAACACAGAGCTGCTCTTATGTGGGTAGAAAGATCTCTAAAGGACAAAGTGTAAAAAGATGGCAGATTCTGCTCCGAGCAACACGAAAAATAAAAGCAGTTACGGTGGATGCTAATCTCTTGTGCTTGATTCTGAGATAATGGAAGTAGAGTTACACAGAGAACTTTGTAAGAACTTAAAAATGTTACCATCGAATTTACTTAGAAAAACACATGTGAAAGATATTAACAAACATGTAAAAGCACAAAAAAGAGGAGCCACAATCGAAAAGGTAGTGGAGACAATCCCTAGTAGACAGCATATATTGTATCACATAAAATGGATATGTTGTTATAGCATATTATTATGTATTCTAATGAAAAAAGTATAATAATCATACAGACATAATTAAGTGACTCAAAAATCTATAATATGCAATAATCTTACAGAGACAAAATTAAGGTTAGAAAACGTGAATGGGTGTTATTTTAGGCTCACATATAATTCCTTCCATAATTTTAAACACTGCCAAATAGAATGTAGTGTTTAGAATTAATGTCAACAGACCAAAGACCACTGTATTTATCCACAAGTATATTGGTTTTGAAAGTAATTGTAACATGGAAGACAAACTAAAATAAATGATTATAACCCCCACAAGTGTTAGACTTTCAGTCTGTGTTTTAGTAAACAAAAAATAATAAATTAAGAATTCTGATATGAGAATATCACTTAGGTGGCCATAGAGAAGTCCCCTGACTATAAATTCAGTGGAAGGAGTTATGGGCATTGTTCCACAGAGGGAAAAAGTTTCAATTTAATAGTATGAAAGGAAATTGATTTAAAGCAATTTTTACTATTGTTTTATTTGCTAAGATATAAATATATATTTGACAAAGGAGCTGAAAACATCCAGTGGAAAAAAGATAGCCTTTTCAACAAATGGTGCTGGCTCAACTGGAGGTCAACATACAGAAGAATGAGAATTGATCCACTCTTATCTCCTTGTACTAAGCTCAACTCCAAGTGGATCAAGGACCTCCACATAAAACCAGACACACACTAAAACTAATAGAAAAGAAACTGGGGAAGACACTTGAGGACATTGGCTCAGGGGGAAAGTTCCTAAACAGAACACCATTAGCTTATGCTCTAAGATCAAGAATAGACAAATGGGACCTCATAAAATTACAAAGTTTCTGTAAGGCAAAAGACACTGTCAAAAGGACAAATCAGCAAACCATCAAATTGGGAAAGATCTTTACCAACCCTACATCTGACAGAGGGCTAATATCCAATGTATACAAAGAACTCAAGAGGTTAGACCCCAGAAGACCAAATAACCCTATCAAAAAATGGGGTACAGAGCTAAACAAAGACTTTTCACCTGAAGAAATTTGGATGGCTGAGAAACACCTTAAAAAATGTTCAACATCATTAGTCATTAGAGAAATGCAAACCAAAACAACCCTGAGATTTCACCTCACATCAGTCAGAATGGCTAAGATTAAAAAGTCAGAAGACATCAGGTGTTGGCGAGGATGTGGAGAAAGAGGAATACTCCTCCACTGCTGGTGGGACTGCAAGCTGGTACAACCACTCTGGAAATCAGTCTGGCGGTTCCTCAGAAAACTGGAAATGATACTTCCGGAGGACCCAGCCATACCACTCCTGGGCATATACCCAGAAGATTCCCCAGCATGCAATAAGGATACATGTTCCACTATGTTCATAGCAACCTTATTTATACTAGCCAGAAGCTGGAAAGAACCCAGATGTCCCTCAACGGAAGAATAGATACAAAAAATGTGATACACACACACACACACACACACACACACACACACACACAAAATGGAGTACTATTCAGCCATTAGAAACAGTGTCAGAATGGCTAAGATTAAAAACTCAAGAGACAACAAATGCTGGCGAGGATGTGGAGAAAGAGGAACACTCCTCCACTGTTGGTGGGATTGCAAAATGGTAAAACCGCTCTGGAAATCAGTGTGGCGGTTCCTCAGAAAATTGAGCATGTCCCTTCCAGAGGACCCTGGCATACCACTCCTGGGCATATACCCAGAGGATTCCCCTGCATACAATAAAGACACATGCTCTACTATATTTATAGCAGACTTGTTTATAATAGCCAGAAATTGGAAGGAGCCCAAATATCCCTCAAAGGAGGAATGGATACAGAAAATGTGGTATATTTATACAATGGAATACTACTCAGCAATTAAAAATAATGAATTCATGCAATTTGTAGGTAAATGGTTAGACCTGGAAAATATCATCCTGAGTGAGCTAACCCAATCACAAAAGAATACACATGAAATGCAATCACTGATAAGTGGATATTAATGAGCCCAGAAGCCCTAAATACTCAAGGCATAATTAGCAAGTCAAATGATTCCCAAGAAGAAAGGAGAGGACCCTGAGCCTGGAAAGATTGGATCCAGTTTTGTAGAGAAAGTGTGGGGGGAGGGGGAATGATTGGGGAATAGTTGGGGGGGAGAGGACCTATGGGACATAGGGAGGGGGGGAACTGGGAAAGGGGAAAGCCTTTGGAATGTAAACATTGAATATAGAAAATAAAAATTAAAAAAAAAATAAAGGTGTTCTTAGACAACGACTGGAAGAGATTATCATAACTTGAAAAAAGAATAGACAGACCTAGCAAAGCATAGTCCTAGGTGAAAAAAAAAAGAAACAGTGAATTCATGAAATTCTTAGAGAAATGAATGGAGCTGGAGATCATCGTACTAAATGAGGTAACCCAGTTTCAAAAGAATACCCATGGTATGCACTCACTGATAAGTGGATATTAGCCTAGAATCTTGGGACACCAAAGACACAATCCACATACCAAATGATGTCCAACAAGAAGGAAGGAGTGGACCCTTGTTCTGGAAAGGCTCAAAGCATTAGTGTAGGGGAATACCAGAACAGAGAAGTGGGAAGGGGTGGATGGGGGAACACGGGGAGGGAAAAGGGTATGTGGGACCTTTGTGGGGCAGGGAACCAGAAAAAGGGAAATGAAATGTAAATATAGTGTTTATCCAATAAAAAAGTATATGTTTATGTATAAATATATAATATATTTGAATATAAATATAGAAAAATCCTAAATTTCTTCTTGTTAGTCTACAGATGCATAAAATAGCAAAAGTTAATCTTTTTGATTACCTCTTGAATTTTGATTGAAAGGAAACAATCTAAAGTAAGAAAAAAACCAATGATCATGTATGGGCATGATGATTTCAGTTTTTCTAAAAAATTCTAGAAGAATTTTGGCAGCCACAACTAAGAAAACTGTTTGCATCATCATGAAATGTTACACTCATACATCAGATATCTCAGTTCAAAGATAGCCTGGTATACAAAGTAAATTCTAAGATCACTAAGACTACACAGAGAAACCCTGTTTCATAAAATCTAGATAGATAGATGAATAGATAGATAGATAGATAGATAGATAGATAGATAGATAGATAGTAAATGGTTGTGTATCGACATGGGAAGCAATGAAAGACAGCATCATTTATAAAATATGATAATGGCCAGGCAATGGTGGCACAAGTCTTTAAGACCAGCACTTGAGAGGCAGAGGCAGGATGATCTCTTGAGCTCAAGGCCAGCCTGGTCTACAGAGCAAGTTCCAGGACAGCAGAAGAATAGTCAAGGAAGTAGAATCAATTATCACAAATTTTGCTCAGAGAAAAAAAAACCGCTGAAACAATGTCTTAAGGGAAGGTACTGTGGGCTGGAGAGATGGTTCAGCAGTTGTGAGCACTGACTGCTTTTCAGAGGTCCTGAGTTAAATTCCCAGCAATCATATGGTAGCTCACAATCACCTATAATGGGATCTGATGTACTCTTCTCTTGTGTGTCTGAAGACAGCTACAGTGTATTCATATAAGTAAAAATAAATAATATTAAAAAAGAAGGTACTATAGTGTCAATTTATCTCAAATCACTAATAATCTTGTATTAACCAACCTACCGTCACCCATGGAGAAATATCCAGAAGAACAGACATGAATGAGCAGGTTCTCTGTACACTAGGCTAGTGGCATTTCTTCTTGCCTCAGAGAACTAACATGGTAAAATACTTTAGCCATACTTTTGGGGGGGGCAGTTTGATTTAAATAGTTCGGGTTCCTAATTGCTTAACACCCACATAACACACACATACACCTACCTGCTCTCTCTTTTTCCAGGCCAAATGACTATGTCTCCAGGAACAATCTGAGAGAATTTAACACATTGAAACTTCTGCAATGTCATAGTGCCCAGCATAAAGAAAGCATTCGAGAACTCGTTAGGAATTGTTTGTTACCGTAGTCCTAATTTTAAAAAGTGTGAAGGTGTTTTGAACCTTTTGTGTCTTAGGACAATGCTGTACTTACAGGAAATAGAAATAATTAAAAAATAATCCCTGAAGTAATGTGCACCTTTTACTCCCCATATTCCTCCATCAGCCAATTTGGGCTCTGATGTTCTCTTAAAGGAGTGTGTAGTGAGACTAAATGAGATATTTCTATAAAATCAGAACATTCTAGTTCAAGAAAGTGAACTGATACAAGTGTCCCAAGGTGGATGGGCACAGACCCCTCTTCACTGTGAATCTGTTTCTTTTCACCTTTTAAAAAATGAAAACCCACTTATTCTATGAAGTAAGGATGTCCACAGTCACCACTACACCCATCCGGGAACTCAGAACCTTCCCTGTTCTTCAGATGTCTGGCTTCTGGCTCATCAGGAGCACTTGGGACGGATCGGTGGACAAGTCTAAAGAAAACTGCATCGGCACTCGGTTAAGGATGGAGATGGCTTTTGTTTTATCAAAGGAGAAGTATAGTGCTCTAAGTTTGGTCTCACTGTTTCCCATCATTTCATGTAAAGTGATTGACATGGATACCTTCTTCCCATCTGGAATGGGAGCATTTTGTTTTAAATGGTGTTATTATATCTTAATATAGAAGCACGGTTTTGCCTTAGTTATATTAGGCTTTTGCAAAATTAGGAGTCTGCCAACAAATACATATACTGTCATCCCAGTTTTTGCAAGATCGCATGGCCAAATAAATATTGAAGGCACTTAATGAGAATTTCGCTGATGGAGAAGGGAGACAGGGTGTAGCCAGTCAAGAGCCATTAGGTAGGCTAACGAGCAGTGAATGTTTTCACGAGGGAGTAAAGTTGCTGCCAAGTGTTAAGGAAATGTCCCACCCGCTCTGGCAGAAAGGGGGAGTGAGGAGGCAGTGCCAGGGAGTGTTCACAGAAACATCATCTACACTGTCTCGTGATACGTCCTCAAAAACATTAACTAAAATGTTAATAGATATTTGCTTTGGGTACTTGGACTTTTATTTTCTGAAAAATAATGTGTCATGCTTGTACACTCTACTTTCACAAGAGGGGAAAGCGATAAAACTTTATTCTAATTTTCATATTTTAGGGGAAAAGATTTATTACTGTTTCTTTGCATTAGTGGATAGAGGGTAGCTATATACATGCATTGGTTAAGAGTGTAGAACATGAGTAGACGGGAACAGGATCCTTCCGGTTTCCATCTTTGCCCAGAGCTGATCCTGTACCACGGTGCTCCATATCCAAATTCCTCCAGGAAAGAACTGGTCTCACAGGAGTTCTGACACACAAGCTTCAGGAGGGACAAGCCACAGTCAGAGACAGCAAGACCATCTAACACCAGAGATAACCAGATAGTCAGAGGCAAGGACAAGAACATAAGCAGCAGAAACCAAGGCTAGTTAGCATCTTCAAAATCTAGTTCTTCCACCACAGCAAGTCCTGGATACCCCAACACACCAGAAAAGCAAGACTTTGATTTAAAATCACATCTCATGATGATGAGAGGACATAAGGAAGGACATAAATAACTCCCTTAAAGAAATACAGGAGAACACAGGTAAACAGGTAGAAGCCCTTAAAGAGGTAACACAAAAATACCTTAAATAATTACAGGAAAACACAACAAACAGGTGAAGGAAGTGAAAAAAAAAACATCCAGGATCTAAAAATGGAAATAGAAGGCTGGAGAGATGGCTCAGCAGTTAACAGCACTGACTGTTCTTCGAAGGTCCTGAGTTCAAATCTCAGCAACCATGTGGTGGCTCACAACAATCTATGATGATATCTGATGCCCTCTTCTGGTGTGTCCAAAGACAGCTACAGAGTACGTACATATACTAATAAATAAATCTTTAAAAAATGGAAATAGAAACAATAAAGAAATCACAAAGGGAGACAACCCTGGAGATAGAAAACCTAGGAAAGAGATCAGGAGTCATAGATGTCATCAACAACAGAATACATGAGATGGAAGAGATAATCTCAGGTGAAGATACCATAGAAAACATTGGCACAACATTAAAAAAATACAAAATGCAAAAAGCTCTTAACCCAAAACATCCAGGAAATCAAGGACATAATAAGAAGGCAAAATCCAAGGATAATAGGTATAGAAAAAAGTAAAGATTCCCAACTTAAAGGGCCAGTAATTATCTTCAGCAAAATTATAAAAGAAAACTTCCCTAACCCAAAGAAAGAGATGCCTATAAACGTACAAGAGGCCAAATAGATTGGACCAGAAAAGAAATTCTTCCTGTCACATCATAGTCAGAACATCAAATGAACAAAACAAAGAAAGAATATTAAAGTGGTAAGGGAAAAAGGTCAAGTAATATATAAAGGCAGACCTATCAGAATTACACCAGACTTCTCACCAGAGACTATGAAAGCTAGAAGATCCTGGGCAGATGTTATACAGACCCTAAGAAAATACAAATGTCAGCCCAGGCTATTATACCCAACAAAACTCTCAATTACCATAGATAGAGAAACCAAGATATTCCATGACAAAAACAAATTTATACAATATCTTTACACAAATCAAGCCTTACAAAGGATAATAGATGGGTAATGCCAACACAAGGAGGGAAATTACATCCTAGAAAAAGAAAGAAAGTGATCTTTTCTCAACAAATCCAAAAGAAGATAGCCACACAATCATAGAAATAACATAAAAAATAACAGGAAGGAACAATCACTATTCCTTAATTTCTCTTAATATCAATGGACTCAATTCCCCCAATAAAAACACATAGAATAACAGACTGGATACATAAACAGGACTCAGCATTTTGCTGCGTACGGGAAATGCACTTCAGTGTCAAAGACAGACACTACCTCCGAGTAAAGGGTTGGAAAACAATTTTCTAAGTAAATGTTCCCAAGAAACAAGCTGGAGTAGCCATTCTAATATTTAGTAAAAACAACTTTCAATCAAAGTTATCAAAAAGGATAAGGAAAGACACTCCATACTCACAAAGAAAACTCTACCAAGAAGAACTCTCAATTCTGAACATCTATGCTCCAAATGCCAGGAAACAAACCCTACTAAAGCCCCAAAGCACACATTTGCTTCACACAATAATAATGGGAGACTTTAATACCCCAGCTTTCATCAATGGACAGATCATCAAACACAAACTAAACAGAAACACATTGAAACTAACAGAAGTTATGGACCAAATGGTTTTTAACAGATATCTATAGAACATTTCATTCTAAAACAAAAGAATATACCTTCTTCTCAGTACCTCATAGTACCTTCTCCAAAATTGACCACATAATTGATCACCAAAAAGGCTTCAACAGATAGAAGAAGATTGAAATAATCCCATGCATCCTATCAGATCATCACTGACTAAGGTTGGTCTTCAACAGCAACAAAAATAACAGAAAGCCCACATATACATGGAACCTGTACTCAATGATAATTTAGTCAAGGAAGAAATAAAGAAATTAAAGACTGTAGAATTTAGTGAAAATTAAGGCACAACATAGCCAAACTTATGGGACCAAATGAAAGCAGGGCTAAGAGGAAAGCTTACAGCTCTGAGTGCCTCTAAAAAGAAACTGGAGAGAGCATACTAGCAGCTTAACAACACCCCTGAAAGATGTAGAACAGAAAAAAGCTAATACACCCAAGAGGAGTAGAAGGCAGGAAATCATCAAACTTAGGGCTGAAGTCAACTAAGCAGGAACAAAAGAACTATACAAAGAATCAACAGAACCAGGAGCTAGTTTTTTGAGGAAATCAACAAGATAGATAGACCCTTAGCCAGACTAACCAGAGGGCACAGAGATGGTATTCAAAGTAACAAAATCAGAAATGAAAAGGGGGATATAACATCTGTAGCTGAGGAAATTTAAAAATATCATCAGTTTCTACTTCAGAAGCCTATACTCAATAAAACTGGAAAATGTGGATGAAATGGACAAATTTCTATACATATACCAGGTTCCAAAGTTAGATCAGGATCAGATAAACCACTAAACAGTCCTATGACTCCTAAAGGAAGCAGTCATTAAAAGTCTCCCAACCCCCTGCCCCCCCGCCCCCCCAAAAACAGGACCAGATGGGTTTAGTGCAAAATTCTATCAGACCTTCAAAGAAGACCTAATACCAATACTCTTCAAACTATTCCACAAAATAGAAACAGAAGGAATACTACACACTTCATTCTATGAAGCCACAATTATGCTGTGTATTCTGCCTTGGAGATGGGACAGTTTCTGTCTAATCAGGAACCTGTCACAATTTCCTTTCATAGAGGACTTCATAAGAGATTTTCTTCTACCTATATCATGTTTAATATTCCAAGTAGATTTAAAAAAAACTGGTTGAGTGCATATTACTTTTAGGTTTAGATGATATTATGTATATTTAGGAGACATTTAACTATTATAAATTATTTTGACGACTTAAAAATATCAATACTGAGTTGTATATTTAAAAATAAAAGAGTGTAGAACATAAAGTGAAAATGCCTATCTCCTTTCGTCAAGTCTATGTGACATCTCAGCTTTCCCTCCACATTTTATTATAACACATTTCAAGCATATGCACGTGCTTTGATTGAAATCGAGGATGAATGCTTGGACATGTGCCACCGAGACTGCACAGCTCTCTGGCCTGCTCCTGTCTCAGCCCACCCACCCATTTGCTCTCTCAGCTCTCCTTCGAGGAGGTAGGTGGACACGTCCCAAGGTCAACTGCACACGTCAATATCCTATTTGACACCAACTTTAAACCATCTCCACATTCCACACGCATTCCCTCAAGAGTAGCCCAGAGCCTGCCAGGAGGCTGCTATATATTTAATTTAATTTCCAGCTCTACACACTATTTCTACATCAAACAGCCTCCAAAACCAGCAGCCTATTCAAGGGACAAAGTTCACCAAACCTTGCCCTGATTCTTTCTGCATTTCCAGAACTGTGCACTGTGTTCACTAAAGAATAAATCCAGAAACAGAAACTGCTTGGGGGTTGCCGGGTCCATTGTTTTCAGGAACCAGTCCTGGATCTGGAAGAATGGACTGTGTACGATCCGATCGGTACTCAGGTGTGGCGATGGAGGAGACTGACTCAGTCTGGTTGCTAGCGGGGCAAAAAAGGAGGAACAGAGTTCCTCGCCACGGGAAAGCTAGGGACAGGTGGCGGAGGCAAGGCTTCTCCATTGGCTTCTAGTTCCCAGGAGCCTCCGCTTTGATCCAGCATCTCTCCTGTTTCTCTGCTGTGGGTTGAGTGCTCTTTGGTGTATTTTTAGAATAGTAAACTGCATATCGCCAAGCAGAAATGTTCACGATAGACCCCTATGGATACACTATTCATTGCCATATGGTTAAATATAGATCTTAACCATGATAACAGTAAGTAAATACAAACACAAAGGTGTGTTGGTTTCCAGTTTTTTGTAAGTGTCTTTGTCCAAGAAGGCACCACCCTCCCAGGTCTAGTTTGACACCTTGCATGGGATAAACCCAAGGAAAGGAGAAACCTGTTCCTTGCTGGTCAAGGGATCCTAGCTGTGTACCTACTGCCTGTTTGCAGGGAGAGTGAATCTGCACATTAAATAGAGGGACTTACCATGTGGAAAGGAAGAACAGCCAGACAAACAGCGACGTAAGCCCCTCCCTCCTGCCTTGCTCTGCTTATCAGTTTAACAGCGCTTGTCCAGGTTAGTTGAGGCTTCCATCCGAGGAGGGAGCCACCTGCGGTGTGCGCGCTAGGCGGCGTCAGGTGAACTCTGCTTTAGAAGTTAGAAATTACAGCAGTTCCTCCCTCATGGTCATTTCTGGGACTAAACACGCTTTGGAAACTCCCTGAGTCACCCTCCCCACCTCCTAGGTGACTAATCTGAACAATCTGCCTCCTTTGGACCGGCTGTGTTGGGGTAGCTGCGTTCTGCCACAGAAAACTCTACTCCGCTCTGAAATGCTGCCTCATGCGGTTATGGGTACATGCGATAAAATTAGTGTCTCTCGGATGAATGTCCTCTGGTGATAAACTCACTATCCCTCCCCCCCCACCTCTCTCTCTCTCTCTCTCTCTCTCTCTCTCTCTCTCTCTCTCTCTCTCTCTCCTAGTGAATAGCATTGCAACTAGTTCAATGGGCTACTTTCAGACACTGGCAATCAAAATGTATTCATGCACAGTAACCCTCCAAATGTCTAAGTTGTTCTTAGAAGATTTCACTGGAATTCTTTCATCTAAACGTCTGCCATAAATCAAATTGAGCCCATGTTTATTTCAGCTCGGTGGCTTTTACTCTCTGCCAGGATTTACATACGGATTGAATTTAGTGCTGGCTTATCTGTATTTGTAGCTGAACACCAAGAATAGAATAGAGAGCCTCAACTCAGGACTTTAGAATTACATACCTGAGATCAAGACATGTGACAAAATCCTGAGAATCTTTGCGAGCAAAAGTTTATTTTTCAATGATTTAAAAGAACATTTTAATAAGCAAAAGCGCTCTCTCTCTCTCTCTCTCTCTCTCTCTCTCTCTCTCTGCTATATATGAAGAGACAAGGTTCTTTGACCTCTTTAAAAATCCTCCTGCCTCAAACACTTTGACTTAGGCCTATTTTGTAGGTTCTTTGCATTTTTTTTTTTTACCTGCAAGTAAATACTTCTTTACAGTTTTACAGAACATTTGCTTGTGTCAGTCACAGTTATATTCTTTATAATATCCCTACTCATTAGTATAATGATTTATGATGATTTGTCCATTTTACATATAAGGAAACTGAATCTCAGAAATCTTGCATCGTTCAAAGTCACAGAACTAATAGTGAACAGAGAATTGAGATTTATATACATAAAGCCAGTCCTAGTACGTATCATTTTAAAACTTTTTTCACTAACAGTTAAGAGTTTTTGCTTGCCGGGCAGTGATTGATCACGCCTTTAATCCCAGCACTTGAGAGGCAGGGGGAAGCAGATTTCTAAGTTCGAGGCCAGCCTGGTCTACAGAGTGAGTTTCAGGATAGCCAGCGCTACACAGAGACACCCTGACTCAAAAAATAAAAAAATAAAGTTTTTGCTTAGAATCCTGAACACTGGTAGGAGTGGGGACCAAATGGAACTAAGCAGAAATTGAACAACTAAAGCAAACTTTGAGTGTTTCTGTGATTTGGGGGAATTAAAACAAAAGTATCTGTACTACTAGGAAAACATGAGAATTGTTGCGGCTGGGGGGAGGGGCTGGGGCTGGGGCTAGGGCTGGGGCTGGGGCTGGGGCTGAAGCAGCCTCTGTTTTAAAATTTACCAGATAGTTCAAGTGTGCAGCCAGGCTGAGGACCACTAAGCCAGACCTTCCTTTACGCGAGTCTTAGTACTGAGAGCCATAAGTTTAGCAGTGCTGTGTGCTGAATGTGCAAAGTCATTCTGAGCAGTATTTTCTTCCTGTCACTGTGGATCTGGCTCTATTTGGGGGATCTTTTTTTTTTTTTTTTTTTAAAGGTTGATATATCTTTGGGGCAATGGTTAGTTCTGCGTAAGATGATTTCAAATGCATGGTATTCAGTAAAGGATGAGTTCACACGGCACTGGGAGAGCAGACATTAACAATACGAAGAAGAAAACAGATGACTCTAAAATGTAGTATACATAAACTCATCCAGGGGACTAGTGGATTTGAACTCATATCCTATATTGTTTTTCTCATGCTCAGAAATGCAGCCTGCATTAACTGCATTCACTACCTCCACAGTTCCAAGGTAGACCACTCTTCCCCTGCGAAGACGTTTGCGCCCTCTCACTTTCTCAGTCTCTGACTTTAGAGGAGTCCAGGTAGGTCTACCAACTGGCTCTTTCAGGCCTAGATTCCCTTAACTTCCCAGAATCACAAATTGGACTTTCCAATTGAAATAACTTATGAAAATTTTCACCTATTCACCTATTTCTTCCTTATTCCTTTATCCTTGTTTCTTCTATTTGGGGGATCTTAGAGAAGTAAGCTAAGCACACAGCCATTGAGGGTGGTGTGAAGTCGCACTGAACATACAAAAGAACACAGACAACAGCAACAAAAATTTATCAACAGAGCTCCCTCAAAGATCTGTCTATACAACATTTTTTTGAGAGGCAGGAATCAAGCCATTTTCAAGAAGCCAAGAAAACCAACAACTAAAATACAGGTTGAATCTGGGTGTGGTGGTGAATCTCTTCAATCCCCATACTCTGAAGGCAGAGTCAGGGGGACCTCTGTGAGTTCTAGGCCAGCCTATCTATTCTTCATAGCAAATTCCAGGTCAACCGGAGATATATAGTGAGACCCTGTCTCGAATAAATACGTCAGATGTGTCAGTAAATGAATAAACAAAATGTAATCTTATCCTAGATTAAATGAAAAAAATAGCAGCTTAAAAATGACTTTATGAATGTAGGTTCTGTTGAGAAATATAATAATGCCCAAAGAATGTTTGAATAAAAGTATGCAGATATTAGTAAGAATGTACAGTTAAGAAAAATGACCATTTTTTAAAAACATGGAAATGAAAAGTGTACTGTTGCTATGAAGAATCAATAGAGGGATAAAACTTTTACTGGACATAGATAAGGTGAACGGCTATGCTCATTTGAATTGAGCTGTTGCTTCCAAGGCCTGTGATTGATGGGAGAGGGCCCTGGGCGGTACCATCCCTGGGCTGGAGGTCCTGGATTCTATAAGAAAGCAGACTGTGCAAAGTCATGGAATCAAGCCAGTAACCAGCACCCTCCATGGCCTCTGCATCAGCTCCTGCCTTCTTTAAAAATCACATCGAAACCAGAGATGATTACAAATTTCTGTAAAACCCCACAGCATTAAAAACTTAAACATCTGGCCAGTGAGATGGCTCCAGGAACAAATGTGCTTGTTGACAAGCCTGATGGCCTGAGTTTGACCTCCGGGACCCACGAGGTGGAAGGAGAGAACCAATTTCCCTAAGTTTGCCCTCTGAACTGCACATGCCTGCTGCGGTAATGCGCGTGCCCCTCCCCTCCAAGCACGCATAGCTAAATAAGCGTAATTTAAAATTTTATAAAGTATCTGTATGAAAAGAGATATGAAAACGAGAGTGAGCAGGAGGCCAGTTACTGAGAGAATGAGCTTTGCAAAGCATGTAGCTGACAGAAGATTAGAGCCTGAAGTAGGTAAGAAAGCTCAACAAGAAAGGTCTGAAGACAATGTGTAAAGGCGGGGAGTAAAAGAAATGGACACTCTACCCTGGCTTTGAAAATTTGGAAATTGAAAATCGCAGTGAGAGATGAAGCACCGGGAATCGATGACTTGATCATAATTGGACTCTACGGCCGTTCAGTGGGCGGGCCCACGGCCTCGGAGTGATGACTATGTATCATCAACATAACACAGTAAAAGAGAGAATATCCTAGAAGCTGCTGAAAACCTAAACAGTATTACATTAAATAGACATTATATGCTATTTTGTAAGTACCCATAGATGACACGAAAGTATAAAAACATGGCTAGGAAAGCCAAATGCTACTTTCGAAACAGACATTTCTCTGCAGAGGGAAGGAGAGACACAGAACCTAAAAGGGGCAAAAAGCAGAATTTAATTATTTCCACTTAGTAAGCAGGTGTTGAAGTGCTAATAAGTATTAAGTACAGCAGACAAGAGAGGAAACATTTGTTAAGTTCACAATTAATCTATGTTTATCTATTTTTGAGATAGAGTCTCACGGTGGGGCCCCAGGAAGCCTCAAACTCATGTTTACCCTGCTTCTACATTCTCATTACTGGGCTTACAGACATGGACTGCTGTCTTCTATAGTGTTATAGTGTTATAGGAGGACACAGAGGAAACAAAGGTCATACAGGATGCACATCCAAGCACTAGGGAAGTGACATTGCAAGAACTAGAGGGCCACACCCACTCACTTCAGAGCAAATTCAGTGCATCTCAGCCTGTGCTCCCAGCCTGTGCTCCCAGCCTGTGCTCCCAGAGGCGGCCCTTGTCTCATGCTGCACACTCTGGCGAAATACGAATGAAAGACATCACTCATAAGTGCTCGTCCTCGGCTTAAAACTTGCATGGTGTTGCACGGGAATCTTTCATTTTTCACATCCTTGGATTCCTGTGAAATGCAGGGAGCTTGGAGTACAATCCTCATGGGAATCTTTCCTGTCTTTCATCTCCTTGGAACACCATCGTCCAACTGGGTCTCCATTATAGTCCCCCAACTTACTCGCTGGGCTATTTATTGTAGGAGCCATTCCTAAACCTCAGAACCTGTATACTTTGGTCATATCCAAAATTTTGTGTGTGTGTGTGTGTGTGTGTGTGTGTGTGTGTGATATTTTGAGGAATGGGAGAAGGGTTATGCTACTTAAGCATTAAGCCAAGATCAAGGATATCCATAGAGGAAGCACATCAGTTTAGATGGGGCTCCCCTCAAGACGTGAACCAGCACACAGCATCCAGTCCTTTACTCAGAAGTCTTCAGTGACTCTTGTGGTGCACAACAGTAAAATCAATGTCTATGTCCTTAGAGATTCATTTGCAGATAGCCTAGCCCCACAAAGCAGTGGTTCTCAACCTGTGTGTCTTGACCCCTCTGGGAGTTGCATTATCAGATATATGGTGTATCCACTATGTGTGTTATGATTCATGACAACAGCAAAATTGTATTTATGAAGTAGCAATGAAGTAGCTTTTATGCTTGGGGATCACCACAGCATGAGGAACTGTATTAAAGGGCCACAGTGTTAGAAAGACTGAGCTCCACGGTGGCCCTCAAGCAAAGTATTAAGGGGTGGGACCTTTAGGAGGTGTTTATGCATGATGGCTCTGCCCTCACGCTCATGAAAGAGGCCAAGTGAGCTTCTTTGCCTCTTCTACCACAGGAGCACACAGTAGGAAGCCTGTAGTCTGACAACCCAGATGGGGGCTCTCACTAGAACCCCATCACACTTATACCCTGATCTTGGACTTTACAACCTCCCGAACTATGAGGTACACATTTCTGCTGTTTGTAACCATGCAGTTAAGGCATTTTATTAGTGTCGTCAAAGTAGACTGGACAGTCTTCAAGGCCCAGTAATCATGCAACTTTAGCCTATTCTCTAACCACAGCTTGGCACTCTCAGTATGTTTCTTTCTTTCTTTCTTTCTTTCTTTCTTTCTTTCTTTCTTTCTTTCTTCCTTCCTTCCTTCCTTCTTTCCCTCCTCCTTCCTTCCTTCCTTCCTTCCTTCCTTCCTTCCTTCCTTCCTTCCTTCCTTCCTTCTTTCCTTCCTTCCTTTTCACTAACATGGTCTTTGAGACCCAAGCTTAACCATCCTTTGTAATTTTTTCATCTCTTCTTTCTTCAACTGGAAAATTTTAGCCCACTTTCTCCACTTTCCCATGCCAAGTTCTCTTCACTAGGCCCCACCTCAGTTTCCATGTAATCGGTTTGGGGAGGGCCACGGAGCTTTAGAAGCTGCTGCGAGGGTCCCAGGGTGTAGGCAGAGGAGATCCAGTTCTGTCTTCAGTGTCCGCTCAGTCTCTTCAGACCCTGTCTAAGGAGACCACCTCCCTCTGCTTTCTAACTCAGCTCCTCCTGAGGTGCCCTGGTCTGAGAACCAATCAGCGAATGGAGACTTTGGAAAAAAGACCCCTCCACGCTGTTCACATGTTGTCTGCTGGACTAGCAGAGCCCAGCTGTGGAGAAACGGCCTAGCAAACCGTTGGTGGATGGATGAGTGCTAACACGCCTCAAGCATGTTTCATTTGTTAATGTTCATGTGTAGACAGAGGCTAAATGTAAAGAGTAGGCTGGAGAGATGGGGCTCAGCAGTTAAGAGCACTGACTGCTCTTCCGATGGTCCTGAGTTCAAATCCCAGCAACCACATGGTGGCTCACAACCATCCGTAACAAGATCTGATGCCCTCTTCTGTAGTGTCTGAAGATAGCTGCAGTGTACTTACATATAATAAATAAGTAAATTTATAAAAAATAAATAAATGTAAGGAGTAAAACATGCCAAGGACCCCAATTACAACCTTTGCTTCATTTCTCAAACTCTTTAAAATTTATGCATAAAATATCTTTCTGCACACTTACGAGCACCTGAAAAATGTTATACATTATTAGAATATCTGCTTCCCTGTTTCCCAGTAGATTCTATAAATTGGACATCCCTAAAAGCACTTCTCAAGTGAAAAGGTATTATCCTATCATTTCTGTGTAGAACGGTAAAATCACCTGCTCTGTGCAAGGCCAGATGTTTGAGATGTTAGATTCACTGCTTCTATCTTTTTAGTCTTACATTCCAGAATATTACTAGGGACAACATCAGAGACCATTTAGGCTACATCTGTAGCCTTACAGAGCTGCTCCAGAGGGTTTGGGTTGAGAGGAAACAGCCTGGATCCCAGTGCCCGTTGCTCCGTGCGGTATGAACTCAGCCATCTGGAAATCTCGTACATTAGCCCTAACAACCCAAAGTGCTTTTGTGCTTCATTCACAAGTCTCCCAGTTTCGTTACCAGTAACGAAAGAGGACTGTTGTTGAGAGAGGACAATGGAAGGCGTATTTCCCAGTAAGCACTTGGGTTATCATATGTGGTAAGAGAGCAGGAGAGCTTGGGGAAGGAGAGGGAAGAGGACAGGAGGTACTTAGTCAGTTCATCTCTGCCTCTGAATTCTGGGGGCAAAGCCAGGAGCCTGCCCTCTCAATATCCCATCCCAGAGACACCTGAAATACTTCCCTGGAGTTAGTACTCTGAAAACAGAATGTTTTCATGACAGTCACATAGAAGCAGGTATGGCTACTGATTCCTTGTTTGGATAAGAAGGATTATTACCCTTGTGAAGAATTCCCCACAGCTCCAAGAGACAGTCCTGGGCTTTTATTTCCCACGGAACTGCTTTCTAGGATGTTGCAAAAAAAGTAGAAAAACCCAGGCTTTGAGAACAGACAGACTTTGTGTTCACATTCTAATTCCAATATTTAATAGCCGTGTTACATACCAGTAACCCACTTCCTCCAACAAGGCCCCACTTCCTGAAGGTACCCCAACTGCCCAGGACCACTCCATGAGTCCCCGCCTGGAAGGTTCGAGTATGGGAGGCATTTTCAGTCTAAGCCACAATACTGTCCCTGAGCATTTTAGAGCTAAGAGAACTAAGTCTCAGAAAGAGAGTAGATAACCTGCAGGAGGTAAGGCCCAGCCGGAGGAAGTGGGTTGCCGGTGTGTGTGGGTAGGTCTTATGGGTTATACATGAGCCTCAAGTCCAGCCAGAGTGCTTTTGCTTCCTGCTCTACTGAGATATGAGCAAGAGCTTCACACTTCTGTTGCCAGGGACAAGAGCTGTTCCTACCACCAAACCTCCTTAGGTCCAAACTAAGGCCTACTCTGCTTAAGTCGTTTCTTAGCCCAGCGACAAGGACAACAACTAAGGCAGGCAGCCGGTGTCTCTAAGAGTTATTATACAATTTAATAACTGTGTCTCTGGCTCACCAGTGTTAACTGTCAACATCACTCCTCTTTGGGATTCTAGAGTGTCTCTATCTTCTTCAGAAACTATGTATTGGGGGTTGGAAGGAAGGAATCCAACTCCCCCCAGTGTCTGGTATGCGTCTGTGCCTTGATAGCTGCTTTATAATTACACTTGTCTGTGCTCATCCGAACAGGAGGAAAACTGCTTTCCGTGCCAGCATCACTAGATGGAGAGACAAGCCTGGAGCTTGAGGGACTTATGAAAAAGCGTAAGCGTGGAAAGTAAAGTTAACTTGTGAGGTTAATGATATCTTTCAAGGGGAAAGTTAGAGTCTTCCTGTTATAGTCTGTGAAAGGTAATGCTGGGCAGAGGTAAAGTAAGATCTTGACAATCTACAGATAGGTATGTGTATGTCTAAAGGCAGACATGCGCGAACAAACCTTGCAGGGGCCGTTACTCATGCTGCTCTCAAGAGGCAAACTTTAGCTGTATCCTCAAGAAGAGAACTGGGATTGGGAGTCTAAATTAAATACGTTGGATTCTTTTGCCATTTTGTCATTTTTGATAATTTTGTCAATGGAAAAATCATCAATTCTATGATGATCGTTCTTATAACACAGTAAGGAAAAGGGGGAAATGTGATAAACCAACCGAAAAGTTCAATTGTCCTATCCTAGAGAAAGATGGAGGGAAATAGAAATAAAACAAAACAAAAAAACAAAAAAACAAAACAAAACAAAAAAGCAAAACAAACCAGAAATCCCTAATCATATGAAAATGATTAAGATAAATTATTGATATCAAATAATTGTTTAAAATATTCCATCGCTAAAAACGATATATAACTTAGATGTTAACTATTTTAAATTAAAATACAATGAGATATAGATTTATCCATTATAATAGATAATTATACTTATAAGTATTTAGGCTGATGAAATTCTAGAAGAATAGATACAAATGTACAGACTGTCCCTTTGGACTATAGACTTCTTAATCATTTCATTTTTATAGATCTACATTTCCAAGAAGCTCTCGAGTTAAGAAGTGTTGTTTCTACAGTAAGAAAATAGCAGTTCTGAGGAAAGAGCTGGTCAGTTACGTGTCTTTTCTTTTCCCCAATTGTCAGGTTGTTTCCCTTTAAAAACTCTTACCCTGTCAAACTGTTTTCTAAGAACCCTGGACCCCAAAGGCTCAGTGTGAGGAGACTGCAGGATGGGTGACACCTCAGACATAGCTGCTGGGAGAGCTGTGTGCCTCCATTTCTTCAGTTGCTGAACACTCCCCTCCCCTATGACTCTGCAACTCTCACCCCGGCTCTCTTCCTGCTCACTCTTTCATCCGGTGCAAGGTTAGACTCTCTGATCAGTACACTTTCTTAATCCTGCCTCAGACAGTTCTGGAGGAACCCTCTGCTTTCCCCCATTACAACAACTGTGGGCATCGTAGTCTCAGACGCTGTCTTCTCAGCCGACACCACCATAGGAAGGGACTGTTTCTCTGTATCAAGAGAAGGGATGGCCCAGTCCCAGTCCTTGGTGGGTAGTGGGTGGTATGCAGAGATGGTTATGAGATTAAAAAAACGGTTCTCTTCCTGAATCAGGGAGCAAAATCCCATACAGTTCGGGGGGAGTTAGTTGTTCCTAGGTAAATGATGGAAAAACCGTGGAGCAGAATGTTAGCGTAGCCCGGTGACATTATAAGTTAAGCTAGTTTTTGTGGTACACCTGGGAACCCACTCACCATTTTAATGTGCTCCAAAATAATGACTTTCAATTAACTTTGGGAACACAGCCTGTCCCTAAGGTTTGGGTTACTTGAGTTTTGTTTTCTTTGCTCAATTAAAATAGTGAAATGCATTTTCAAGCAAAATGACTCCTTTTCCAAAACCCCCAATGTTGTCAGACACTCAGGAGCAAACCGCCCAACACACATCAGTGGACTCCTTGTTGGAGACCTCAAGCACTTGCCCAGGGGCCGTGACTCTGGCACTACTCTGTCATGCGACCCTGTTCAGTGTCAAAGACCAATAATTCAGCTTTTCTTTCTGAGAGGCAGATACTTTCCTCTCTTCTTACTCTGAGAATCTGAAAAGGGAACTTCCAAAGCCTCGATCTCAAAGGGCAGAGAAGACACAGCAGCTTCCTCAACACAAGGACGGCAGTGGGCAAGTGCCAATTCCAAAGGCAGTGAGAACTTGGACATGAAGCCCCTCTTCCCCAGTACAGGAGATGAGCGTGTTTGCCTGGAGACCAGAGAGAGTCATAAAATCCGTGACTTACCATGTTCGCTGGAAGGAGCCGGTACGCCCTGCACTCTGTGACCCTGCCAATGCTGTCACTCCGGCAGTGAATGTGCAAGTTAGCTGTGAAGAGCCTACTTCCTTTTCTGAGCAGTGTGGTCTAACCAGCCTTCACACATTGATATGGAAGGGCCCTATTTGCATTTTATCTTAGTCCAGGAACATTGTATGACTGGCCTTGTTTCTCTTTGTTATAGTTGATAACACAAGAGAAGGGATAGATGAAGCACTGAGGTCTGAAAGATTAATGCCAAGTTGAAAAAGTATCTGAATACTAAATTTCCAATGTCACTAACCTGATTTTATTTTAAATCCTCTATTTTTGAATATATATTAATGCAAATATCTCTTTATCTGACTATACCTGTCTATCTATCTATCATCATATATCTTTCTATCAATCATCCATCTATCTATATCTATCAATCTATCCATCTATATCCATCTGTCCATCATCCATCCATCCATCCATCCATCCATCCATCCATCCATTCATCCACCCATCCATCCATCCATCCATCTATCTATCCATCCATCCATTAAGGACCCAGACTAAAATGTTAGTAGAGCTTGGCTTCACTGGAGTTACAACAAGTAATTCTTGTTTTGTTCTACACTCTAGTTTTTCAAGGTTTCAAACCCAACTACATACTACTTGAGTAAAAAAAAAAACAAAAAAACTATAAAGCCATAAAGAGTAAAAACATCCTGAGCATTTAATGGACAACTCTAACATATTAGAACCCATGCCCTAGAATTTAAGTGGTAGAAATATTCATTAAGCACAATGCAGAATGCCATTCATTTCGTTCAGAAAACACAATGGACGTGAAGCTAAGTGATGTGGCTGTTAATTGTGGAGTATTGCTTGTTAGTGTCAAGTGCTTCCATCACCACATCACTAAATAGTTATATTCTGAACCAGATGTAGTTTACAGGATTTTATTTCATTCTCAGATCTCATCCTCCCAATCATCCACACTAAATATACCCTAATATCTATTTATTCCATTTATCTTGAGTGTAGAGTTTGCTATCAAAATGAGTTTAAGGGCAAAGGCCATTTTCAGTTCCACAGCATAGAAAGCCAGCTGAATCCTGAGCTCTGGGCTAAAGGGTTCTAGCTCTTCTGTTAGGTTCTCGGGTGTTTATTTAGCATAGGGTCACCAAGTGTCTGTCCTAGACACTGAGCTAATTTAGTCACTACCATGTCCCTACAAAACGGAGTCTTAAAGGGAAAATATGTTCCCTGTTATTTCTCCCTAAAATGAAAATATTTCTAAGAGATTAGAAATAGAGATGGCATCATTGTTGAAGCCAGGGAGCAAGGTCTGACTGAGAAGCCAGGTCAAGGGATAGAATGGACTGTGGTGATTGCCCTACCATCTTTAGGCATTATAAAGAGGGGTGGAGCTTAAGGTGTGGTCCTAATCTAGGAGGGTCATCGGCAACTGGAAACTTCATGGCATTTGATACTCAATAACAACTCATGGATGCAGGAGAATGCTCAGGGAAAGCAGAGTTGTGGAAAGCAGGCACTTAGACGTGACACATTTGGGCACAAAGGCATTGGGATGGTAGCATCAGAAGCAATCTCTTGGGATGGAGATTATCATGGTACAGGCACTGGCTAGAGCTGGAAACAGTAGTCCACAGCTAGGCTGTGTACCAGACTCAGGACAGGAAGCTTTTAAAACAATACCACTATGCGAACTTCACCTCTGCCTCTAAGCCAGGCTCTTTTGGGTTGAAACCTGGGCATCAGGACTTGTTTAGATCTCCCAGGTGAATCCAAAGCTTTTGGAGGATTTTCCACTACATGCTGCAGGATAGCTTATTTTTAGCCAACAATTCCCTTTATACCCCAAACTGAGTAAAACGTATATGGTAATCAGAAATTGAGCAATCCCTGTTGAACAATTAGCCGTCGAGACAAGCACTGTTATCCCAGTCACCTGACTTGCATTCGAACCTGTGTTTATCTCTAAATGCAGGCTGAGGTCCATTTCTGTTGCTATTAAAAATTTTAAGACACTTTGGCTAAGACAGGAAAGACAAAGGGTTGTATTTCCCGACTCTAAAAATCCAATATGTTTCTATTTTTGTTTTTTGCAACTTTAGGAGATAAGTGAAGCACTGTAGCTTGCAATGATGGGGAAACACAGGGACGGTATTTCCTGTGAGGTTAGTTAGGTCCATCAGACCCTGAGCGACATGATAAGGCAGGAAACACACGAAGGCACTAGAGAAGTGCGCCAGTGCCGTGGGATCATCTCCAAAAGACGAAGTTGCATTTTCAAACGATAAGGCTGCCTTTCAGCCTGAGCTGTACGAGCGATTCCTTCTCCTGTCAGGGAGGAGTCGCTCAGGGAATGCAAAGGGTCGATAATTCTTCAAAGCCTGCTCCCTTTTCCGATTTGCATTGCAGGAAATAATTTTTCCCCCCTCAGGCAAAGGAGAAAATGAGCCCAGCGGCTCCAGAGGTCGCTATGGTAACCAACATGGAAATGGCGAGGGCTAGGCATACTGGACTGTGAAAGGAAACCAACTGAATGTAAAAAAAAAAAAAAAGTCAATTTACAAGTAGAGGAAGGAGAAGCCGTGACAACACTTAAGTAACACTAGTGATCATGTTTTCAAAACCCTCTTAAGGTTTCACCAGTTATATCATCAAAGGAGCATGGTGGTCAACCCTGATAGGCCTGGATGGCAGATCTAAGAGGGGACAGCTAAGGATGGCGGGTGCCACCTCCTCCTGGAAGCCTCCTCGGACCCTCACTTCCCTCCCTTTCCCAGGGTTCTTGCTGCTATGCCCCAGAGGATGCCTTTTCCGGTGTATTTCTTTCATGGCTCTCCATGGCTTAGGTTGCTCACCAGAGTCTCACCTCCTTCAGTGAGAATTCATTTTCACACGTTGCCCTACCCCCACCCCCACATCATGAATTAGTTTCTTAAAAAGACCTGTTTGGGGCCGGGCGTGGTGGCGCATGCCTGTAATCCCAGCACTTAGGAGGCAGAGGCAGGCGGATTTCTGAGTTCGAGGCCAGCCTGGTCTACAAAGTGAGTTCCAGGACAGCCAGGGCTATACAGAGAAACCCTGTCTCGAAAAACCAAAAAAAAAAAAAAAAGACCTGTTTGGGCTCATAGGTTCTTTTTCTTTTTCTTTTTATCTGATTAAGATAGCCTATGGCTTTGTATGTGAATAGTCCGTGCACATGCACCCCACAAAGCCCATTGTGGGGGCTTGCTCAGCCAAAACAGACCCATGCACGGTGAGGGGGTGTACTGCTGCTCCTTGATAATCAAAATATCAAAATCGGGCTTGGTTAGAGACCTGACTCCCCCCCACCCCCACCCCCACCCCCACCCCACCGGCAAGGTCAGCTAAAACCCTTATTTTATAAGCTTGTGCCTTTTGATTTCACCTGGGCCAGCAAAGGGCAAATCAGACTCCGGGAACTTCATAGGAGTTCAAGGACATCTTAAGGCTACTGCTTGGTCAGATACGGAACAGCCAGGAAGAGGGAAGGCCAGAAGAGGTGTGGTTAAGGAAGTTAAGTGTGGGAAGAGTGGCCACTTCCTTAATTAGGCCTGCTCTCTCTTACTTTTTGTTTTTAAAACATGAGTCTGTTTCTTTTATTCTTTTTTGTTGTTGTTGTTGTTTTTCCCTTTTATTTATTTATTTATTATTTTTTTAGGAAAGCAAAATGTATTTTAGAACATTAAGAATCTGGAAACTGGGGGCTTACATCTTTACCTTGCTGGGGAGACAGTAACCCCCCAGAGCTCTGGAAATTAAAACCCTCTTGCGAAATTGCATCAGGTCTGTCTCTCGTGAGTGTTTGGGGTGCCGGTTTCTGAGGCATGGGGGTACAGAAGTACCCCGGTTTTTCTTTCGGATCTTACAGTTGGTGCATGGGCCGGGAAATGCGGACACCCCTACACACTCGAGAAACAACTTGGAGGTAAGGGGACCCCTTCTGAAGTGTGTGTGTGCGCCGGCCGGCCGATGTGATGTTGTTCGTTCGTCCTGAGTGTTCTGTTCTGTTCTTGGGATCTGACTCTGATGAGACGCGCGCTTTTAGATATGCAGCTGTCTCCTCGGACCGTGATGGCCAGGAGACCGTGGTATAGGCAGACGTGCTAATGGAGGCCACAAGCTGTAACTCGGGGAGACGTCCCTGAGTGGGGGAAATCCAGGGTCGCCTGGAAAATTCCCATCTGGGTGTCGGGAGGATAAGGTAGTTCTAAATTGGAGAACTTACATGCCCTCCCGGCCGTCTGGTTTTCTGATCTGGTTCTGTTTTCTGTTTGTTTCACTGTTTTGTCAAAAGCCTGACTGGGGCGGAGAGTTCCGCCAGGCAATCGAAACCTCAGGGGTCTGGAGGAAGCTGGAGAAGGCCGAATAGGGTTCTTCTCTTCTCTGTATTTGTTTCCTGCAACTGGCGGGAATATTCGGTATCTGAAACTGCGTTGTCTAGAGGCAAACTTTCTTGAACTGAGACGCCTGATGGTGGCAGTGTCAGGTTGTCTATGTGGTGATTGTTTCTGTTTTGTAATCTTGTGTTTTCGTTGTTTGTATTTTGTATAGTCTTATGTTCTCAGACTTAGATGACTGACGCATAGGGATTTAGACCGACTGATAATTTTGTTAAGAGTTTAGACCGACTGAAAGGACCGCCATGGTGGGCTCTGTGGCGGCAAGATCGGCTCCCGTGACTCAGGCCCGCCATGTTAGGGTCTGGCGGCAAGATCGGGTCGCGTGACTCCGGCCCGCCATGTTAGGGTCTTTGGCGCCAAGATCAGGTCGCGTGACTCAGGCCCGCCATGTTAGGGTCTGGCGGCAAGATCGGGTCACGTGACTCAAGCCCGCCATGTTAGAACAAGAGACAAAATATTTAAGCTGTGAGGCCCCCTAGTGGGGGAAATAATTTCTAACAAGACACTCAAAGTGGCGGATGTAGGAATTCTGAATTTAAGTTACAGATGGCTTATTTCATTTATTTTAAATTGTTCAAATTATTATAATAGATATACTGTTAAGCTGTGGCTTTATTGTTTCTCTGGGGAAGAGGTCAAAAATAAGGGTGACCTCTAGAAGACTAGATTCTGAAACATTAAGCAAAAAAAATCTGTCCCAGTAATACTAAAAGCTTGTTTTGAGAATTATATTATGTTCAAGGCATAAATTCTTATTTGATACCGATTTTATTTTGATACAAAATCAAGGTTTTCACTGGTATAAATACTAAAAATGTAAACATGCAGGATTTACACCCAGTCCTTTCTTGCTGTTATTATTATAGATCTGAAATGTTTAAGCCTATGAGTTTGGGGCCATACAAAAATATAAGGCTCTGAGTTTATTATTAGGGTGTTTTCAATGTTTTAATTAGAGTTGCTTCTGTTATGGAGAGAGAGAGAGAGAGAGAGAGAGAGAGAGAGAGAGAGAGAGAGAGAGCAAGGAGATTGCCTCTCTTCATTTACAAACTCAATGTGTTATAGGTTATTATATGACTTAATAATTCCTGATTCTTTAAGTCTGTCAGATCGGAGATCTGGTCTACATTAGATGCCACCATGCGGGAAACTTTAAGACTCAGTGAAAAGACCCTTATCTTGTATTCTTGACCACCCTGTTTTCTGCCCTGATAGGACCCCTAATGATAATGCTCCTGTTTCTTAGTTAGACTTATACAGTCAATAGATTAGTTGCCTTCATCAGGGACCAGGTGTGCGCGGTCCAGATTATGTACTTAGGCAGCAATATAAGAGCCTTCTGAGACAAGAAGAGGCTGACCTTTAATTCTCCTAGTTCTAAGGTTAGAACTATTAACAAGACAGGAAGTGGGGAATGAAAGGATAAGGTTATAAGCTAGGAATCCCCCATGCCTGGGCATGTGGGGGGCACTTGAATCCGCAAGGCCAGTGGGGGAGGGTGGGCGCGACACTGCGTGGTGGCCACGTAAGCGGATATGACTTAACTAGTTCTTCCGGCCTCTGTGAGGGTGATAGGTTGTCAGAGAGCTCAGGTTCGGATGGTTTGAACTGATTGGCTTAGAAGCTTGTGGTAGGCGGGTTCTGTTATAAGTCTATAAAAGACCAAGGCAAGCCAGCTTGGGCGGGCTTACATCTTTACCTTGCTGGGGAGACAGTAACCCCCCAGAGCTCTGGAAATTAAAACCCTCTTGCGAAATTGCAAAAAAAAAAAAAAAAAAAAAAAAAAAAAAAAAAAAGAATCTGGAAACTGGAGACATACATAGCTGAGTAGGTAAAAGTGACTTGATTTTTCAGAGGGCCTGAGATTGGTTTCCAGTACCCATGTAGGGTGACTTACAACACTGATAACTAGGCCTCCCGGGGCAGGGGGGTGGGGAGGCATCTGGAGCATTTGACCTCCACAGCCACTTACATTCATGTGCATATGCCCACATGTGCACTCACACATATTTATAATTGAAAATAATAAAAGTAAAGCTGTGCAGGGGCTGGATAGAATGCTTAGCAGTGACGAGAAATTGTTGCTTTTGCAGAGGACCTGGGGGCCAGTCTCCACATAGCTACTCACAAGCATCAAGTATCTCCAGTTCCAGGGGATCTGGTACTGTCTTCTGATCTCCAAGGGCACCCATCAGGCATGTGGCATGCAGACAAAACACTCATGTACATAAAATTAAAAATAGTCTTAAAAAAATCTATTAAAACATCAAGGATTTGGAAGAAAGAATTTTATTGGCTTTCAGTAACAAATGAACTCACCCTTTGGTCAAAGGAGAGTTCTTAATATGTTTTAATTGGAAGAGATAGTTATGTTTATACTCTAGAAGGGCAAGGAAGAGCTAACTGTTCCTACTGTGTGAACCCAGGTGATTTTACAGATCAAGAGACTATAAGAGGAGGATATATTTATTTTCTTAGTCTTATATTAAAATTCAGTAATAGGAATCATTTTCTCTCAATATAGTAAGAGAGTAAAATAGCATTTTGTTTCAATATAGTAAAATAATAACGATGTTGAACATCCCTTAAGGTGTTTCTCAGCCATCCGAATTTCTTCTGGTGAAAATTCTTTGTTTAGCTCTGTGCCCCATTTTTTGATAGGGTTATTTGGTTCTTTGGGGTCTAACTTCTTGAGTTCTTTGTATATATTGGATATAGTAGGTATAGTTACCTACTATAACCATGCTGTAGCAGGAGTGTGGAAAAGTGACTCAGATTCTAAACAGTCCTTCATCATCCCAACCAATATGGCAAGCAAAATGACAAAGGACACAGCTTGCCCTTGAACCCCATAGTCTGTGGTTTTGCTGTTGGGTTTCTAACTCATGTCTTACCCTTTGCTTGGGTATTTGGGGACTTGAATCTCTGCGGGTCTTTGGTGTCCTTTGTTTCTTCCCCCTTGAGCCCATGCCTACCCTTCTCAGAAACACAATCTGAGAGCAATCTGTCATATTCTTGCGTCCTTTACCCAGTTGAAGAAATGAAGTGACACGCACACCTTCCGCGGCGAGGGCTCTGTCTTTGCTGACTGGGGAGTGACGACTCGTGCTTCAGTGGGCACAAGAGAGAAAAGGCCCCACATGAGGGATGGTGGATCTCTGCCGTGTCCTCTTCTGTCCGCCCTCCTCTCCCTCTCCCCCTCCCTCCTTCCTCCTCTCCTCCCGCTCCCCCTTTTCCTCCTTCCTAGGGTCTTTTCTTCCCCCGTTTCTTGGCCAACAGAAAGGATCATCCACAGGAGTTAGAAAATAAACAGCTGTGCCTTGTGATTTTACAGATCAAGAGACTATAAGAGGGGGATATATTTATTTTCTTAGTCTTATATTAAAATTCAGTAATAGGAATCATTTTCTCTCAATATAGTAAGAGAGTAAAATAGCATTTTGTTTCAATATAGTAAAATAATAAAATCTCTAGATTTTCCCTTTTTCCTTCTGACAGTCTCCCTGTTTTGACCCATATACACTCTCTGAGCCTTTGACTAACCCCATTTTTCTGTTTGTACTTAGTGTGGGAGCTACCAGGCAGGAAGCCTGGCTGCCTACAGAATTATTCAACCTGCTACTAACTTACCCATACATAGGTAGAACCTGCTGACACTCTTCCTGGTGGTCAGAAGGGGGAATGTTGCTATAATTAACTATGTGGTGCATTTTGGAAGGCAGCTATGCTTACCCCTACACCCCCAGTGTAATTCGTTTAAAAATATCTTATTATTTTATGTGTCTGACTGTTTTGCCTGCATGCAAGTCCATGTACCATGTGTGGTCAGTACCCACAGAATGCAGAAAGGGGCCTTGGAACCCTAGTCCTGGAGTTAAAAAATACTTGTGAGCTGCCATGTGGGTGCTAGGAATCCAACCCCACACCCCTGGATAAGAAGACAGTGTTAGTTACTAAGTCACTTCTCTGTTTGTAGCACTAATGCATTCTTATGGGTTGTTACAGAAGTCTGCGTTTTTTACCTAATGTGACAAGGAGGGCCTATAATGTATCTTTGAAACCCAATTTATTAGAACTTGATTTTCAAGCAATCGATGTCAATTCTGACTACCTTCTCTCTAGTTTATTCTTGGGTTATTAACTTTAGTAAGCTATCATATGTTTTGGGGAAAAATTATTAAAACAATGAATGATACTAGAAAGGTTTGACCTCGACTGCAAAAGAATGGACTGGAGCCTGATATTGTATCTGGTAAAACTGAAATATACTAAAGACCTAAATATCAGAACTAATTTAGTTATAAAACATTTAGGAAAAATCCCCTGGGGAAGTGTGGTAACCCTGGCTTTTAGGTCTCATAATTTCATTTTATATATTTTTTCTTTTGTTGACTGAGATACATCAGTATCTCAGTCAACAAAAGAAAAAATATATAAAATGAACTTCATTGGCATTAGAGGCTTCTTGTCCATCAGAGGACACTGGCAAGAGATTAAAAAGGTTACTACAGACTGGGAGGTAACATTGGTAGATCAAATACCTGACAAAAGATTAGTATCCATAATATATAAGTAAACAACACAACAAAGTACATGATTCAAAGTGTGCACAGGAGTTGAATGCATTCATGTTTAATAATGTACATGAAAGATGTTCAATATCACTAATATTAGGAAAAATTCAAATTAATACCACCTTGAGATAGTACTTTATACTCATGAAGATGTCTATTATTTAAAAAGAGCAAAAGGTATCAGGTATTGATAAGATAGTGAGAAACTGAAACAGGTGTTATCAAGACTGTAAAATGAAACTTTTTCATTTCACATTTACATTATTACCAAGACTGTAAACTATAGTTGTGGTGGAAAAGACTATGCGTTCCGTAATTAGCATATGATATAGCAGCAATACTTCTTCTGGATGTATACAAGAGGAATCATTTGTTTCTTTAGGTTTTGGAGACAGGTCCCGCCATCATTACATGGCTGAAGATGACCTTGGGTTCTAATCCTCCTGCCTGTAGTCCCTACTCCTGATCCGCCAGGTGTGTGCCACCATACCTGGTTTTCTGAAGTGCTGGGGATTGGGTTCAGGGTCTCATTCATGCTGAGCAAGGACTTTACCAAATGAGCTATATCCCAGCCCCTAAGAGAGGAGTCCAAAGCAGAGGCTTAGTGAGATCATTATACATTCAATTCCAGTGGAATATTATTCACCTGTGAAAGCAATCCATGTGTCTATCATGAAGGAATGGAGAAATAAGGTGTATATGCATCACGTTATCTCACCCAAGACACAATCACGAGGCTGAGTGTTGTCACATGGGTCTATAGTCATAGCAATTAGGAGGTAAAGGCAGTGGTGTGTGTGTGTGTGTGTGTGTGTGTGTGAGAGAGAGAGAGAGAGCGAGAGAGACAGAGAGAGAGAGAGAGACAGAGACAGAGACAGAGACAGAGACACAGAGAGAGAGGGAGAGAGAGCGATCAGAAATTCAAGGTAAACAGTGGCTACACAAGACTATCACAAAAACAAAGCAAAATAGTGACACACTGACCTATGCTACAGCAGAGATGGACTTTGACACATTATGCTAAGGGAAATAAGCCACACACAAAAGAATGACTGTTCTGTTGTCCTATTCATAAGCAATGCCTAACATAGGCAAATTCCTAGAAATATACAATAGAATGGGAACCAGGATGAAGACTGGAGTTATTATTGCTTAACGGGTACAGGGCTTCTGTTTGAGTTGAAAAAAAAAATAAAAGTTCACATTGGTGTAAATTACTTAATGCCATTGAACTGAACCCTTATGAATACCTAAAATAAATGAGAAAAAATTGTTACCTCATATCTAAAATCCTTTTTGTTTTTAGAAAAAATCTCTGAGTGTAGCCCAGGCTGCCCTCAAACGTGTGTTCCCTCTTTCTATAATTCTTCTAGGATTGCAGACATGTGTCACCATGCACAGACAAAAGAGCAAACAGAAAGCTATTTGTATTTGGCCACAATAAAATTAAAAAACAAACAAACAAACAACCGTTTGTTATGAATGCTTGCTTGCCCCAGATTCATGAAATTTTTTTTATGTGTCTTTCCTGCAGCACTTTAGTGTGCTCCTTAACAGTATAATTGGAAGGAGTTTCCTTAGAAGTAGTTCAGGCCTGCCATAATTTAGAGAGGGACAAGACCATGTTGCATCATGAACATATCATCCACTTCATACAAATGTCTTAAAGATGGGAAGTTCATAGACCCAAGTGCTGCTTCATGCTCTTTTCTATTTCATCTATGTCTGGTAATTTTTTGGTTACTGTCCACATTGTTCTGGTAAATAGAATTCTACTTGGCTGTAACTCTGAGCAAAATATTTCTTCCCAGATGACAAGACCTGAAGGAAAAACTTTACCTAGGAATACATTTTTGAGCCATCTAGAAATGTTTGTTATAATTGAGTACCACTGTGTATTTTTTCCCTGTACACTTGGGCAGACTTTTACTGAGTACGGACCAAGTACAGAGTACTGTAATGGTACTATAGGGTATTCAACCATGTCTCCATGTTCTGGAATTCTGAGTAGTTGTCATGAGAAAATGAAGAAAGGAAAGACCCACAGACACATGTACAGTGAACTTAATGAGACCTAATCCTGACTGTGAAGGTATTGGGAGGTGGGGGATGCTGGGAGATGGTGAGGTCATGAGAGCAGAGTCTTTGTGAAATTGGTTAGAAGCATCTCAAATGGGTCCGGGGAAGCTTACTTCCTCCATCCATCATCTGAGGACACAGCGGGAAGGGGCCATCTGTGAACCACAGCTTGCTTTCACCAGCCATGGGATCTGCTGGTATCTCCACCTTGTCATAAGCCTCTACCCAGGCAAGAGGCACGTCTCTGTGGCTGTAAGTTATTGATTAGCATTTGTTATAATAGGAGCCAAAACAGACTAAGACAGTCTTCAAAGCAACAACAACGGTTATCAAACCTATTGCTTAGAGCCAAGTTCCTAAGATGTTCTGCCATAGACTATTTTTCTCAATTTTCAGATATGAATCTTCTTGTTTGTCTAATGTTACAGATGCGACATCTATAAGGATTTTGACCAACAGCCTTGTATGAAGACAATAGGAATTGTGACTGCAGGCTGCCTTTCTATGAGGTGTGAAGTTTCTTGAGTGATCTCAATGAATTTGCCCATTGATTCTATGAGAGACGTATTATTATCCCTGGGCATATTTAAGGCTTAGGAGTATTCAGTGACTTGTCCTATTGTTAAACAGCCACACTATTGCTTTCTCTTAGAGCATGTTGCTGTTCTTAGTGTGATAGTACGTAAGGGTATAAGATTAGGGTGGAGTTTCCCTCCAGGAAAAGGAGTGGGAGAAGTGAAGAGATGTTAACTATCCTGTGAATTATGTATGTCTGAAAAAAATTTCATTAAAAAACAAATTTAAACATACGTTTGACCCACCAACTTAGGTTCTCTCTCATAAGTCACTGTTTAGGACACGCTCAGGAGCTGCTGTTGTTGAGTCCCCTAGAGTTAAATGGCTATGGGGGACAGACACTGGTGTGAGGTTGGGTGAGGATACTTTCCCAAACCCAGATAGATTTATATTGAGAGTCAACAGGTTCCTTTTAATTGTCAGTGATAAGAAATGAATGAGCAGCCCACGTGTGAAAAAGGCAACATGTAATAACCCAGAATGCCTTTCCTCAGCCCACCAAGACCCAGGAAACAAATGGCCTCTTTCGGGAGTGGTTCAGTGTGGGGGTTTTTAATGTGCCCTTTGAACCTCAGAGGGCGATTAACCTCACATGCGTCTTCCCCAAAATGATGCTGTGCCCTTCCGAGGGCACATGGGATGTGGGATGAGGCAGCCACACTGCACTCACTGCACAGACAAAAAGGTACTCCTGGTGTCCCCAAGCAGACAAGTACATGGAATGCCTCCTGTTCAGTAGGTCACCCCTCCTATCTAGCTCTCCTCTCTCCATTCGTTAGAGACTTGCTGCTTTGCCCCATCACTGTCGGGTTGTATGTGATGTCTCAAGAGTGCACCCTGCTGGAAAAGTACTTTCCCAGACAGTGCACATTTGAATTTAAAGTCAGAGGACTTAGCCATCTGTAAGGAACCTGGGGGCGAGTGCTCAGCAGCAGGGCACTTGCTGAGTATGTAGATAGCTCTAGGACACACACACACACACACACACACACACACACACACAGAGAGAGAGAGAGAGAGAGAGAGAGAGAGAGAGAGAGAGAGAGAGAGAGAGCATGACTATGGCTATGGCTATGGCTATGACTATGACTGACTAGTGCAATGACCTAAGCCATCTCCATGGTTACCATCCATCCCTTTCTGGACTATGATAAGTGAGTAAGCCAACTCTAGGAGGTCTGATCAAGTTTCTGTTCTATTCTGTTTGACATTCGAGAGCTTGTGTGGAGGCTCTAAGCAGGGGAGCACAGCTACTCTTACCCTTGACTGAGGACAAGTCCTTCTGTGTTTGGGGAAGGTGATTGGCCCCCTTGTTCTTTTCAATCAAGCTTCAGAGGGACACACATGGGACAGTGAGGGAGGGACATCCCCCCTGCCCAGCCAGCCCAATAGCTGAATCAACTTTGGCAATTAGTGGAGTGACGGAGGTGACAGACAGATCATTCTCTCATTCTCTGTTGGACATTTGCAATTCAGAATCATGAAAAGAATTCTTAAGAGTTACTCTAGTTTTGCCCGCTTCTCCAGAAGCTGCTCTATCAACAGTAGATTAAAAACAGAGTTCAGAATTTATGTGTATTCAATAAATCCCAATTCTTTCTGATTAATGCAGAGTTTAGGTACAAAAAGATGAGATTTCTTTTGAGCTCATTTGACGAAATTAAGTCTCAGGGAGTCATTACGTTGAGAACTGTCCCCACATCAAACTTAATATTCTGTATTACAATCCATCTCCTAGCCAGTAACATTTTTGTTTACTGTTAAAAGTCTTGAGAAGTAATTTAAAAACTAGCCTTTGAAATTATTTGCCTGTGAGTAATTTATGTACTCAGTAATCAAACACATTTTTTGAGTTATTTGTGAACTAAAAGACATCTAAATTTATAGATGTATGAAGTACTTAATCGTAAGAATAGCATTGAAATTGGCATGCTATGTGATATTTATATTTAATTGTACAATAGCTAATTTTGAGTTTGCAGTTTCCTTTTAGTATTTTGACCCCCTGTCCCCAATTTCTTTATTCTCTTCTTTTCTACCGTCTCCTCTTCCTTTCTACTTTCTCTTTGCCCCCATTACTTTTTCTTTATTTTAGAACTTTTCAAAAAAAAAAAGTTCTCAGGGCTGGAGAGATTGCTCAGTGTGTAAAAGCACTTTCCATGTAAGCACAAGGAGCTGAGAGTGAGCCTCTGGAGCTCACTAACAGCTGGATACCCGCTGGAAGTCTCCATAACCCCAGAGCTCTTATCGAGAAATGGGGTCAGAGACAGAAGAGTTCCCTGAAACTCAAGGAACAGCTAGTCTGCTGTGTGCAATGCAACACAAATCAAAGCAACAGCAAATGACCCTGTCTTAGGTGGAATGCAAAGGGTGTTTCCTGCCCTCTACATGTGTGTGTGTGTGTGTGGGGGGGTGCGCATGTATGCTCAATCTCTCTCTCTCTCCCTCTCTCTTTCTCTCTCTCTGTCTCTCTCCATCACTCCTTCTCTCTGTCTCTGTCTTTCTCTTCCACTCCCTCCCTCTCTCTATCACTCCTCCCTGTCCATCTCTGTCTCTGTCTCTCTGTGTCTCTGTCCCTCCTCTCTGTCTCTCTGTCATCTCTCTGTCTCTCTGTCTCTCTGTCTCTGTTTCTCTCTCTGTCTCTCTCTGTCTCTGTCTCTGTCTCTCTCTCTCTCTCTCTCTCTCTCTCTCTCACACACACACACACACACACACACACACACACACACACACACACACACGTCTTAGACCCTTACTAGCATCTAACGGGAAGATTGCAGCCACTTCTAATCAGCTCCTTGGTGAGCTGCCTTACCTTACACAGCTCAGAAGTCAACTCAAAACAACTGTAGGAAATTGCTGGAGTTGGTGCAAAACAGAGGTCATTTCAAACGCTTTAACTTAACCTAAATCTTTGCTTTACATACTGCAGCCCTTCCTCCCAGACACTCAGATTAAGTTGGGCATCAAAGCCTAACATGAGCAGAGCCCTGAGCATGTGGTAGGTGTTCGGCATCTGCCAAATGAGCGCATGCACATATAAACGAACAAGCAAATGAAACAACTACGTAAATACGAGCTAAATTACACGGTACAGACTTGGTAATAGGACTGGTGGAATATATTAATCATACGAAGCAGCTTGGCAATTACTTAAAGCCTTTTAGCACCACATTCTGGTTTTAATTTAATTTTGTTTTATTAGCGAGAGATTGGCATTGCCTGTGGGAAAAGGCAGCCCTGGCATATCTCACTGCTGACTCTTCATTAGGGAATAAAAAAATGGAAGCATTATAGGCATTAAAGAGGGGGAGAAAGGCACCGTAGACTAAAACAGAGACGACATCAGAGGTTGGTAGGGTTTCCATGAAGCAAGCTGCTTTCCACTTGGCAGTGAGGATTCGCTCCAGGGTAGGATGCTAAGTTGGAAAGTCCTGGGAACTTTTTTTGTCCTTTATTCCCCCTTCCATGTGAACCAGGGTTTGCTTTCTTTCCTATAGAAAACAAAAGGATGTCAAATCTTAATGTTAGCTAGGACTTCAACTTTGGACCCATAAACTCATGTATATATGTCCTCCCCTCCTTATCTATTGTGATGAAGTCCAGTGTCCAGGCAGACGCGATACAGTGATGTTTAAGACATAAGGGTGAAGCACGTTTTTAAACTAGAAGGGGATATTGTTCATGTGGTGTTGGGAGGGTCAAGGTAATGTGTGCTGCAATAACCATGGGATAGGGAAGGGGAATGCTTAAGCAGAGAATTAATTCCTAGGGAAATTAGAGAGCTTTCACTAGAGATGTTAACTGACTTGGGCTCAGGATTGAATGTCTGTATCCTGCCTATAACCAGGAGACTAAAAGAAGAAAGAAAAGAAAGGAAGGAAGGAAGGATGTAATGCAAGCACAAAAGACAGGGAAAGGGAAGGAGAGAGTAATACAGTAACTACAATTTGATATCTATATCTATGTATATATCTATGTATCTGTCTGTCTGTCTGTCTGTCTATCTATTTGCTTAAATAATATAGAGGGAACATGAGGGCTAATTTGTCAACATTCACTACTCAATAAATAGTGATATATTTAGATTGTATGTGATATAGCATGGAAGTTCATTAAAAAGTAATTTAAGAGCTCATTTTCATATTAAATAACCATAACCAGGAGATGGATATTCTTGTCCTTGGTGATGTCAAAATAAGTTCATCTCACCTGAAGGCTATCTTTGGTTTCTGATTTCGCAGGCGATTCCCTTGAATGTGATTGGGCAGGAGCACAGGCACTGTCCATCCAGAAGAATTGCCGTGCCTCCGTTTTGACATGGGTAGCACTTTTTAGCACTGAATTCATCCATATACTCTTGAATAGCCTTCTCCAAATTTTGCTTCTTTGTGTATGAATCTTTTATTTTCAAAGGAATGAGATTATATATAGGGGACAGCTGTAAGGAAGGAAATATTCAATCTTATGTCTTTGTTCTGAAGAAGAACTTGTAAAACACCCTTCATTCAATCGCTGACAACACTAGTTTATTGGCTGGGGGAAGCGTATTGATCGGTATGATGTTAACCTTTGAGGATACACTAGTGAGGTAAAGGAGTCCTGATGTATGCCATCATGGAGGTTACATTTAAAAGCAAAGAAGAATGAGAGATGGCATATTTATCAACCATAAAATCAAGCAAGCAAGAAGCCTGAAGTGGGAGAAGTTATTTGCAATACTTTTAGGGGAGAATTGGCTCACATCCAGAATATGTCAAGAGCTACTAAGGCATACCAAGTGTCTACTAATATGGTTTTGGTTAAGTAGTACCCTAACTCCCATTTCAGCTCTTGTTTTATTTATTTAGAAGAAAGAAACCTTTTCCCAACTCTGCCACATTGGCACCCACAGGGGTAAGCATGTGGTAGAGTTATTTTTGGATTTTGAGAAAAGATATTTATCTTGTTTTGCCTTCAAAAGAAAGTCAAGGCCAGATAATCTAAGATACAGGAATAGAGGGCCATGGAGGAAACAGTTTGGATAAAACTAAATAATGTTCAAAGAGATAAAGATGAAGGACACGCTACAGTGACAGTTCCAAAGAAGCCTAAATCCTGGCATCAAACTACCACAGGCAGGCAGAGGAGGGTTCTGGGGTAGCTTCTCAAGCCTTTTTGCATACCCCATCTTTTATGACCAAGTTTATCTTCTTAAAGGCTTGGAGTTTTTCTCCTAGACTCACTAGCCCTCTTGTCACTGTATATTTAAGTGAACACAGTTTATCATGAAACTTGTTGAAATACCAAGATTAATATTAATCACATTAATATCTCTTCCAGACATCCAAAATAATTAACAATGTATACCAAATGTGGTTTCATAATAGAATGAGAATTACTTTTCAACCCCTGTATAAGAGAGTTAGACACAACGTTCGCTCTGCCGTTATGGTTACAGCCTGCAGAGCTCTAACATCTGGCTCATAAAGGCACTGGCTGTCAGTAACATCCAGAGCGTGTCTGATAAGAATTGCATAACAGAACAAAGTGGTCGATCTGTTCAATACTCATTCTTACCTCCTGGTATTCGAGAAAGCCTGAATGTAGATTATTCAAAGGTGAGAGTGGTGGAGGGGAATGGGTAAGTGAAACAGAAAGGCTGAGAACAGATAAGCTGAGGGCAAGAGGGAGACCAGAGAATACAACTCAAGCCAGAAGGACACATCCACTTGCACCAGGTGTGCCACAAACGTGGCAACATCTTCTAGTTCACCGAATAACACACAATGGAATCTGTCAATCCCAGGGATATGAGAAATGCACAAGAATCAAAACGAGATTAAGGACTAATATTTCCCATGAGTTCCCATAAAGGGAACATTGTATTACATAACATCCTTTTAGAAAAATGAAGCAGGCTTACATAATCGTGTTTCTTATAATGGCCAAACAAAACCTTACAGGAAGCCAGGGTATTAAATTACAGCTCGACTCATCTAGCTGCTATTGCTTTGGCAGAAGTTGTGAGCTTCATATCTCTCTAGTAATCTGTAATAGATGTAGTTTCTCTCTGATGACATTTTAAGGATTTGATTGTAACAGTTGGATATAAGGGGGAAAAAAAACAAAGTTCAGCTAGTCTGTGGAGAGATGTAGAATACAAGATGTACAATACAAGGAGCTGTCAGGATACAAGCAAGCTGAAAGAATGATTAACATCTTTTTCTGAAAGTCGAAGACTATGACAAAAGCAAATATGGAGACAATAGGCCAGCTCATATCCTCTCTATGGAGAAAGGCCAAGAGCTAGATACTGGGATAGTGAAAGCCACAGGCTCTATTTAGCATAGCACCACTATGGTCACTATAGTATAGGAAACAACATATATCACTATCATCATAAGCATCAATTGTTTTACCTAGTATAATGTGACTTCCTGGTTGCTCTTCCAAGATGAAACTGGCAACCTAAGTATGTGGATCCCTAATGGATTTAATCTGCTACAGAGAATTAAATACAGTTTCATGGTTTACGGTAGTAGAGAGTCTGTAGGGTTTTATCTGATCACGTAGAAAGATAATTATTTTAGTATTAAGAACATCCTTAGCACTTGACATGCTGTCTACAGACAAAAGAATCCTCCTCCTTGCTTAAAGGAGAACTACTGATCACAGACTGTAATTACCTGCTGAAATTAGCAACCAGTCACCTAAAGTTCCACTTCCAGAAGATTTGTAAGAGCAAAACTCCTTAAAATCTATTTCAAGGTCAAGCTTGGTGTGTGTGTGTGTGTGTGTGTGTGTGTGTGTGTGTAGGAAAGTGCTCTATCATTGAGATGTATCTGAAGATCCATTTTTATCTTTGAGACAAGGTCTCATTAGGTTGCCCAGACAAATCTTAAACTTGTCATTCTTCTATGTTATCCTAATGAATAGATGGGATTACAGGTAGATCTTACCATTCTGTGCTTGAAGGTCAAATTTAATTATATTTCATTTCTCTTTGGGGATTTAAAAAATACTTAGGGAAATTACAAAAAACCAACAGTTTCTCTTTTTTCGAAATGTTCTCTGTAAGAAGATATATTTATAGAGTGATGCTATTTCTTTAGGCAAGAAAATGAGGTGAATTAAGTAGGCTTTCAATTTATGGCGGAGGAAACTTAGACAACTAGAGCTGACAGAATCTTTACTAATCTGAAGATCTGAATAGTAAACAGGATACACTTCGTGTTGGGCCTAGTCAGAAGCACGGTGTTAACTGAACTGGCGAGTGTCTTTGAATATTCTAGTAAATACAGTGGGGACATTTCAGTCGAGCCTTTACTCCTGCAGATGTGAACTGCCAGTTCTAAAACATGCCACACTGTTTACAGCCTTCCAGAGACCAGCCTTGGGTCCCTTCGGAAAGGACAGACTGAACTTGGTCTTCAGAGCAGAGAGAACAAGCCAGCTTGACGTCATCTGCTGGGTCTTTGATTCTTTCCTTATTTAAAATCTTCTGGCTAAAATTTGATTTACTGAATCCATGATAGAGGATTTAAATAAAATTTATATTTAACAAATGGGCTTCTTTTGATTTTATTTTCTTATACAAACCATTTTTTTTTTTTACTTTTATTGTCTAATTAGGGGAAGTGACTTTTTTGTTGCTATTGTTCTAGCTGAACTCATGGATTCATACTTACATCATCAGTCTGTCTGTCTGTCTATCTATCTATCTATCTATCTATCTATCTATCATCCATCTGTCCATCCACCTATCATTTATCTATCCATCCATCTTCTTTCCCTTTTTCCTTTTCCTTCCTTCCTTCCTTCCTTCCTTCCTTCCTTCCTTCCTTCCTTCCTCCCTTCCTCCCTTCCTCCCTTCCTCCCTTCCTCCTCCCACCTCTAGTTTCAATTTTAAGACAGTTTCTCCGAGGCGACTAGGCAGACGTTGACCTTGATGTCCCCCTATCTTAGCCTCCCAAGCAGCTAGTTACAGTCTGAGCCACCACACCTTACGTGAAGTTACGTGTGTACCTGTACTATAACCAAAATGCAGAAATTGGTTGCAATTTTCAGTTTCTGAATTCTTCCTTCCTATAAGTGAGATAGTTTGAATGGCTCTATTAACTCGTTAAAGGCCATAAAATACAGCGAGGAAGTAAAATTCTTCAAAAACTAGTACTATCAAAAAATGTCAGCATTTGAAAATGTAATAAAACTGACATTGTGAACAAAGATGAATTTGACTGGAAAGGAGAAATCTTAAGGCACACATGGAAAGTGGAAAGCTATAAAAGCAAGTAAAAAAACTACTTTGTAACAATACTGGTGGGGGAGGACTTGTTTTTAGTAGATGGAAAGATGCAGCCAAATAGTAACAGTGTTTCTATCTTTACAACGGTGTCTTAGTCAGGGTTTCTATTTCTGCACAAACATCATGACCAAGAAGCAAGTTGGGGAGGAAAGGGTTTATTCAGCTTACACCTTCCATATTGCTGTTGATCACCAAAGGAAGTCAGGACTGGAACTCAAGCAGGTCAGGAAGCAGGAGCTGATGCAGAGGCCATGGAGGGATGTTCCTTACTGGCTTGCAATATGGAGGCCCGCCGCTTCTGCTGGTCCAGGGGCCCTCTGGCGAGCACCTAGGCTGTATTCTGCAACCAGCTCGCCGGCCCCTGGACCAGCAGAAGTGGCAGGCCCCCATATTGCAACCAGGACATAGCTGGAAAGGCCCAGGTAAACACCCCTTCCAGGGCTGGCCTCACGGGGGGATCTGCTAGGGTCTCGGACCCAAGCAGGCTGAGTTCCACTTAGGCTCTGTGGGACATCCCCGCGCCCTCTGGCGAGCACCGAGGCTGCTTTCTGCAACCAGCTGGCCGGCCCCTGGACCAGCAGAAGCGGAGGGCCTCCATATTGCAACCAGGACATAGCTGGAAAGGCCCAGGACACACCTGGAAAGGCCCAGGCTCTGTGGGACATCCCCGCGCCCTCTGGCGAGCACCTAGGCTGCATTTCTGCAACCAGCTCACCGGCCCCTGGACCAGCGGTAGCTGCGGGCCTCCATATTGCAACCAGGACATAGCTGGAAAGGCCCAGGTAAACACCCCTTCCAGGGCTACCCGCACAGGGGGATCTGCTAGGGTCTCGGAGCCAAGCAGGCCGAGTTCCTTGCAACCAGGACACAGCTGGAGAAGCCCAGGTAGACAGACTCCAACAGGGGCTACAATCGCATGGGTGGCAGCCAGCTTATGATCCCTTAAAGCAGCAGTCACACATATTTACCAGTAGAGAAACAACAGGTGAGCCCAGCCTCACAGAAGATTCAAACACCAGCCACTAACAACAAGGCCAACTAAAACCAGAAATAACCAGATGGCAAAAGGAAAACGAAGGAACGTTACTAACAAAAATCAAGGCAACATGACAGCATCTGAACCCAGTTCTCCAACAACAGGAATCCCTGGATACCCTAAAACACCAGAAAAACAAGACTTGGATATAAAATCACTGGTCAGGATGCTGGTAGCTGAACACATAGAAAAATCTCGTAAAGAAATAGAGGAGAAAATGGATCAAAAGTTAGAAGCCTTTACGAGGCAAATACAAAAATCACTTCAAGAAATTCAGGAGAAGATGGATCAAAGAGAAGAAGACAATAAGGAAGAAAGACAAAAGTCACTTAAAGAACTACAGAAGAACATGGGCCAACAAGTAGAAGCTATGAAAGAGGAAGCACAAAAATCTATTAAAGAAATACATGAAAACACAATCAAGCAAACGAAAGATCTGAGCACATCCATCCAGATGTAGAAACAGATGTAGAAACAACTAAGAAATCACAGAGGGAGACAACATTGGAGATAGAAAACCTGGGGAAGAAATCAGGGGCCTTAGACGCAAGTATCAACAATAGAATACAAGAGATAGAAGACAGAATCTCAGAAGCCGAAGATACCATAGGAACCATTGATTCAACAGTCAAAGAAAATACTAAATGCAAAAAGGTGGTAACCCAAAACATCCAGGAAATCCAAGACACTATGAGAAGACCAAACCTAAGGATTATAGGTATAGATGAGAGTGAAGATTTACAAGTTAAAGGGCCAGCTAATATCTTCTATAAAATTATGGAAGAAAACTTCCCCAACCTAAGGAGAGAGATGCCCATGAATATACAAGAAGCCTATAGAACCCCAAACAGACTGGACCAGAACAGAAATACATCCCGTCACATAATAATCAAAACTCCAAATGTAATAAACAAAGAAAGAATACTAAAGGCAGCAAGAGAAAAAGGCCAAGTAACATATAAAGGAAAACCTATCAGAATAACACCAGACTTCTCACCTGAGACCATGAAAGCTAGAAGATCCTGGGCAGATATTATGCAAACTCTAAGAGAACACAAACTTCAGCCAAAACTACTTTACCCAGCAAAACTCTCAATTGCCATTGATGGAGACATCAAGGTATTCCATGACAAAACCAAATTTGCAAGATATTTCTCCACAAATCCAGCCCTACAAAGGATAATAGGGGGAAAACACCAAGACAAGGACGGAAACTACACCCGGGAAGAAGCAAGATAGAAACCTCCTCTCATCAAACCCAAAAGAAGATAACCTCTCGAATATAAAAAATAAATAAGATAAATAAACATAATTTCAAAAATGTCTGGAGGTAATAATTACTATTCCTTAATATCTCTTAACGTCAATGGACTCAATTCCCCAATAAAAAGACATAGATTAACAGACTGGATACGGAAACAGGACCCTACATTTTGCTGCATACAGGAAACACATCTCAGTGTTAAAGACAAACACTGCCTTAGAGTAAAAGGCTGGAGGACAATTTTACAAGCAAATGGTCTCAGGAAACAAGCTGGAGTAGCCATTCTAATATCAGATAAAATTGACTTTCAACCTAAAATCATCAAAAGAGACTCAGAAGGTCACTTCTTGCTGGCCAAAGGGAAAATCCACCAGGAAGAGCTCTCAATACTGAACATCTATGCTCCAAATGCAAGGGCACCCTCATTTGTAAAAGAAACCTTACTAAAGCTTAAAGCACACATTTCACCTAACACAATAATTGTGGGTGACTTCAACACCCCACTCTCCTCAATGGACCGATCAGGAAAGCAGAAACTAAACAGGGACACAGTGAAACTAATTGAAACTCTGGACCAATTGGATTTGACAGATATATATAGAACATTTCATCCTAAAGCTAAAGAATATACCTTTTTCTCAGCACCGCATGGTACCTTCTCCAAAATAGACCATATAATCGGTCACAAGACAGATGTCAACAAATACAAGAAGATCGAGCTAATCCCATGCCTCTTATCAGATCACCATGGAGTAAGAGTGGTCTTCAATAGCAACAAAAACAACAGAAAGCCCACATACACATGGAAACTGAACAATACTCTACTCAATGACACCTTGGTCAAGGAAGAAATAAAAAAAGAAATCAAAGACTTTTTAGAATTCAATGAAAATGAAGGTACAACCTACCCAAATCTATGGGACACAATGAAAGCAGTGCTAAGAGGAAAACTCATAGCTCTAAGTGCATCCAAAAAGAAACTGGAGAGAGCATACACTAGCAGCTTAACAGCACACCTTAAAGCGCTGGAAGAAAAACAAGTTAACTCACCCAAGAGGAGTAGAAGACAAGAAATCATCAAACTCAGGGCTGAAATCAATCAAATGGAAACAAAGAGAACCATACAAAGAATCAACAAGACCAGGAGCTGGTTCTTTGAGAAAATCAACAAGATAGATAAACCCTTAGCCAGACTAACCAAAGGACACAGAGACAGTATACAAATTAACAAAATTAGAAATGAAAAGGGAGACATAACAACAGAAACTGAGGAAATTCAAAAGATCATCAGATCCTACTACAAAGGTCTATACTCAAAACAACTGGAGAATCTGGAGGAAATGGACGATTTCCTAGACAGATATCAAATACCAAAATTAAATCAGCATCAAGTAGACCAGCTAAATAGTCCCATAACCCCTAAAGAAATAGAAGGGGTTATAGAAAGCCTCCCAACCAAAAAAAGTACGGGACCAGATGGTTTTAGTGCAGAATTCTACCAGACCTTCAAAGAAGACTTAACACCAATACTCTTCAAACTATTCCACAAAATAGAGACAGAAGGGACACTGCCCAACTCATTCTTCGAAGCCACAATTACGCTAATACCTAAACCACAAAAAGATCCAACAAAGAAAGAGAACTTCAGGCCAATTTCTCTTATGAATATAGATGCAAAAATACTAAATAAAATTCTTGCTAACCGAATCCAAGAGCACATCAAAACAATCATCCACCATGATCAAGTAGGCTTCATCCCAGGGATGCAGGGATGGTTCAATATACGGAAATCCATCAATGTAATCCACTACATAAACAAACTGAAAGAAAAAAACCACATGGTCATCTCATTAGATGCTGAAAAAGCATTCGACAAAATTCAGCATCCTTTCATGCTAAAAGTCTTGGAAAGAGCAGGAATTCAAGGCCCATACCTAAACATAGTAAAAGCAATCTACAGCAAACCAGTAGCCAACATCAAAATAAATGGAGAGAAACTTGAAGCATTCCCACTAAAATCAGGGACTAGACAAGGCTGCCCTCTCTCTCCATATCTTTTCAATATAGTACTTGAAGTTCTAGCAAGAGCAATTAGACAACATAAGGAAGTCAAAGGGATACAAATTGGAAAGGAAGAAGTGAAACTATCATTATTTGCAGACGATATGATAGTTTACCTAAGCGACCCAAAAAACTCCACCAGAGAACTTCTACAGCTGATAAACAACTTCAGCAAAGTGGCAGGTTATAAAATTAACTCAAGCAAGTCAGTGGCCTTCTTGTACTCAAAGGACAAGCAGGCTGAGAAAGAAATTAGGGAAATAACACCCTTCACAATAGCCACAAACAACATAAAGTATCTCGGCGTAACTCTAACCAAACAAGCGAAAGATCTGTACAACAGGAACTTCAAGTCCTTGAAGAAAGAAATCGAAGAAGACCTCAGAAGATGGAAAAATATTTCTTGCTCCTGGATTGGCAGGATCAATATAGTAAAAATGGCCATCTTGCCAAAAGCAATCTACAGATTCAATGCAATCCCCATCAAAATCCCAACTCAATTCTTCATAGATCTAGAAAGAGCAATTCTCAAATTCATCTGGAGCAACAAAAAACCCAGGATAGCTAAAACTATTCTCAACAATAAAAGGACTTCTGGGGGAATCAATATCCCTGACCTCAAGCAGTACTACAGAGCAATTGTGTTAAAAACTGCATGGTATTGGTATAGCATCAGGCAAGCAGATCAATGGAACAGGATTGAAGACCCAGAAATTAACCCACAGACTTATGGTCACTTGATCTTTGATAAAGGAGCCACAACCATCCGGTGGAATAAAGATAGCCTTTTCAACAAATGGTGCTGGTTCAACTGGAGGTCAACATGCAGAAGAATGCGAATTGACCCACTCTTATCTCTTTGCACTAAGATCAACTCCAAGTGGATCAAGGACCTCCACATAAAACCAGACACACGGAAACTATTAGAAAAGAAACTTGGGAAGACCCTGGAAGACTTGGGCACAGGGGAAAAGTTCCTGAACAGAACACCAATAGCGTACGCACTAAGATCAAGGATCGACAAATGGGACCTCATAAAATTACAAAGTTTCTGTAAAGCAAAGGACACTGTCAGAAGGACAAAACGGCAACCAACAAAGTGGGAAAAGATCTTCACCAACCCCACATCCGACAGAGGGCTAATATCCAATATATACAAAGAACTCAAGAAGTTAGACCCCAAAGAACCAAATAACCCTATCAAAAAATGGGGCACAGAGCTAAACAAAGAATTTTCACCAGAAGAAATTCGGATGGCCGAGAAACACCTTAAAAGATGTTCAACATCATTAGTCATCAGGGAAATGCAAATCAAAACAACCCTGAGATTCCACCTCACACCAGTCAGAATGGCTAAGATTAAAAACTCAAGAGACAACAAGTGCTGGCGAGGATGTGGAGAAAGAGGAACACTCCTCCATTGTTGGTGGGATTGCAAAATGGTAAAACCGCTCTGGAAATCAGTTTGGCGGATCCTCAGAAAATTGGGCATGTCACTCCCAGAGGACCCTGGCATACCACTCCTGGGCATATACCCAGAGGATTCCCCTGCATGCAATAAAGACACATGCTCCACTATGTTTATAGCAGCCTTGTTTATAATAGCCAGAAATTGGAAGGAGCCCAAATATCCCTCAAAGGAGGAATGGATACAGAAAATGTGGTATATTTATACAATGGAATACTACTCAGCAATTAAAAATAATGAATTCATGCAATTTGTAGGTAAATGGTTAGACCTGGAAAATATCATCCTGAGTGAGCTAACCCAATCACAAAAGAATGCACATGAAATGCAATCACTGATAAGTGGATATTAATGAACCCAGAAGCACTAAATACTCAAGACACAAATAGCAAGTCAAATGATCCCCAAGAAGAAGAAAGGAGAGGACCCTGGGCATGTAAAGATTGCATCCAGTTTAGTAAAGAAACTGAGGGGGGAGGGGGAATGATTGGGGAATAGTTGGGGGGGAGAGGAACTATGGGAACTATGGTGGGTGGGAACTGGGAAAGGGGAAAGCCCTTGGAATGTAAACATAGAATATAGAAAATAAAAAAAAAATAAAAAAAAAAAAGAATCATAGGTGGGTTGCTGAGCAGGGGGAAGAGGGGATAGGATAGGGTGTTTTTTGGAGGGGAAACCAGGAAAGGGGATAACATTTGAAATGTAAATAAAGAAAATAACTAATAAAAACATTAAAAAAAAAAGAATCATTCTTTACCTTTTGACTAATGAGAGCTGGAGCGTCACCCAAAGACACGGCCCAGTTGACGAGGTCAGTCACGTCAATCCTCTTGGCTTCTCTGCGAAGCTTCTCTTTCAGATGAATTGCTTGCTTCCTGGTCCCTCCTCTTATGAATGAAATAACATCTTCTATGATGTTATCACGGGTGATGTTTACTAGAAGAACAAGAAGAACTTGAAGAAAGAAGCATTTGCATCTATGTGGTCTGTTATTCAGATAGCATTTGATAAATGTGTATTAATGTCTTTTTAGGATAGCTTATTGTAAATATTTAATTGTAAACATTACTCACAGAATTCTCCCCTCCATAATCTATGAGGACATTTTTTTCCCCAATAGTCAATTGTAGATTTCTATCATCTTTCTTTTGAAAAATAACAGTGGTACAAGTGATCTTGAAGGAAGTTTTAAATTTTTCAGAGCCCATGATAGAGGCAGCAGAGCAGGATAGGCCTGGGCATGCCCGGGCAGGCCTGAAATAAGGCTGCTGAATTATTCTGAGAACTAACTGGCCATGAAGGATAAGGGATGTGCCTAGACAATCTCCACTCTCCACTGAGTCATGGGCTATCTGGACTGGGCCCCCTGGTCTCCAGTCTCCCCCCCCCTCGATGCAGTTTGAGGTTAACCCGACCTCTTGCTAACCAAAATAAGCTTTCCCACATTGCTGAAATGCCAATCTGCATGTACTGCTTGCTGCTGTAACTGCGTGCCAATTCTCCCAGTTGATGTTTAAATCAGCCAATTATGTGTAACAGCGCCAAACCCCCTAACTTTCCCTATATAAACCCCTAACTTCTGAGCCTCGGGGTCGACTCCTCTGTCTCCTGCGTGAGATACGAGTCGTCCCGGAGCTCCGATATTAAAACTGCCTCATGCATTTGCATCAAGCTGGTCTCGAGTTTCTTGGGGAAGTGCCATCCCCAGATTAGAATAGGGGTCCCCAAAAGGGGGTCCAACAATCTAAATAGATAGGTAACATATCTTTTCATATAAAGCACATATAGGGAAATTAACACGACTTTGATGCATTCTACATAATTTTGAAAATATTTCCTCATAATTTTATTGTGCATAATATGCTTTAAATTATCTTGGTATTATAGAATTATTAGTGTCTAAAACGTATATAAAAGTAAACTTGTTCCTACTCCCAAATCCTATCCCTTTTATTTGTTTTTCTCTAAACTTAAAAACTCTAAACACTTCTAAAAGTTTCAGAGTCATGAAGTTTTAGAACTGCGGAGGAATCACAAGACATTTTTGTTTATCTTTCATCATTGGTACAAATGAGAAAGCTGAGGTGATGCTGTGAAATGATTAGTCTAAGGTCATGCGAATAACCCAATGGTGATAAGATGGGCGATTCCTTTTGTTACTGCCAATGATATCCACAAGTAGATATGCTTTAAACAATGGCCATCTCCCCTCTTTATAGTTCCTTAATCTATTGCCTCTTTAGAGGTGAATCAGAAGCATATTTTATTTAAAATAAAACATTTAATAAATAAAATGTTTTAAATAAAAATAATTTTAAGTATTTCTAATTCGGGGAAGATTTGATGTCTTTATGCTTGTAAATTTGCTAAACATTAACAAGAGAAGGTTGTCCTTTAATGAAAATATCCAGAGTTCCAGAAAAAGATGCTACACTGATTGGGTGCTGAGGAAAGTATTGCCAATGAAACCAAGTTGAAATTAACTCTGGGAAGATGATTTGGGTCTTGTTCTCGGTACTTGACACAAGATTCTACATTAGCCCATTTTAAACCTTGTGAAAAAAATTAAGGAAAAAAAGAAGCTGGTCCTCAACATACTTTTCTGCCCCTAGTTTTTTGTTATTGCCACAAAAGATATACAAACCGATATATGGGGAGCAGCCCCTTGAACTATATACCTTCCCTGCACAGCAGTGACACTGACAGATATGTGTCTATGGGCTACTTGTACTTGTAGTCACTGAGGGAACACAAAATCATTCTCCATGAGTGATTCTGACATTTCTAACTGAGGTTGGTAAAGAGTGTTGATTATGTCACCAGAGGCAGTACTCTTAGCTTTTGACTCTGCCTGTCTCCCTCTAACCGATCAGCCCATACTTACCACTTTTCCCACCACCTGTCTTTATGCAGTTACTGTTATTAATGCCTGCTGAGAGTGATGGTCCCTCCACGGTGGTTAATAGAGGAGTATTGAGAGATAGATGCAGGTTAAAATCAAGACACCGCTTTACATCATTTATGTCAACACCTGTGTTATAGATTTATATGAAGGTTATTTGATATTATTGATTAATATCACAAATAAATTTAACTTTACAATTTTATAACAAATATATGTACATTCCTAGATACCATTATCAACTCAAAGGTAATATGTCTTCCCTGTCTTTTTATTGGAATCTAGTGGCATGTTTTTACTTGGCTTGTCAACTTAGTAGCGAAGGACATATTATATTTACCACCTGCTCGAAAAAGGATATAGGTTAGTCAACATGTGTATAGTAGGCTCTGTTGTGATACCCAAAGGAAAAAGCAATATCTAACAAGCATTGAGTGGTTATTATATGCCTGATATCATTCTAAACATCTTATATGAGTTACCTAATTTATTTCTCACATTGACCTTATGAATTCTCACTCATTTTCATTTGACTCCACATAATCACAGAACAGTACCCATTTGTTTGGGACAGATGATTTGAATATATGGCAACTTCATTTTGCCATATATGACAAATGCTCACAAATAACAATCTTGGAAGTTTACTCAGTGTGACCTATGCCTATCTAAGCAATTATATCCTTAGATTTCTTGAAGTCTGTAACTTATTATAATATAGTATCTATTTATTGCTATATTTATTATATATTTATATTATATATTTATTATATTATATATTATATTAATATTTATTATATATTTATATTAGATATTTCAACAGATCCATTGTTTTAAGGGTAAATAGACCTTCCTCAATACCCATACCTTTAAGGGTAATGAGTCCTTCAGTTTTTGTTCATATTTCTCTTTTTGATGCTCTCCCATACATTTGTTATGAAACCCGCAATATTTTATTTAGAGAAACTAAGTTTAATCTAGTTTAATCTAGAGCTTAATTCATCCAATTGTATTTCTTGTGCGCTTGTAGGAACAAATGAAGAATTATCTGGTGTCATTTCCAGTGAGAAGGGAAGAGGAAGGATTTAAGGAATTAAAAAAAAAACTTAAAAAAGGAAGAAGACAATGCCAGGAAGAAAGAATTCTAGATTTTTTTTTTTACACCCACCCTTAAGAAGTATGAGGCCCTGAATTCTGAAAAGGAGGTGACCCCTGAGAGCTTCTTTTCCACATCAGCAGTGGACCCTTCCATATGCAGATGACATGATGAGCTGCGGAAATACAGTTTCCTCTTCGGAACACTGGAGTATGCCAGTGATCATTTTCAAAGGCCAGAGCTATATAGATTTAAGGTAGCTCCGAGTTTCTCAGAAGTGAAGATCTCATTTGTGGACCTTTGATTTGAAGACACATCTGGGCTGGTGGGTTCTCTGTGTTCTGATCACCCTGGCTGAGCCTTTGTGCTTCAGTTGTTCAGTTCCTAGTATGCTCCTCATTCTAGAAATCCATTTTGACTCATGGAACTCGCAGAGACCTCTCTATACTGTGGGTACAGCCTTGGGCAGCACAGTGAGCCAATCACTTTCATGTCGCAATGTCGCATGCCTCTATACACTTAAGGCCAGACTGAGGTAGCAAGCGCAGTTGGCTCTGACCCTACTATCTGTCTACGTGTGAAGTGTTTATTGATTATTGATACAGGGAGAGTATTGAGCTTAGGTTCGCCATCATTTCGCACTCCCAATTCGTGGCCTTGATAGACACACAGAGCCATGAAAGTATATATTGGCAACACATCTCTGTCTGTCCAACACCGAGACCCAATTATTGTGATGATGGAGAGGAGATATGCTGACATCTCAGAAATAGTGTAACTAGCTATAATCACTCACAGCAAAAATAGCTATGCTTCTTTTCCTTTGAGATGGGTCTTTCTACATAGCCCTGCTTGTTCTGAAACTCTCTTTGTAGACCAGCCTGACCTAATACTCATTGAGATTCTCCTGCTTCTCTATCTCCTGAGTGCTGGGACTAGATGCATGCACCACCTCATCTGGCTTTGGCTATTATTTATTAATACAGTCATTTTGATTTTACTTTATTATTTGTATTTTTATAAACAAAGTCTTTCTGTGATAACCAGTTGACCTCAAACCTCTGGTCTTAAGCAAGCCTTTTACCTTAGTTCTTTAAGTAGCTGAAATTACAGGCATATATTACTGTACCTGATCTACTTTCTAGTTTCTTCTTTTTTAAAAAAAACAAATTCATTTTTTATGTCTACAATGTTCTGCTTGCATGTATTCCTCCATGCCAGAAGAGGATACAAGATCTTATTATACCTGGTTATGAGCCACCACCTAGTTGCTGGGAATTGAACTTAGGACCTCTGGAAGAACAGCAGTGCTCTTATACTCTGATCCTTCTCTCCAGCCCATCTACTTTATTCTCGAAACAATTAAATGAATCTTTAGGCCAAAGGTATCTTCCAACTCTAGAGGACACTTGAGTGACACACTATGTTACCTTTGCCCCATGGTTTTGAGTGTAACAAAGTCTTATTCAATATGACTTCAACTGAACTACCTTCATAAGATTAGAATAACCACAATATGAGGCAAAACTAATTTTCAACTTTGCTTTAACACATATTTGTTCTATAGTATTGATTCTTCCTTCCTCTCAAAGGCAACATTTAGAGCAATTTGTTACCACCAACATCGAAGAATACTTTGAAAGACCATTATACATAAATCGAGTTAGTCTGAGGCTTATGAGATAAGTTATATGAATTGTTTCTTATATTTTCTTCCACATCTTAAATATATTTCCTTAGAAAATATATCCCCATTAATAGTCATTCCATTATCATATGATTTGGTGCATTTCTCAGTAATACTATTGAGTAGTTTGGAAGCAAGCAAGCTTATTCAAAGTGGAAATCAATGAGCTATTTGATAGACTACTAGATGCCAAAGGGCAGAAAAGAATTCTTTCAATGGAACAGATTATTAGGTTATTTCATTCTAAGAGTTTACTGAAAGGGGGCAGCGAAAGCAACAATACTCAATTAGAACCACATTTGTAGCTAGAATTCTATTTCCCGGCATACCATTCTCTTTCATGGAAGCTTTATCCAAGACATAGATCAGTTCGTAGAGTCCTCCCAGGGACCCAGAGCTACTGTAGTGAGTCCCATAGGTTTCCAAAAATCCAAAATATTCTCCCTTTTCATAGGACGTTGGTAAGTCTTTTACATCATCCAGGAAAGTTGTCGTCAGCATCACGCCCCGATTCCTCATTACAAATCTCCCCAGTTGGATCACTCCTCTCACATGCAGAAATATCTTTTTCTTTATTGAAAGAAAAGCAGTTGAAGAAGAGAGATATGACTTTTATCACTATCATGCAAACAAATCATATTAAATTGAGTAGCCAGGGGAATAATAGTTTAGCAGTGGCTAACCACAGAAGACCACATCAGAATGAGTAAACATAAGCTGTTGCTGGCGATGATGTTCTTTGGCAAATTAAAATCTTAAATGTGGTCGGTCAGACACCTTGATTGACCCGCCTAGCAGTTTCTCATACAATTAAACACTCCTTGGACCCCAGGGTCACCAATGCCACTACTGAATGCATACCAAAGGATCTGTTTCCGAATTTCACAGCTGCATTGTTCAGAACAGCTTCCCAGGGGAAAGAGCCCAAGTATCCATCAACAGAGGAGTTCTTAAGCAGATAGTGCTGTGTCCATACAAAGGGATTTTGAGTCATCATCCAAAAGTAGCAAACTACTTAACATGTCACAAGTAATCTCAAGTACACTGTGTTTAAATCAGGTTGTACATGAAGAAATGCATACTGTATGATCCCCTCATAGTAACAGAAAAAACTAGGCAGTCCCAGGAGAAACCTTGTCAGTGGTTGCTTCTCACTTGATAGGGAATTTACTGTGAAGGACATGGAGGATTTTCTTTGGGTGATAGGATGTTCTACATCCTGTTTGAAGATCTATATTTTGTGCTTTCTATTTGTGTGTGTGTGTGTGTGTGTGTGTGTGTGTAGTTTCTAAGTCTTCATGGTTACACCTATCAAGATACTTACAGGAACTCACTCCATACAGCAGAGGTCATAATGACATCTCTGTTTTCTGAGCTATGTACTATTTCTCAGTGGAGTCTCAAAGATGAGCAAAATGGATTGGGAGTCCTATTATTTTTAATTACTGTCAAAATGAGAATTGTATTATGGGATTTGGAATAAAATAGATGTGATGTTCTTTGGCTCAACTGATTTCAAAAGTAAGTCTTGGATCATTTCCACCCAAATCCATTCTTTCTTTCATCTTAAAACAATAAAACACTTTTTTTTTTTGGTCCTATGATCCTCACCAGCTGCTACCCATTTCCCAGCCCTCATTAGACACTACATTACCTGAAAAACTTTGTACATTCTATTCTGAGCTCCTTTCCCACCTATTTTCTCTTTAATCTATTTTTTTTAAATAGGGGAAGGAGTATGTTGAAAATGACTCAGAGCCTCAAACATGCTATGCAGACATTCTACCACTGAGCTATCTCTGCCTGCTTAAATCTAATTTAGTCAGTATGCAACCCTGATTAAAAAAGTATTCTGGTCAAGGTTTCCAAGGACCTTAATAATCCTAAGGCAAGTGATTATCATCCTCGCTTTTGTCTCATTAGCACATTTGACACAGTTAATTGTCTCGTTCTGGAGAGTAGCGCTTATCAAGCTGAAACAGAGGAACAGATCGCCCTTGGTATGTTTTACCATGTAGTTCTGATTTAGCATGTCTAGGTGGAATCAGAGGGTCTGGCTTTCCATTGAATTAGGTGATGCTGATCCAGAGACCACACTGAACAGTGAGACTCAAGGGCATTACACCCCTTGCTTCCAGGTTTTCTCCTTTTACACTTTTTTTTTAAAGTGGTGAAGTTTCCCAAGTTTAGCACATACTCTACTTATAAAACTATTTGATTATTTATTATTACTTATTCCAACCGTGTGGTTCGTCTCACAAAGCCCTATGAGTTTGAGCATCATTGGTCTGTCAAAACCCCTTAAAATTATAACTTAGATATTTTCCCCCGACTCTAGACCACCAACACCTACTTCCTACCTGGCACTTGAGTTGAACATCTAACAGACTGCTCATTCTTAATCTTACTGAACTTAACCCCTACTTTGTTAGAAAGGTTCCCCATTAGCAACTCCATCCTTCAAATGACTTAAGCTCTAAACACCATAACCAGATCAATGGGAACTATTTTTTTTTTCTAAACTTCAACTGTGTCCCATCTGGATTCCTGTATTAGCTTTGGAAAACACCATTCTTGTGCTTGCTCTTTGCACGCCCAACCAATCTTTTCCTGACAGAGTACCCAAGGTGCTCATTCTTTAATAGACCTTCTTCCAGAAACATTATCTGTAATTGACCTGTTTGGCGACATCTCCTTTAAGTCTTTGCTTTGATTTCATCTTCTCTCGGTGAAGCCCCAGCGTGAGCCTTCTGTCTGGCACTGTTGCTTGCTACCCAATCCTGACTTTCCTTAAACGTCTCCGCCTTTCTCTTTTCCCCGGAGCACCGCTCAATTTCTAAAGACTGGATGGATAGCCAACTCTCTTTGCTGTTATTGTTTATGGCTGATGCCCTCAGCCGAGCTTTCAGATGCACAAAGGTAAGATCCTGTTGGCTTGATTAAAAAGAAAAACATATTCTAAGGAAAATGCCAGGCCACACAGTGAGTCTGCAATTGAGAAAGAAAAGGATGGAGTAAAAGATTTCCAATGCTGAGGGCAGTGTGGGCATTTAGGCAAAGTTCAGACTCCCGACAAACAAAAGGTACAATTAAGCACCGTATAAATAGTGAGAGTGAATTGTTACTTGTACCAATGCAGAGGATGTGTCTAAGCAGGTGGTGACAGCATCAGGAAAGGGAGAAGAAGCCTTTGGTCAGTATCACAGCAATGCTGAAAAGGATTCCTAATGTTTGAAAGGTGGTGAAATGAACTTTGAAATCTGCCATAAATATAAAAACAAAAATATTTTTTAAAGCCTCAGTCTAGACGTGCGATCCCAAAGTAAGAGGATCAGTTTTGTGGACAGTCTGTGTAAGTGCGAGTCCCAAAAGACCACCAGGGAGCTGGTTCCAGTGCAATCACACTAGGGTCTTTTTACTCAAGTTTGAGCTTGGGCCCCGGGCTGACCCTGACAGGGGAAGACCTGAAGGTGGAGCCCTGAGTCCAATTTCAAGCAACCATTTATAGAGGTAAGCAAACACGTAAGGGGGCTTCTAGTGTGACATACATTTGATTGCGGGCCTATCAAGGAATTTTGTTGCCCTTTAAAATAATTGGCTGGTGCGGGGCGGGGGTGGGGGGGTGAGGGGTGGGGAGTGGGGGTGGGGTGGGGGTGGGGGAGCCAAACCATAAACTTAACTTCTGCTTTCCTCCTGATTGGTGATTGTTAGGAAGTGAAGTGCCAGGGGCAGGGGCTTGTTAAAGAGAGTAACCTGGAGGCACAGGTCTGTTTGGAAGAAACCTGGAAATGGATGCTAGACCCTGGCTTGGCTTGTTGGTTGACTTAGTTCAACTTTAGGTCAGGTTCTCTAAGATGGAGTCTGACCCCAAGATCTAAGTCTCTCCGTGAGTACAGTTGCTTCAGAGACTGGCTTTAGAGTAAACACATAGGCATCGTTCTGGGGCCCATGGGACAAAGAAGCAAAATCCTCCAGGTTAATTCTTCATTGTATCAATAAACATGGTGATTATTAAATAGAATGTGCTGACACCTAGGTCTTCGACAGACAGTATGCTCTGAACCCTTAGAACACATTCTAGTCACTAATACTCAGTGTCGGCGGCCCTGACTGCTACCCAGTAGCTGAGAGTTTCCTGCCCTTGGCAGTTGGCCTCCTATCCTAAATCTCTCCGTGAAGATATGCTGTGTTTTGCTCGCATTTCCTATTGCCTTAAAGAGAGGCTTAGTTCATTTGTAACATGCCCTATCACACTCTAGATGAATTTACCCAGCTCTTACCGACTGTGAAAAATAAGATGAAAATCGTTGAAAATTTTCTTCCTTGAAATACGAAAACTGAAAACCAGCTGAAGAGTCTTTAGGTTTCGAAGAAGAAGAAGAAGAAGAGTTTTTTTCTGGGAAGACTGCATCAACTCCTTTTATAGGTGCTTCGGTGATTTTAAATTTTAGGGCTAAATTGGCATTAAGTCTTGAGGTCCTCTGTTGGAAGATGGTTTTGAAAATTTCCATCTGTTCTTCATAATTCTCCATTCTGAAATTTGTATCAGCCTTGGTCTAAAAAAATTTTAATAATAATAATAATAATAATAATAATAATAATAATAATAAAAAGGAGCTGTTAAACAAACCCAAAGCAGGCAGGGACTGGAAAAGGAGCGGAGGGAAAGGATTTCAGGTGCAGGTGCTGATTCAGATTTCTGTGGTTCAGGTATGGAGCCTGTGTTTCGATTTCCTTTCTGTCTCTGTGATAAAATACTTCAAGAAAAGTCGATTTAGGGAAGAAAGGATTTATTCAGCTCAGGATTCCGTCACTGTGGGGAAGTAAAGGCAGGAATCTGAAGCAACTGGTCACATTTCATCCATAGTTAAGAGCAGAGGGAATGAATAGGCTCCTGCTCTACTTTCTTGTCTCCTGGAACATAACTTTGGACCTACATCCGGGGACTGGTGCTACCTACTTTTAGGTTGTGTCTCCTCACATCAATTACCACAGTTGGGACAATTCCACATAGACATGTCTATAGTTAATTCTAGATTGTGTCAAGGGAGCAATTTCAACTAACCATCACAACCCCAACCTCCACCCCCTTTTAACTCGGCATGCACACCTTTAAGGTACAGCCTCCTATCCCCTATCTGCAAAATTCTTGTTTATACAATAACATAAGAAAGAATCCAACCTTAAAAATCTTCAGCCTTCAAAAATGAAGGCACCTTAAGAATTCAAAGTCTCTTACCGCTAAATGCCTGCAAATTTTTAAAACAGCCGAGCCATATTCTTCTAACATATAATGGCCCAGAATAAATGAACTGGGACATAAAAGAGTCACATTCAAATCTCTCCCCCCAGAAATTCAGCAGGAAAAAGCAGGAATTCTCATACCTCCATATCCAACATCGGGGGTTTGTAATACAATCTGGGTTCCAAAGTAACCTTAGTCCTCTAGTCCTGCTACCTGTACATCATAGTTTCTCCCCTAGGATTCGCTCAGATCCATTCCACATCTGCAGCTTTCCATGGTGGATGCCCCACAAGACCAGATTTCAAATATACCGGGGTCTCTATTGCAACTGAACCTTCATAGCTTCACTCAATGGTTTATCAGGGCCTCTCTGCAGGGGTTCCAACTCTGCCACACCAGTGCGCAGCCTCAGCTGCTCTCCACGACTCCCTAAATCTTGCATGCTCCATGCTTCAGAAACAGTGCCGTGTGACTAGTGTTTACAGCAGGGCCTGGTGTGGAGCCAGCCTCTTGAGAGCTAGCCTGGCGCTTCTTGAAGCACAGCTTTATCCACATCTGAGTTCTGACCCTGTGAAAACACTCTTCTGATATTCCAGGGCAGCACTCTCCCACAGTGGCAGCACCAACCTGAATGTCACAGCGCCTCCATGGTTCCTCTGTCAAATAAATCAACCCATTGTTTATAGTTTCAGTTTCACTCAGCATATCAGGTCACAGGCCAAATGGCTTCTAACTCTGTTCCCGATAGCCTTTGTTCTCTGGAACATCGCTATAGGCCTCTACTCCCCACATTCTTCATAACATTACTGTCTTCCAAGCTCCTACTAGAATGGTGAATTAACTCCTGCTACTAGCATTTCTAGCCCAAAGTTCCAAACTTTCCCAAACTTGCAGTCATAAAATAGATCAGGTGACATAAGAAGCACAGCAATGATCCCACCTCCTCAGAACCAATGTCATTTTTATTAGAATAATAATATAGAGGACAGGACCCTTCTGGTTTCCATCTGTGCTGAGAACTGGTCCTGTGCCATGGTGATCTATACCCAAATACTGCTGGGAGAAAACTGGGCTCCCAGAAGTGCTGACACACCTGTGAGCACAGGTAAGACCACCACTTCTGCTCAAATTCCTAGCCCAAGAGGGACCTGCCCTGAGCCATCAGGACACAGGAACCAAGGAATAACCTGAGACTGGATCCTTCTGGTTTCTGTTGGCACCCCAGAGCTTAAGCTATGCCACAACTGTCCATACCCAAATCCCTCCTAGAGAAAACTGGTCTCACGGGAGTTCTGACACACAGGCTTGCAGGAGAGACAAGCCACAGTTAGAGCAGCAAGACCAGCTAACACCAGAAATAACCAGATGGTGAGAGGCAAGGGCAAGAACATAAGCAGCAGAAACCAAGGCTACTTGGCATCATCAGAACCCAGTTCTGCCACCGCAGTGAGCCCAACACACCAGAAAAGCAAGCCTCTGATTTAAAATCACATCTCATGTTGATGATAGAGGATTTCAAGAAGGACATAAATAACTCCCTTAAAGAAATACAGGAGACCACAGGTAAAATGCCTGAAGCCCTTAAAGAGGAAACACAAAAATCCTTTAAATAATTACAGGAAAACACAACCAAATAGGTGAAGGAATTGAACAAAACCATCCAGGATCTAAAAATGGAAATAGAAACAATAAAGAAATCACAAAAGGAGACAACCCTGGAGATAGAAAACCTAGGAAAGACTTCAGGAGTCATAGGTGCAAGCATCAACAACAGAACACAAGAGATGGAAGAGAGAATCTCAGGTGCAGAAGATGCCATTGACACAAATACAAAATGCAAAAAGCTCCTAACTCAAACCATTCAGGAAATCCAGGACACAATAAGACCAAATCTAAGGAGAATAGGTATGGAAGAGAGTAAAGATTCCCAGCTTAAAGGCTCAGTAAATATCTCCCACAAAATTAGGGAAGAAAACTTCCCTAACCTAAAGCAAGAGATGCCCATAAACATACAGGAGACCTACAGAACTCCAAATAGAATGGACCAGAAAAGAAATTCCACCTGTCACATAAAAGTCAAAACACCAAATGCACAAGACAAGGAAAGAGTATTGAAAGCAGTAAGGGCAAAATGTTAAGTAACATATAAAGGCAGACCTGTCAGAATTACACCAGACTTCTCACAATAGACTATGAAAGCTAGGAGATCCTGGGTAGATCTCATACAGACCATAAGAGAACACAAATGCCAGCACAGGCTACCCAGCAAAACTCTCAATTACCATAGATGGAGAAACCACAATATTCTATGACAAAACCAAATTTGCACAATACCTGTCCACAGATCCATCACTACAAAGGTTAATTGATAGAAAATGCCAACACAAGGAGGGAAACTATACCCTAGAAAAAGCAAGAAAGTAATCTTCTTCCAACAAACCCAAAAGAAGATATCCACACAAACATAAAAATAACACCAAAAATAACAGGAAGCAACAATCACTATTCCTTAATATCTTTTATCATCAATTGATTCAATTCCCCCAATAAAAAGACATTTAATAACAGACTGGATATGTAAACAGGACCCAGCATTTTGCTGCATACAGAAGGTCATCTCAGTATCAAAGAAAGACACTACCTCAGAGTAAAGGTCTGGAAAACAATTTTCCAAGCAAATGGTCCCAAGAAACAAGCTGGAGTAGCCATTCTAATATTGAATAAAAGCAACTTTCAACCAAAAGTTATAAAAAAGGATAAGGAAGGACACTACATACTCATTAAAGGAAAAATCTACCAAGAACTCTCAATTCTGAACATCTATGCTCCAAATGCAAGGGCATCCACATTCATAAAGTAAACTCTACTAAAGTTCAATACACACATTGCTCCTCACACAATAATAATGGGAGACATCAATTAACATAATTATGAATTGTCTGTGGGCCATTTCCCTTTTAGGAAGGTTCTGAAATTGGTGTGGTTCTTATCTAGAAAAGGAGATGGGACACTTGTCTCTTTGGGCAATAGCATGAATTGGATTCAGTAGCTTGTATGTCATAGCCACTCTGAACAGGGCACATAACGTTATTATAACCTAATGGAAAGAGTAAAATGTATATAGTGATATTTAAAACTAGTCTTTCTGGTTATAGGCTCGACACAAAGATAACCCATCATTGCAGTATCCAACTGTTTTCAGGATAAAATTCACTGCACTCATTCTGAGTCTTTCTTTTCCTAACTGCTGCCATCAAATCACTTTTCTCTTTCCCAACGCTCAAGTTTCTTTTTCTTAAAAAATTCTCATTATTTTATCTGAACACAGTCCAAAGGGAAAATTTACGGCAATAAGGATAGGAATATGGTTATTTTTAGGTTGAGAAAATATTGAAAAATATTTTATTTTTATTTTAAATTATGTGTATATATATATCTGTGTGGTTTGTGTACATTAATGTAATGCCAAGTAAGGATGTTGGATTCCCTGGAGCTGAAATTATAGGTTGTGAGTCACTTGAGAGAGAGGCTGGGGATTGAACTCAAGACCTTTGTAAGAGCAAAAGTCATCCTAAAAAGATTCTGGGGATCCAAGTCAGGTCTTTGGGTTTGTGTGGCAAGTTTTTACCCATTGAGCTATCTCATTGGCCTTGTTTTTCCGAAAATATTCTTTTAGTTTTTTTCTATAACATGCACATTTCACAAATTCATGCAGTTAAAAGAAAAATATACTTTTTGGTCTTATTATTCCATACACCAGTTCCAATACTAGCTTAAATATTGCCTCTTTCACAAAGCTGCTTAGTCTCTTAGCTTTATAAGTTTTTACAATATATGGTCAGCAGTCCTATCTACCAATAAATAATTACCTTGAAAGTAAATGGATTCCATTGTCCAGTTGAGAGGTGCAGGGTAGCTGAGATTAGACACCACGGGACCTGACCACATGCTGCTTGCAAGACACTCACCTCACATCAAAGGATGCCCATTGATTGAAAGGAAGGATGCACCCCATGCAAATGGAAGCAAGAGCTAAACAGAGGTAGCCAAAATGTTATCAGATAAAAAAAGAGTTTGAGTAAATAACTGTACAAAGAGATAAAGAAAGCCATTGTACAGTGACAAAATCATTAATTCTTCAGCAAGATCCTCCAATTGCACATGTGTATGTGCACCTAAAAATAGAAAGCAAGTGTTGGCTTGTTTTGAAATCTCCACTTCTATTTTACTTTTTTACATGTTTTTCCATATGATCTCAGACTCTTTTGAGAACTCGGTGATCATTTAAGTGAAGTCCACTTTCTGGTACTCTCTTTGCCTTTCAATTGATCCTATCTACTCCTTGTATGATAGCTATGTACATATCAGAGAAAGCCCCGGACTCAAAATTATCAAAAGTTGGCTCTTCTTGTCTTAGAATGCATTCCTACTTTAATAGACTTCTCATACATTTAACCCTCAGATCTCTACTGATCTTACACTATTCACTGAAGAAGGATCTTCTGACTTTCTATCTCTATACACTTTATTTATTAGGCATTGTTTTAGTACTTTACAATCATTAGAATGTTTAGTCCCTCCAAACATCTATGATCACCTTGTTCTATATAAAACCATGAGATTTAAGATGAGTTGTCTACTATGTCTGAGTGAAGGCATTTATCAAATTCTAGCCAGGAAGTGTAAATTTAGAGTTGGGCATTTATCCATACTCTCTCTTCAGCGCATTACAGTGAACTGGTTTCATCTCCTCTGTCCACAGTCTGTGCCTATTGAGACCCAGATACCCCTGTTCCTATCTCCTTGGATTCCATCTTTCCATCCTCATAGACTGTGGTCATCTCCCTTTGTCGAGTATCTTCATAAACTCAAACATCTAAAATGACACTCCAACTTTTGTCCTTTGTGGCTTATTCATCTTCAGCATTAATTAAACCCAACCTACTCAAAATGGCCTGAATTCCTTCATGTTTTAACCCAGCTTCTAACTCCAAATTGGAACTCGTGAGAGTTAATTTATAAATCATGATTCTTACACTTGATCTTAGTCAAAAGGCCGAGAAGCAATCATGATACTTATTACAACAACCATTATAGGGAAAGTCTACATATTTATTCCTTGGGAAATATCAATATAAAACAAGGAAAGGAACATGTATACATCACCTTAATAGGCTATCAAACTTTCTAAATGGACTCAAGCTGCCCATAGAAAGACTAATTGAAATGTTCATCATTCCATGTTTGCATATTGCCATCACCAAGGACAATTTGTCATTTACTAAATGTCCATTTGATTAAAATTTTGTGCCTTTGTTAAATATGTCAGCTTTTAAAAAATATTAATACACATGTATGCATTTAGTTATTCTTTCAAGGAGCAGGTATTTAATATAGTGTGTGACATGAGTTATTCAGAATTCTGTGGTAAGTGGAGAATTAGCATATCAACCAGCAAAGAGTATTTATGATATGACAAAAACAAGCTACCAAACAGAGATCCAGACAAAAAGCATACTAGAGTTATTTCACGGACAGACATCTGAAAGACAGGGGATTTCAATAAAGTAGGAGGACCAGCAGTCAAAACTCAAATAAGAATGATTTTCTACTCCTGCCAAAGGAGGTAATTGGAACTTTGATGACTGTAGTGAGACACCAACTAAGAGGCAGAGTGAATTGACTGAGTTTGGTATGGATCTGCACTGAGCTGTAAGACCGTCTGATTACTTTTAGTCTCATCGTCTCAGAGAGACGCCTTTAACCACATAGATGACTTGTGGTTCTTCATTCTATTATCCACTTGTTCGAAGAAACTTTTCAGGGCACCTTTACCAGCTTTATATACATTTATTTTGAGTTACTCTCTAACCCTCTCAAATTGAGAAAACTAGAGGCTGGAAGGCTAGTATAACTGTCATGAGTACTTTAGACGAGAACTCTAAATCGGTGGTATTTTAGCTGGCAAAGTCCGAGGCAATGCCAGTGGGAATGGAGAATATAAAGCTAGCGTTGTAACATTACAACTCTGTGATTGATCAATGACTGTGGACTTTGAAGTGGGCCTTTAAAAGGAAGTCCTGGAAATGAAGTCAGGACTTAAGCTCAACGATAAGGGAAGATATGTCTTCTATCCTGCCATTGAGAGCCACACTGGGGGTCACTGTTAGGTGTGTTGACTGTGTGATAACTGTAGACAATGGGAGTCATGGTTATCTAGTTCAGAGGAAGAGATGAGCGAGACACGGCGCTTGCAGTCATCAGAATGAAGCGAGCGCTGAGCTTACAGCTTACAGGAAGGCAAGGCATGGGCCACTCCGGGAGGGTGTGAAACAAGAACTCAGTGAAGCAAACAGGAAATCTGGCAACACCGAGAAGCAGAGTCTGTCCCGAACAAAGACAGCTCCAAAGAAAATTGAGCTGGATTAGGGCAGGGCTGGGAGGTGACGGCAGTAAGATGGCGGATACCTTCACCCAGGATTTCCAGTGGTTCTGGGATGAAAGGGGTGGTTAGAACCTGAGTGTACTTCATCAACCCTTGTTTATATGTGAAGTCTTACGTGTCCACAGAGACCCAGGTTTGAGCAGTACAATAAAACCACAAAGCCTGATTTGGGCTTACCAAGTATTCATTTCAATCACAGAGAGAGAGCCAAGGCAAAGCAGGTGGGAAAGGATCTGTTCTGTACATATAGTGTTTCGCCGTCTTCATTTTCACAGGCCTCGGTTATTTTCACCCGAGTTAGGAAAGTGACCACTGCTCACCGTCAACCTTTTATGCAACCACGGATGAAGTTCTTGGCCTTGGCTAAGTCTTTCACCAATTGTGCTCTAAAAATAACTCATTGCCATGTGCCCATAACCCTCGGAAGAGATTTACAAATTTAAATACCTTTATAGCCATGAGGTGTGCAGCGTTATTTCTGTTTTCTACGTGAGGAAACTAAGCCACATAATAAGTACTTTACCAAAGATCTCATGGCTTTGGCTGAGGTAGGGATCCTATCCACGAGGGATGAGTTTTAAGCTACAGAAAACATTTGAGACAAGAAACATCAAGTGATGTGCCATTGTATGTAGCAACTATACATTCATGTATTTAGAGGCCTCACATGTAATAGATCACATTAACTCTCAGATAAAAGTAGATTTTTGAACATTAGTAGGACTGTTATAGACTGGAAACTTTATTTATTTATTTATTGTATAAACTTTTAGGTGGATTATTTTATTATTGCAATTAAATATGTTGGGCTTTAAAAAAAAAAGAAACATCAAGTGAAGAATATGAAGAAGAGTAAGATATCACGACAGGCCAGCATAATGCTTACAAATAATAAGACAATTAACTTATTTAAAAAGTAGCTCATATGAGCTGGCAAGCTAGGTCAATGGGTACTTTTTGCTTGCTACCGAGGCCGATGACTCAGATCCCAACCCTGTGACCCACATGGTAGAAAGAGACAGCCGACCATTGCATGGTGTCCTCTGAACTCCGTTTGAACTTCAAGGTGTGCGTGCACCACCACACACAATAGTAATGAAAATCCATTTATTAGGCACACATCTGAGTACTCACTGTCCCCATGCAGTTGATAGTGGGCAGTAAGAAAGTATATTTAAAGTGGGTTTTGCACGGATATACAAAAAAGGTGGCAAATGATTTATTTTACCCAGCATTTGAAGCGAAAGAAAAAGTCCTTTGTAAGTTAAAATGGAGATTTCTACTCATTGAATTCGTGTGTACTATGACAAGCTCGGCTATTTATTTTCCAAGGCCATACCGGATTTGTCTAAGGTGGCCACTAACACTCACAGGACCAAGGTGACATAAGTGCTTAGCAAGGTCTCTTTCCTGCTTGGTACCACATAAGAACTCAAGTCTACATTTCTACATTCCTGACTACTTTCTTTTTTCTTTTTTTTTTTCTTTTTTTATAAACTTGATGGAAAAACTCATTTGGAGGCACTAATCCCACCCAAACTAATAAAAATGATTTATAGATTTCATTTATTCCACATTGTGTGAACATAGATTAGTCTTGCAGCAGAAAGCTTAATGTGCTTGATTATGGGATACTGTTCCAAATATCCCAGGGGTGTAAGTAATACACAAGGCAGAAACTGTGTCTTTCTCCTAGAGTCTAAAACATACTGAAATGTTGAACCTATGCCTTTTTAGATGTAGAAAAAAGGGGAACTAGAGTGTTTACTCTCCTAATGTAGGTTGATAATTAATCCTGAGTGGCCACTCAGCTCTTACCATTTCATATTATACAAATTTTACCTTTCTATGGGAGCTACAAAACTGGTCTGAGAAGTTACATTAGTTATCATGCCATCACTGTGATCAAAATATCTGATCCAAACATAAGAGGGGAAAGGCTCGGGTGTTTTTTGGTTTTTGTTTGTTTTGTTTTGTTTTGTTTTTTTTTTGCTCACTGTTTTTGACATTGCAATGAGTACATCGGTAACACGGTGCGTTCGTAACGATAAGAAGTATACAATAAAGTACCTGCAAACAGCTCTGAGTGTCACAGTGGGAGCATTGTCTGGAAGCTTGTTCACATGGAGGAGGCAGAGGCAGAGACGTGGAGCTAGGGCTGAGATAGATCTTCAAAGATCTCACCTAGTGACCTACTTCCTCCAGGCAGACTTCATGCCATCAAGGCTACACAATTTCTCCAAACAGTACCACTGTCTGGGCATCAAGTATTCAAGCATATTAGTCCACGGAGGACATCTTATGTATTTCACTCCGAAAGCCTAAGACATGGAAACTAATCAAGTGAAGATTTTAGCATCGAAAACAAAATAAGACAACATGCTGGTCAACTTTCACCTATCAACAATGGCTAAAGGTACCATGTCTTTTATATCCCACTTAGAAAGCACTTAAAATGTTACTGTCAGACATAGTGGCACGTTTTTAATCACAATACCTTAGAGACAGAGGCAAGTCAATCTCTGTGAATTTGAGGCCAGCCTGATCTACATAGAGTTCTAATCCAGACAAGTCTATATAGTAAGACACTGACTCAAAAATAAAATCATTTCTGTTGAGTGTGTGTCCTGGTGAGTGTGTGTGTAGGTACTGGTGCATGTGTGGAAGTCAGGTAACAATTTGAGTGAATCTGTTTCCTTATTCTACCATGAGGGTCTCAAGGATAAAACTTAGATCTCCAGGTTTGGTAACAAGTGTTTTCAGCTGAACCATCAAATTGGCTCAGAAAAGTACTTTTTTAGATAGATGGTTGACTTTCACTTACAAAATTTTGTGCTTAAGTGAAGCAAACATGAGAAATTGATGACTTTATTCCAAATCTACAGGCACAAAAAGAAAAAAATGAGTGTGGTCTTTTTTGAACAAAATGCCGATCTAGTCCAGATATGAATCTTTAACATCTACAGGCAAACAGGGCAGCTTCACGCTGGAATAGGTAGGCATTTCTTTACAACGATGTCATTTCCCAAACAATACCAGTTACAGTTGTTTAAAAGTCTTTATGTTTTGTTGCTTGGTGGGAGTGACATCAGCAGAGAGAACATTCTAGAAACTGAAGAAAGAAGACAAATTGAGTCTTCTTCAAGGACCAGCTGGCGTGGGAAGAATTGATCGTTTTGACCACATGTACAATTTCATTTTATTCTAATTTTATTTTTAGTCATTTCATCATCCCGGGTGAATCTTTTTGTAGAATATAGGTATTTTCCCAAAGCTTTCTTACCAGGTGTTATGTTGTTAGGACTGCTGAAAGACTGCTTCCTGTTTCTGAAGAGGTCTAAGATACATCTCTCCTTTAAGTAAGCACCACGTTCACTTTACATTCTTACTGCGTTGAATCTTTCACTGAAACTACCATTAAATTTATCAAAGCATCTTTCATCCAAAACAAAACAACGTGAGGTTTTCTCCTGAGGTGACTTACTTCATAGGCCAGAAAGGCGACATTCCAAGGTTTGCGATAGTATGTCAAAGTGTTTCCGTCCCGTATCCGGTCACAGAGTCCGTTGTAGAACTCATTGTCAAAAGGTGTGCTCAGGGGATCCATCCCTAAGATGTTGATCCTGAGAAGAAGCAGAATGGGGTCATATGGGTAAATACCATTGGTAATGCAAGGCAGCCTCCTGGGGCAGGAGAGTGAGACAGCTTCGGTTCACGTCGCTGTCATCCAACACGTGTGGGGTTTAATCAGGAACAGAAGCGGGGCGTAGGGGGAGGGGGGTAAGGGGCGTTTGCTTTGGCGCAGTGTCTTGGCAGAAAGCTCGCCTTAGGAGGGTCTGGTAAACTCTTTGGCATCTAGGGCACTGTTAGAGCGCAGAAAAGAAAGGCAGTAAGTAGCGTACAGGGGGCCCTCTGGCTCCCAGAGTCTTAGCTCTCAGGCTGTTCCTCTTACCTCACGGTCCAGAATGAATCGAACGCCAGTGCTGTAACACCAACTATTTAAATTACTTGAGAGCAGAACATCCCAGGGGGGCAGTATAATTATATGCCTGTAATTTTTCATCTATGAATCAACATCGGGGCCCTTTCTTTCTTTCCCCTATTCTTTTTTTATGCTTAAGCCTTCCTCCAGCTGTCTAACTGCTGTCTAGAAGCTCCCCCCTCCCCCCAGAGTATGTTGTTCCTGTTGGACTTTCCAAGATGAACATTTAAAAAAAATTAGCTCTGGAGGAAGGTATTCTCAAAAGTTCTATGCACCATTCCCCACCCCCACCCCCAAGCAGGACTATTTTTTACTTATCAAGACAGAAATATCCTTTAGACGTAAAATAAAAGTTACATTTGATTTCTAGGCTTAGAAACAGTTTCCGCACTTAGCTTTTTGAAGTTCACCTTTGCCAGTCTGAGCAGCGCAGTCATTGCTGTGTAGGCGGTACGGAACAGTACCAGGTGGCTCTGAGCCCGGGCTGCCAGAATGGAAATTTGTTCCCGCACACCTTTAACTCCCGAAGCACAACTTTGTCCATTGTTCTAGATCACATACCTAACTCCAATTAACAGGGTTACAAACCTGTGTGTAGGTTTCAAAAGCATTTTTAGCCGAGTGTGGGTGGCTTACCATAAGCCTTTTGCTGATGCAAAACAAAAATCAAAATAAAAGCGGAATATTACCAATGGGCACATTAAAAAAATTCAAAATTTTACCTCAGTATGAAGCTACCAAGAAAGCAACAACAGGGCTCTGAACCAAAAGGACAGTGAAGGAACTTATTTGTGAAGGGTGAGCTACTGATAAAATGAACCCGCTGTCTAACCTGCCCAGAAGACCTTTCCAGCAAATGCTAAGGTTCTGAGGTTCTAAGGTAGAGCTGGAAATTTTAAACAAGTTACATAGATATTATAGCTGCTTTCTTTTCTTTAACATTGTATCATTTGTTTGTGTTCTACTCCTCCACCCCCCACCCACCCTGTCATCTATAAACCTCCCATGACGTGTTGGGAGGCTTTATGCACAAACATGTCAGTTGCTCTGGCCACTGGCATGTGGTGGGAAGTAATGTCTGGACAGGAAGAAGCCTCGTGTCTTTGCTACTGACTTCTTCTGATGTTAGCCGCCGCTCCTCGCGAGTTCGGCTACTCCTGCCGCCTCAGTGTTTTACCAAACCACAGTGGAAAATAGTGCCAAGCCTGCCGGTGCAGCTCCAAAGCGGAGCTGCCTGTCAAGCCGGGTCTTGTGAGTGATCGCTTCTTGTCTTCATTCGCGGAAGAGTTGGATGTGATTCTTCCTCCCTGAAGTCATGCAGCAGTGGAAAGACTGGGTAACCTGTTGTTTCTTAAACAGAGCTTCAACTACATGTTATGTGACTGTGGGTCCTGCCTTGCTATACACCTACATCAAAAAGACTCCTCCAGTGGACAACGAAACAACCTTCCATTCTAAAGATTAATGTTTGAATGACTTATTACTACAGGGTGATATGAATACAGTTAGTACACAACTGGCTTCCACAAAATTGCTTGGAAGTTGGGGGTTTGGGTATATAATTATATATTTCAAATAAGTAGTATAAATGAATGGTGTATAAGGCCTGCATTACACAAGGAAGAGATCACCATGGGGAAATAATAAAAGGAGATTAAGAAAAAAAGGTTTAGTTTGGATTTTGATGGAGGTCCATACTGGGACTATGCCAGAAGCACAGGGTTCGCAATGGTGTGGGCGAGACCCCGCATGTGGCACACCTTAGGGGTGGTGTCTTACCCGTGTACCTTCTAAAGGAACTTAATTAGCTATGAATTCTTAAATAATTTTAGTGAGGCACCCATTATTTTTTATCCTAAGTTTAAATAGTTTCAAAGGATATAATTTTCCATCAGGCCATGGATAGTTACTAAAAATATTGCTGCTGTTCTACAATGAAAATTAAATCTATTATGTATAAATGACATAGTGATGGGGCATATCGTTCTCTCATAGAATTTTAATTTAACATAAAGCACAATATAATTCATATCGAGTAGTCCTCTTGATTGTCTTTTCATGCTTTGCTGTACCAAAAGATACTAACTGAATATTTTAAGCCTTAAGTATCCCTTGAGCTTAGAGAGTATGTATTAAAACTCATTAGAAGTAAGATCTAGCATGTAAGTACGTCAAAATCAAGTGAAATTATATTCAAAAGCTATACAGTGAAATGAATTGAGCTTCTCTTCAAATTCATAGATACCTTTCTATGTCTGTGGATGAATGTTCATACAATACAGGGCTCAGCGACATTGTTAGTTTTACTTCCTGTTTTGTGGATGCAAATGATGATGAATTTATTCACATAAGAAGATAATAGAGGACTTTTGTTATAGTAATGCCGCTCAATTCTTTGGCCTTACATATCAAAAAGATTGCACACATACTAGTCTTTTATAGAAGCTATTCATAGTCTGTTAGCTAATTATTGATTAGAATTATTAAGAGATGGAGATTGTCTTATTCCCAAGGCCTCAGAATCTAATTAGCCCTAAGATCTGGGGGTGGATTTGGGGTTTTCCACCATGTAGTATTAGAAAGGTAGATGAGAGGTTATTTGGCTTTTGGGAGGCAGATGATGGGTATGCAAAAGCTGCTAGGGGCCTGGAGGCATGAATCACAGTCCGTAAATTGTTTGCTTTACACGAAGGAAGCCCTGCGTTCAGTCTCCAGCACCACATATGCCCTGGTACTTGGTACAGTGGCACAAACCAGTGATCCTAAGTCACATAGCAAGTTTCTGTCTTAATAATAATAATAATAATAATAATAATAATAATAACAACAACAACAACAACACAGGGCGGTGGTTGCGCACGCCTTTAATCCCAGCACTTGGGAGGCAGAGGCAGGCAGATTTCTGAGTTCGAGGCCAGCCTGCTCTACAGAGTGAGTTCTAGGACAGCCAGGACTACACAGAGAAACCCTGTCTCGAAAAAAAACAAAAAAACAAAACAAACAAACATAATAATAATGATGATGATAAGAGGTGAGGAAGGACAAGCAGCTTCAGACTTTCACTTACCAATTATATATATATATATATATATATATATATATATATATATAATTTATAATATGTAAATTATATATAATTATATATATAAATCAAGTACATATGGGGATTGAGTCTTATTGTTAGTTAAGCTACATAATTAACAGTTGAGGAGCATATTGCCTTAAAGTTTGGTTGACATTCCCCTGGAAGGCTCTTGTGTGCCCTTTGCTATCCATAGTCTAGTTTGAAGGATATTGTTTCACAGAATAGCACATTGACCAGTTGGCTGGATCCATCTGGAAAGCTACAGAAGCCAATAAAGTCTAAAGCACTGCTAAGGAAGAAATGTTTCAAAAACCTTTGACTTGATTCCACTCCTACAGAGACAGTCAGTCTAGCCTAAAGTGAGCCAATATTTTTTTTCTGCCAAGAAACATGAAAAGTGCTCATGAATAGAAAAGTCATCACCTGGGAAATTTTGAGAAAAACGTGTTCTTTGGCAGTGTTTAGAGATGGCTGCTTCCACAGCTGCCCCAGAACCACAGGCAGCTCCAATTCACCAGGTGAAATGACAAGAAAGCTCTCTTCACAGAAGTGGAGTTGTGCTTAGATCACAGACAAACACAAAGTAATTCCTTACATATTGTACATCAGTCACAGCTGGTTTTAATTTGTGCTTTTTCTATGAATGCAAGATGGGTTGGAGGACTTCCCTGAACATTTGTGGAGGATCTCAGCATGCCCATAAGACAGAAGTCTGAAACATTTGTAATACAGTGGCATTCTGCCAGAGTAGCAACTTAAATGAAAGAGCTCTTCAGATGGATAAAGACTAATTAATTATGTCAAGTTCCTAGGACTCATCCATATAGCGAGTCTATGAAACAGTAGATTGGATCCATTGACGTTTCTGAGACTGAACTGTGGAGAAGCAGTTTCTAAACATGTTGTTCCATCAGGGTTTTTCGTTCCTGTGGTGGTCTCAGTGAGGAACATAGCCTACAGGCTCAGGTGTTTGAGCACTTGAACCTCAGCTGATGGAGCTGTTTGGAAAGGTTTAGGGGGTGTGGCCTTGTTGGAGGAAGTACACTACTAGTGTCAGATTATATAGCCTATCCCTATTTCTAGTTCTCTGTCTCTGTGTTTCTTTCTTGTTTCTTGAGGTAGATGGTATAATCTCTCAGCTTCCTGCTTCTCCCACCATGGCTGCCTGAAGCTGTGTCTTCTTGCCAGGACAGACTCTTCTGTCTCAGGAACTGTAAGCCCAAATGAATAATTCATTTCCTAAATTGCCTTAGTCTCAGTATTTTGTCATAGCAGCAGAAAGACAACTAATACAATCCCCGATACCCTTATTCCACATGTAGTCCAAAGCCATATGACAATAATGAAAGTTTATTGTAAATATCCAAAATTCATAGAATTGAAGTTTATAATCATATAACAAAATATATTATCTTAAAATTTCTAGATATCAATGCCTGATTAAGTATTTTGCTATTTATCTCTATCATCTATTTACCTACACACATACACACACACACACACACACACACACACACACTACACACTCACTCACTTATAGGAGAGAGAGACATACACAGAAATAGAGATAGGGTCTTGCTGTGCAGTCAAAACTACATTTGAACTCATGATCCTCATGCCTCAGTCTCCCAAGTATTAAATTTATAGGCATAATAATAGCTACTTAAGAAGTTTCATTTTTTATTACATTTATTTATTTAGTATATGTACACATGTGGGTCAGATGCAGGTGTCATGGAGCAAATGTGGAGATCAGAGGACAACCTGTAGAAGTTGATACCCAAGGATCAAACCTAGGATATCAGTCTTGGTGGCGAGGGCCTTTACCCACTGAACCATCTCACCAGTCCATGAACTATCATTTTTTGAAAACTTAGTTTTTATAGGTTTTACTTTGCAGACAAGGGCATTGACTTTAGGGCTTTGAAACAGAGTGGGAAAGTGTAGGGGTTGGTGCTGTGAGAAGGAGAAGGGTCAAGCGTTGTGCTTGGGAAAATACGTTTTAGGTGACACAGAGAAACTTGACTCTGGTTCTCCAAGACACTCGCCAAATAGCTGAAATTATTTCTTATGTACAAAATGAACATAAAATGATCCCCTGACAAGGTCACGGGACATTATAGTAGTCTCTGTAGAGCTAGAATGTACAAAGGGATTATGAAAAATTCAAGGTATTATGCAAATGACAGTAGTAACTTTTATAAAGACTAAATTTGCTATGGGTTTTCCTCGTAATCATAGGGAATTCAATAAAAAGTGTTGATGGGCTGAATCTGAAAGGACCTACCTCATTTTCCATATCTGCAGCTAATCTTTCCCTAGCTGGCCCCCTCCTCAGCCTTGATGGCTCAGTCTCATGATGTTCCCCTGTACCGCCCCTGACTGGAGTAAAGAATGAGGTCCTAAGGGTGCTTTGCCAGTTCTCTAGGATGCTTCCTTAGGAAACTTGCCTGCAAATGCCAAGTTACACATTTTTCTTTTCCCTGAACAAAGGAAACCAACAGATTATGAATGATTGTTTTTTTTTTTCAGTTTAAGCAGGCCAACATTTCTGTATTCTATTCCCCTTAGACAACTATAAATTTGCATTGAGTGAGAATAAATAACATATGTGGTTCCCTGTTTCAAGTTCTTTCATTGAGATTAGAGATAAAACTTCTTCTCCCTGAGAAAAGATGCAGAAGGGGAGGGGGTTTAAGATAATTTAAGCCCCGTGGCGATCTGGTTAGAAGGGTTTTGGACAACTCTTTACTGTTAACTGCCATTTACTAAGATTCCTGGCCTAAGAATGTCCATTTGATTCACAAACACAGCTTTTAAGCTAAGGGCCAAAGGCACTGTGGGAAATATTTGAAAGCCATTTGGGTAAGATTTTATGAAGTGAAGAAATGGTGTATGGAACATTTATCTTGTGCCTGATGCTTGGTATCCTGGAATTTTGTTCTTACATTCATTAAATGGATGTTTCCTCTGACCTCAGAGAGCAGACATCTTTACTTTCAGCCAAATCCAATATGGAATCACCAGTCCTCCGTGCAGAGCTTTTTGACCCCAGCATCATAGTCAATGTGGGTGCCTGCGAGTAGCAGGATCCTTACCATCAACATCCCTAGCCTCTATGAGCTAATGAGATGCTTACCACCAACATCCCTAGCCTCTATGAGCTAATGGGATGCTTACCATCAACATCACTAGCCTCTATGAGCTAATGGGATGCTTACCATCAACATCACTAGCCTCTATGAGCTAATGGGATACTTACCATCAACATCACTAGCCTCTATGAGCTAATGGGATGCTTACCATCAACATCACTAGCCTCTATGAGCTAATGGGATGCTTACCATCAACATCACTAGCCTCTATGAGCTAATGAGATGCTTACCATCAACATCACTAGCCTCTATGAGCTAATGGGATGCTTACCATCAACATCACTAGCCTCTATGAGCTAATGGGATGCTTACCATCAACATCACTAGCCTCTATGAGCTAATGGGATGCTTACCATCAACATCACTAGCCTCTAAGAGGCAGTGCCAGTAGCTCCCTTCAGCACTGTCCATTGCAAGTATTGACAATTCAGATGCTCTCTAGACATTTCTAAATGTTTCCTGTGGGAGAAACACTGTCCCCAAGGGCCTCTCCAATTCTAGTTTCTCTGTCAGCCCTGTTCTCGTCATCACTGCCATCTTTTTGTCTCTCCCCATCTTTATTTCAATTTGGGGCTTCTGTCCCTGAATTTCATCCTAGGAACTTAGCTTCCATCTTACCCGATATTACCCATGTTTCAGAAGGTCCCTAAGAATAGATTTTTCACTCATTAAATAACTCACCTGTTTATCTACCTACCAAGAATTTATTGAGCATCTATTTTGAGACAACAAGGAAACTATGAGTAAAGGAACCCATTACATGACATGATGACATTGAACCACTGACTTCTGTCCAGTGTACTGCAAGATGTGAAAGCAACTGCATCTTTGTTGGGGGAAAAATTATCCAGATCAAGACAGTTATGCCAACTAGGCAGGGACTGTCCCTAGAATGCCTTGCAACTGGAATGGAAGAGAACTGGACCTCAAATCTGTCACCTTTCCAATTCCTGGAGCGCAGATGTCCACAGAATCCTCTCTGCTCTATGCAGTCCTATGTTCTAAACTCCTAGACTTATTTTAGATCTCATAGTCCAGAGCCCCTTCATTTTGTGTGGAGAATAAGTTGCCTGTCAACTCTCTACAATGAGGCCCCCAATCCTATTACCATTTGGCACCTTAACTTAGTCTTTTTGATCCAATTTCTTCTAGCCCAACTCTATAATGCTTGTCTCCCTAGAGCTTATATTTAGGTATCAGTTCAAGAAACATTCCAGTGGAAGGTAGACATGCTGGGAATGTTGATGCTTCAGTGGATTTAACACACCTACTATCTGTCATTTAATTCTAAACATTGACATGTCACGTCTGTCGCTGTGGTCTTCCTGATGTTTGTACGTGAGATGCACCATCTCCTATTCACTGACAGCAAAACTCAGTCATCAGACCTCTACGGAGGCCAGGTGGTATCCCTACACATTAACTAAATATTCTGAGGGCCTCAAATATAACCTCCAGACCAAAGAATACAGGCCAAAGTTTGCACCACCTGTGCAGTATGTATAAGCCTTTCTGTGGTGGCTTTGTTATGATGAAAGAATTAGAGGCCATTTCCATCATTTTCCCCTGCAAAGATCCCAGTGAGATACAAACCCAAAGCCTGCTGTTCGTCCCAGCTCAGATTCCTCCACCACTCGGTCACGGCACGGGAGGCGTGGGTCACTGTCACAGTCAGCCTCATCGGAAAAATCTCCACAGTCGTTGTCACCATTACACAGAAATTTTCTCTTTATGCACCTGCCTGCAGTCAAAATCAAGGCACATGCTGTGTGTAATGCTAAATTTTCTCTTATGCTCAAGTCACTGCGGGCACGTTAGCTTTGGAAGCGAGTGCTAGAAAGACATGACTTTGTTCCACAGATGACATAGCTAACCCTTGTTGTATAGATAACATAGCCCTTGTTGAGGAGCCATTGCACTTGGAAATATGACTACCTATGAAAATATGATATGTTTTACCTATGAAAATAAAATATGCTAATGTGTCTTCACTCACAAGTGTACACAGAGGTCCGTAGAAAACAGCTGCAGTCTCTGCTTACCTGTTTCACACTGAAAGTCAGCCCCACAGTCTTCCTGTACCTCTTCACACTCCTGGGTGGGTTCACAATGTTGTCTGTCTCCCAAAGCATCAACACAGCTTTTCCCATGAAACTGTCCGAAGGCTATAATGCTTCTTGAGCGAAACTGTAATCAAATAGTCAACCAACCAAACAGCAGCTGAAAATATTCTCTTTCCTAATGCAAAGGTGGATTGTGGTTTAAAGCAATGGTTCTCAATCTTCCCAAGGCTAGGATCCTTCAACATAGTTCTGCATGATGTGGAAACCTCCAACCAGAATTATTTTCATTGTAACCTTATAGCTAATTTTGCTGCTATTATGAACTGTAATGTAAATATCTGTGTTTTCTGATGGTCTCAGTGACCCCCGTGAAGAGGTCATATGACCCCAAAGGGATTGTGACCCACAGGTTGAGAACCACTGGAATAAAGCAACACACACACTACTGCCACCCCTATACCCAAACGAGTTCAAGATTTTAAGAGAGAGATGGAAGAAACTGCCACTGATATCACTTAACAAGAGTACTTTGTGGCAGAGGCAGGCGGATTTCTGAGTTCGAGGCCAGCCTGGTCTACAGAGTGAGTTCCAGGACAGTCAGGGCTACACAGAAAAACCTTGTCTTGAAAAAAACAAAACAAAACAAAAACACCGTTCCCCGCCCCCAAAGAGCACTTTGCATTCTAGGTTGTGGAGAGAGGTATCGAATACTTATTCAGTCTGCTGTTCAACATGCAGGTCACCTGGTCAGACCAGCCATATTCAACTCATTGATTACCTCTTTCTGGACTGGAATTTGTTTCTGAGGGTCCCTGCCGAATGGCCATTTCCCTGAAGATACCAGTTTTCAATTGAGGAGCTGGGGTGGATGGATTCAAATACTTACCCTTTGTTTGAGGCAAGGATTACACTCTGACCACTGGCTCCATGGGCTCATTCTGCAGTCTATCGATAAGAGAGCGTCTTGTGCTTGCTCTTGGCTATAACGAAGATTAAAAAGTATCAGTTTAAAATGACCCTCATGTACACCTCTTTCCAAGAAGCCTTCTAAAACCAATTTCATGCATTTATTTCTTTTCCTTCCTTAAACCACATTGCCTATTCATATATATATGTATATGTATACATATATATGTGTGAGTGTGTGTGTATGTATATATCATACACAATCATAGTATGTATAGTATATGTGCATATATATCTATATATTCATATCTTTGTATCTATATCTACATATATTCATATATGCATATATACATACATATATATACATATACACACATACATATACATGCATATGTGTATATATGTGTTTATGAATGTGTCTGTGTGTATGTATATGCACATATGTGTGCATGCAGTTGAGGCAAGAAGTTTTCAGATGTTTTTCTCAGTCATTCTCCACTTTATTCTTTGAGACAGGGTCTCTCACTGGATCTGGAGCTCATGGATGTAGCTGGACTGGATAGCCAGCCAACTCTGGGGGTCTGTTTCCATCTCCTCGTCCACCCCAGTTGAAATACAGATGGCCCTCCCACAACTGGCTCTAAGTAGTGGTCTGGGGATCTGAACTCAGGTTTTCATGTATATGCTCACTTTACCAAGTGATTCATCTCCCTGGCCCACCCCACATTCTTTACTGTGTCTTCCATGACACTTGAGCACAGGGTGTTTTGTATTTTCAATTTGTCCTTTTGTTTAAGTCTAGCTTATCAACAACAGCAGTAGTAATGGTGGTGAGCAACGGTGAGGACAGCCAGCAAGGTGTTCTGACAGGTGTTTGACATGCACTCATACAAGGAAGTGATGGCCTCATTGGAACTGGAAATGTTGATTCACTTTCTTTGTGCATCTCCCCCCTGAGAGGCTGGGAAAGCCTGGAGTTGCCCATTTCTCTTGCAAAATTAAGCCAGCCAGTCCAGCCAGTGCAGTGAACACCTTGTCAATCAGCACCCCGCCCCCGCCTGAATTCCACACCTCTGTTCTAAAATAGATGCTTTCCTGTTCCGCAGTCCTCTTCAAGACTTACTCATGCTCTTTTTGAGTTTTAGCATCATGTGTTTTAGCGCTTCCAGCTTCCCTTCCATCCCCAGGCACAGTGCTTAGCTTTATTTTTTCAGGCATTCTAGTTCTGAACTGTGTCTGTTCCCTTGATTTACTGTTGGTGTCTCTTCTCATCACAGCCTCACCTTGTTCACGTAGCCCGTTGAATAATAAGAAAGAGACACAGCAAAACAAAACAGAAGCTATCAAACAGGAATCCTACAGATATTTTACCTCTTCTTTCCCAGTCTGGGCGTCTATCAAAATTTTTACACCAGGAAGAGGTCCAGGGAGGGTCAATGCCTCTATAAGAATGTTCTAAAGCTCAGCTCCAATGTGCAGCTGTTTAGCTGGGTGTCATTTCCATTCTAAACTCTTCCTCATGATCATCTATCTCCAATTCTAATATAACATATTATATTAAACAAGCCATATATGAACAGGCAACCCACCCTCTCCGCATCCCTTAGTTTCTGCCAGCTACGTCATCTCCTGCCCTGCATGCTGACACACAAAGATCACAATAAATACTTTTATGTCTCTTCTTCTCAATAAGTCTCCCATCCTTCAGCTATCCATGCTCCTTGAGCCACTTCAAAATCCTTCATGTGACCCCCCTCCCCTCCCCCCACCGCTGCAAATTTCTTGACAAAGTAGCCTGCACTCCGATCTACTTCCATACCCGTCAACCATTTTCCAACTCTCCTGCTGGTGCATTCTGTTCTTGCTCATCAGCGGTGACTGTCACGGGGCTCACTCTCCTGCTCTCTGTCCTTATCTTACTGGCTTCCCCTCACCGTCTGTGAAAATTGACCACTGTTGCCTTTTAAGGCAATTGCTCAGTATTTTCTTTTATCCCATTTTTAGTTCCTTGGCAGTTTCATGGTTGTGCACGATGGTCTGAGATCTCCCCAGCCCCTCCTTCCTCTCATCCCCCTTCTCCTGCAGAAACTCTCTTCATAGCCGGTCCTTCTTCTGCTGCTTCTTTTGTGTGTGACCCACTCGGGTTTCGTTAAAGTTACTTTCACTTAATTTCATGATTAATTTATTTAGTTTTATTAATTTCTAGTTAAATTTATTAATTCATTTGATGCTTAGATTTAATAATTTAATGTAAGAATTGTAGGTGGGAGAAAGTTATTTTCTGGACTGTACACAACATAGCACTGGCTACACCTCTGAAAAAATGAGTTCTCTCTTCCTCAGAAGCCACTAACAGCCAGCACCTGCAGTCCTCCAGAGAAGGGCCCTCCCCACCCATAACGATACACCCAGTTTTGTTCAGGGTTTGTGCAGATAACCACAGCTGCCGTGAGTTCACGTCACGTAATGTCCAAAAGACATGTTTTTGCTGGGCATCTCCCCATCCTATGGCTTTTACATTCTTTCCTCCTTCCTCTTCAATATTGCACTATGAAGGACATTATTATATCATTGTCTCTTTTACGATCAAGTATTCCACAACTTCTTTTTGCACACTGAGCAACACGGGACCCTTTTTCTCAGATCTTTTCTCTGCTCTTTTAGATTGCTCCACTCTCCTCTGTAGGATCCTCCCCATCTTCCTCTTTAGTCTGTCAAGTGCTGTTATTCATTGAGGAAGCTGCCATTAGATTCTCTTCTCTGTCTTTCCCCTCCCCTTTTCCACCCTCCCCTCCCCTCCCTTCCCCTCCCCTCCCCTCCCAGATCCATGGTTTCCACATGTGTGCTAATGATACGCAGACAGAGATCAACGTGCTGTCCAGACATCTCCCCTGAAGTTTAAACTTTGGAATCCAATTCTCAATTCTACATCTGGACTTGGACATCTTCATGGCCCATTGACCTCAATGTTTTCCCAAACGAATTCATTATTTTCCCTTTCTTTCAGGGCTGCTCTTTCATTTATGAGTTATCCTAGCCAGAGACTGGGTGTTACTTGTCTAATTCTCTATTCCCCCTCCTCATCTCTACATCTAATGGAGCATTGAAACCTGTTGTTGGCAGTCTTGTAAATGGTTTTCCAATCCATCCTTACTTCCTAATATCTTCCAGATGTTCTTCTGGTCTACAATAACATAACATCTTTTCTAGCTGACTCTGATAATTTCTTTCTGACTTACTTTGCATACAAAATCCAGAGGGATCTTTTAGAATTTAATATTATCCTGCTCCTACTGAAAGTTCTCTAATAGTTAGAAAGACTACATATGTGACAAGGCTTAGTCTTCTAATGTGGTGTGGAGAATGACTCCCAGAGATGTTTAAAATCCTTGGACTCTGTGAATGTTATTTACCCAGCAAAGGAGACCTTGCAGACACAGTTCTTTGCTTTTTAGTGGAATCCTAGTGCCGTGGGATCTTAGAAGGTGAGTTGTTTAGTGAGAAATAAAGAAATAAGAGGCTGGAGAAACCCAAGGCCTAAAAAGAGACTCCAGCCATTACTGCTGGCCCTGGAAATGGAAGAGTAGAACAATAATTAACCCTAAAGTCCTTTTGAAAAAGTCATATGGAAACCTAGTGCAGAAGATTCCTAAAATATATACATGTTTCAAAGGAGTTTAAGTGGAATTACCCTATAAATAGAAAGACACTGCCTCAGTTGGACATCACACACTATCAAATAAAGCAGCCAGTACCAGAAATGGGTTATATATTTTGAGTTATTGGCCAGTGGGGTCTCATAGACATCCAACCCCTCCCCAAAATCACAAGCTGTGGCTGAAGCACTTGATTGCTCTTCACAACTTGATAGTAAGACTCTACTGCCAAAACCATTGCATACTTATGTCGTACAGTGTGAAACAATCTAGCTGGTACTCAACTGGTGGCTTCATCTTTAGTGACTAGCATTCATTCCCTGGAAGGTATCTTATACAGAACATTGGTCTCATCAAGCAATGAACATGGTGAGCTACAATAATGGCTTGTGTGGTCAGACATGCCTAGTGGTGAGGTGCCATGGTGGTAGCCAACCCCTTTTTAAAACTGGCCAATTGACGCTCTTCAGGATTATCCCTCATTTTCTGGAATTACAGGTTAAAAATATGTACCCCATAGGCAAAAACTCATAGCAGAATCTCTTTTTCAATGAGCTGAAGTGTTTGTGTCTGTTTTGAAGTTACCTAGCTGAGAAATTTTCTGCTAGAAGTTTTCCATTAAAGCGTCATTGGAACTGGAGGGTCTCAATAAGCAGTGACTGATGCACTTTGTGTTCTACAGCTGGCGAAACTTTATCGTCTTGAGATATGAACGATAGTAATTCGGTAGATGGTTTAAAGGCTATGAGCAGCTGTTCTGTCAGATGACTCCAGTTCAATTCCCAGCACCTTGTGATGGCTTACAACTATCTGTGATTCCAGTTTTAGGGGAGTGGATGCCCTCTTCTGGTCTTAGAGGTCACCAGGCATACAGATGGTACACAGACACATATATAGGCAAAATAATAATTCCTTAAAACAAAACAATAGACCCCCTCAAAGTTGTGATGGAGATCTAATTCAGCAGTAAAATGCTTTACTAGCAAGCACAAGCTTTTGAGTTCAACTTCCCAGCATCACGATGATATATAAATAAATCTATATACATCAATCATATTGATTAAATCAGTTCCTCCAGGGATGAGTTCTAGATAACCATGTTTTGAAAGGCTAGTCAGGTGATTCTCATGTTCAAGTAATGTTTAAAAATACTTCTTGGCAATATCTGGTGGAAATCCGTGCTGAGAGAGAGAGTGTGGGATAATTATAGGTGTGGGAATGCTCATTCTGTTCACATCACCCAGGTCACTGTTGGCTTAAATATGTCACTGAACTGGCCTATCACTGGTTTCACAAATTACAATAGGTTTGTCTATTTTACAACTCCATGATCCTTTTCAACATCTTGTTGCCTGAAATGTAACAATCGGTTTTTATCTATCCTTTACTCACTTAGGTGTTTGTTCCAGCAGCATCGCCCCAAGGGTGATCACTTCTTCTTCGGTGTCTGAAACCACCCTATAGGCTAGAGCTCTGAGATCTTTATCTCTCAACTGCCTGTTATAGCGCAGAGTGGAGAGTCATGCTTGGGAAGTCTGAGCCCACTGGAATACTCCAAAGGGAAATTCAGTTTTTGACTGGGTAAAACTAGATCCTAGGTCGGGACTGGGACTAAGGTGAGGCTCTGCTCATCTGCCCACACATTGGCGACTCACTCCTGCTGCAGTGATCCTGGCTTGCTTGTGTGCACTTCTCCATCGCCCTCTGCACTAATAGCCGCATGCTGACTGCGCATGCACTTGCCCGTTTCTTTCTCAGCATCTTACTTACGGACTCCTTCCATTTTAACAGCTTAACTCACAGTTGGGACTTAGTGCAAAGAGTCCCAATCTTTACCTTTGATCATTTTCTGCCCTCCTGGACTGCGATCTGAATTCATTCCTTCAATAACATATCCCATCCCCAAAGGAAGATGTTTGAAGACTACATGCTTGCCCTGGGCACAGTGTTTACACCCCACTTTAGGTCTTAGACCTTGTGTAGTAATTTGCTCGGACCACTCGGACAATGGTAATTTAAGTCTACTCCCCTCTCCCGTCCCCCACAACAATTCTAGAGAAGGAACATCTGAGAGCAGGCGAAGTGGCGTCGGTCTCTGCTGACGCGTCACTCATTGTCTTCTAGATGGCAGATGCTCATATTCTGTTCCATGTATCTCCTGTCATTAGTTATTTCTTCTATTTTTTTGAAATTATCACATAATTATATACCTTTTCCCCTTTCCTTTCCCCTCTCCAAACCATGCCATACATTCCTCTTTGCTCCCCGTTAAACTCATGGCTGCTTTTAGTAATTGTTGGTACATGCATATACATATATACCTATGTATCCCTAAATATGTAAATACATGTAACCAGCCCAATCTGCAGAGTGTAAGTTTCCAGGACTGACTACTTGGTTTTGAGTAAACCGTTGGCGTATTCCTCCCTGGGTAGGACGATTCCTTCTAGTCTCAGCATTCTCTAGGTGCCTACAGATCTTTGTGCAGGTTTGAGGCCACTCCCCCATGATCTTCAGCATCTCTCTTGGTGTCCTTCTTTAGGAAGTCATGTTGGTGAGACTTTATGGGTGCAGCTTCTGATGTTCTTAGGAGACCCGGTCTCTCAGCAAACTCCCTGTTCCTTTTGCTCTTAGGATCCTTCTGCCCCTGTTCTTCAATGATTCCTGACCCTCCAGTTTGGGAATTGTATTGAAGTTTTATCCTCTGGGACCAGGTTCCCTGTATTTTCATGTAGTCTTCCATCTGTGTTCAAATTGACTTTTTAAAAAGACGTTAGTCGTATCAGATAGCGTCTCACTTTTAACCATATTTGAATATAATAATATGTTTTTAAATGCGTCAAATATAGTCACATTGGTAAACACTAAGTATCAGGAACACAATTCAGCTTACGAACCTTAAGTGATTTTAATGAAGAAAAAAAAACACCCTACTTAAACCTCAAATTAGTGTTAACTAATTAGTGTTAACTTTTATTTCTCTATGTCAAGCTTGAGACAGACACCTGTCTGTTTATTTATTTATCAAGGAGTGGGATTGCCACAGTGTGCAGATGACGTCAGAGGACAACTTCTACGGGTCAGTTGGTTTCTTCTACCATGTGGGTCCTGGTGAACCAACTGAGGTCATCGTCAGGTTTGGCGTCAAGTGCCTCTACCTGCTTGCTTACCCATGACTGGCTTTATTCTACTCCTTTCTAAGCTCATTTCCATATAAGCATTTTATTTTGACTTTGAGTAATAAGTGTTGTTTTTTTATGACTTACAGGCAGGAAATGCAAACGGAGAAGGACACTGCTTATTCCCAGTCAAACTATTACCGGTTCAGGATCAACCAATTGGACCGGCTGCACTTGGTTCAGTGCCACTCGCTTCTGTCACTTCTGCTTGCGTCCGCCCTCAACACAGACCATCTTTGAAATAGGCTGAGCTTGTTCAATGACTTCTGGGCTGGAATGGCCTCAAGATTTTTAGACACTTAGACATAGTGAGTAAGTAAGAACCCAATTTATTTTTTTATATAGTGCATCCATTGGACAGCATAATTCTTGCCTAGATCTCCAAGGGAGCTTTCAAAGAGACATGATGCCCAACGGTGCAAAAAATAAAGTGAACACTGTACCGGTCCCTGGTTATTTTGTCTTCACTTTGTCAGGTCTCTGGCTACCCGAGTGCACAGTAAAAGCAAGACTCTGAGGAATTCGTGGGAGAGACGAAAGGGTTAGGCAAACAGGGTGTTATTGAATAAGCGCACTGCATAAATATTAGGACAGGAGAGCAGCAACCTCAAATAACTCTGCCCTTCCTCCGCCGTCCGAGCCCAGTGCTGCCTTGCCAGCCCCTCTGACTCACTCAGCAGATAATCTTCTGTAGCTTAAGGACTGCCTGGGTAGGGAGTCACTGCCTGCCTGTCATCCTGCTGAGCTGTTAGGCGGAGCAAGGCTGTGTGCCGGGAACTTTCTGGGCTCTCAGATAAAGTGTGCTTATCAAGTATAGTCTATCTCCCAGTGTTTCAATCTCAGCTGGGAAGGAGCTCCTCCCCAGGTCAAAGCAATGCACACCAGCACCGTGGGGGATCTAACTCTGGGCCAGAAATGCATTAAAAGAAGGTCCTGTCTTCCCTCCAGGAAGAGAAGTTTCCAGAAAAAAAAAAGAAAACCACTGTAGCGGCTCATGGTTAAAACAGTGGACTTGGTCCAAGCAGGAAGACATGTGCTCTCTGAGGAATCTTTAGCTGTGGGGGGAAATTTCAGCTATTTGGGACTGTATGCTAAATTCACATAGTTCATGAAGATTAAAAAAAAGATAATAAAAGGCCCAGAGTTAACATTTTTAAGGCACCTCCCTGAGTTTACAACACTTATTTTTATGCATTCTTAATGACACAGTATATGAGTCTTTACTGAGGACGTGCTACACATCAGGACTAGCTCTAGTAGCAGCAGGCATGAGACAAATATTTCATTGTAGGCGAGATATGAAAGGTAGGTATACACTCATGTAATATGAAGTATCTGTTAAGGTAAATGAGTTTAGAGCTGGGCAGTGGTAGCGCACGCCTTTAATCCCAACACTTGGCAGGCAGAGGCAGGCAGATTTCTGAGTTTGAGGCCAGTCTGATCTACAGAGTGCGTTCCAGGACAGCCAGGGCTATACAGAGAAACCCTGTCTCAGAAACAACAGCAACAACAACAACAACAACAACAACAACAAAATCCAAATCAAACCAAACCAACCAAACAAAAAAAGATACATGAGCTTAGGGGACATAGCATCTGCCTTGGGCGCACAGCTATGAAGTGGTAGAGCCCGGGCGCTCAGGTAGTCTGACTCCTGAAGCTAAACTCTGAGCTGTTATTTCCCCCTCGTCCCGGTTGTCAAACTGTCCATTCTACCCAAAGGAACATCTGAGATGACCGTTTCCCCAGGACCTATTTTCTTGGGAACTCACCTCGAGGTAAGAGTTAGAAATACCCACAGTTTATTGTTGTCAAAGTTCTGCTGAACCTTGTGACATCCCCCCAAAAGCTACCGTATCTCTAATCCTCCTGAACAAGGAACGGTTTGAAAGCAAAAAGCACAGTGAAATCATTACACACACACACACACACACACACACACACACACACCCCTGATGTTTATTGAATTCTTTCTACAAGCCTGAGGCTGAAGCTTGAAGTATGTTACACATGTGATAACTTCACATTCACATGAAGACACTACCAGATGAATTCTGTCATCATAAATGTTTGGCCTGAATTGTGTTCCCTTGCAAAAGTGAATGATACGGTTAGGTTCTTAGACCTGGTTGGAACCCAAGAGAATGTGAACTTATTTGTAAATAGGGTCTGGGTAGAGATGATTGAGTTAAAACGGAATCATGGAAGTAAGCCCCAATCCAGTACTGCTGGTATCCATACAAAAGGAGAAATCTAGAGGCTGGGGAGATGATGCGGTAGGTAAGACGCCTCCTGTGCCAACCTGAGGACCCCTGTTTGACCCCAGAGTGACAGAGTGATTTTGGCTTTCTCAACATCTTGATGTCAGACCTCCAGCCTCCAGCCAGGGAGACAGAGAACTTGTTTAAAACAATTCCTTTAAGGACTTCGCGATGGCAGCCACCACCGGAAACCACAATCGGTGTCTTATGGGTCACGCAAATAAGGTACAGAGACTCGGAGCCACTCACGCCGGACTGCACAGCTTCTAGTCAAAGGTGGTTTGCCCCGCAATGCTGGTAGACAAAGATCGCTTGGTGTGAGCTGTGAGCTTCTGAAAAATGTATATGCTTAGAAACCATTTGAACTATTGCTGCTGTTGGTCATGTGAATGGTCTCATGTAGCTCCTGAACCTTCCGTCTTAAAGGGCACACAGCACAGAGCGTTCCGAGTGGGGCCATTCTGGCACAGGCCAAAGGGCATGTCTGTGAGAATGCGGGACGCTCAGCAAAACTGGAGAATGTAAGTGCCAGGATCTGGGGCCAGCCAGAGGTCTTCCTGGTCCTGCCTGGAACACGGGTCTGAGCAGACCCAGGATGTGTGAACGCCAAAGCAACTGCGGTCTGGAGCCTCGGTCCAGAAATTTGAGCTGTTTTAATGTTTTAAAACCCTACGAGAGGGTCAGGTTAATTGCAAGAATGCCAAAGCTGCTTTCTGAACGCGCACACACACCTTCTGAGCTAAGATAACTGGCAAGTGAAAATATTTTCTGAACTGAGAGATAACGATTAGGTAATGTCCGCAGATCCGGAGGGGAGAAGGGAGGAGGGCCTTGACTGAGCACCCATCCCAGAGCTCACGTGGCTCTGCATATCTCCACCGTGAGTCCTCTCTTGGAAAGTGAACCGAAACCCACGTTGCTAGGGGGAGCCCAGGCCAAATCACCTCTTCCTCCTCCAGAAGGCAGGCAAAGGTGGCATAAGCTGGCTAGTTAAGTCGAAATAGATTTTGGGTAAACTTAGGGGAATTGGGCACAGGACACGATTAATGCAGACAGAGAGGAACAGCGTCCAGGCCTCTGTTGGCATCGGGGCAGTTTTCTGTTCTGTCCTCAGAGAACAAGCTGTATTGGACCACAACGGCTTTGTGTCTTCTCCTGTGATGTCTGCATGGAAGGAAGGGAGAGCCTCAAGCAGGCGAAATCTCTAGCAGTCCTGGGTGCAGCGATGTGCAGGAGGCTTTTACTGTCCTGTTGATTTTTTTTTTTTTTTTTTTTGGCTGGGTGTATTTGTCATGACCATCACACCCTTGTTTTCTGTGGCTGACCCAGAATGCCTGATGTGGGTGATGCATACGGGAGAGAATTTTACTCTGCTCACGATTCTCATGACTACACACTGCAAACAGCATGACTCAGGCATCTGCAGAGGATTCCTGTGGTTGTATCCTAACGTGGTCCCTAGAAGCAAAATGGGAAGTCCCTGTATTCAGAAGGGTCACATGGGTAAGGAGACGTGAGCTGGAGGAAGAGCCTAGGCGGACAGAGCTGCTAGGAGCCACCCCTGTGAGGCTGGGCCCATTCCTCAGAGAGAGAGTTCTTTTACGACTGTGGAATCCTGAGACCGTCTACTCCTTAAAGGCCCCACCACCTCTTTCTGCTGCCACACAGGGGACAGAGTGTCCTTGGGGACATACAACCTTGGGGGACCCCCTTATACCATATGCAAACCACACCTGATGGGCTTTGCAAGCCCAAGTAGCATCAGATAAGAAGATGGCAGTGCTGGTAGCACAGCCGTCGAAGCTGCACCCTGGCAATTCTTGGGTAGAGCATATAGACCCCAAGACCCAGGACCCAACATGTGGGCCACACAATGCGATGTCACAGAAGAGAAGATAAGACAAATAGTTAACCTTTGCTTAATGTGGGAGCCAGAGAGCCACGTAACCAACTGTTAAAAAGTACTAGGTTTTTGAGATAAAGGACAGAAAGATTAACTTCCTTCATTGTCAATTTCTTAGCCCGTAGACACTGATCAACACCGATTGATCACAAACTGGCGACAACCCTTTTCTTTTCCCCCTAATTCTAAATGTTTAAACAGAATATCTTAGTATTAACATTTCAGTTCCTTCTTTAGAACAAAGACCCAGAAGCGTGAATACACTTGTATAGGAAAGTTTAAATCCTGGGTGTTGTAGATATCACTGTTTAGCTCAACCTTTATTGTCCCTACTTTGCTGTCAAGCCCTGGACCCTGAGACAGCAGATTCCACAGTAGAATTCCAGAGATAAACAGACAAGCCATGGACTCACCTGGGAGTGGGTCCTTGGGCCTGTGCACTGATACCCAAGGCAAAGATTGCAATGGCCAGGGTGATGGTCACACCCGAGGCCATGCTGCTCCTCCAAGGCAGCCCTGGAGTCTTGCAAAGCCTTTCTTTGTGACCAGAGGACAGGGGACAATTATTGCTCCGGTATGTTCAGGGTTTTGTTCATAGGTGTTGGTTTGCGCTAAGTGTCAAAGTCCAACCACTGGAGAGTCATTTATTGGAATTCCTGACTGCTATTTTCCCTTATTGACAAAGTGTCTTGTGCAATAAACGGAAAAAAAAAAAAAAAGCTAAGGTGCATAAAAATTAGGAGCAGGGTTGTGTAAATAAAGCAAACAATCAAACAAAATCCTAGCCGTTCTTTCCTTGGGGAGATTCTGGAAGGGAAGATAAAGAGAGAGGCACAATTTATGGGAGAGGCCTATGGATTATTCTCATGGAGACCTTGGCTCAGAATAACTCCAGAAACAGCAGGATGAAAGTCGAGGCTCAGGTGGGATTACTCTAACCACCTCTCCCTCTGAAGGTCGGAAGAGTGGCTTGTTTCCACACAAGCAAGGTAAAGGGTGGAAATGTAAGCTTTTCGGGTATACTTTACACACTTTTTTTTAAATGTGTATATTCTTCTGCAAAATGCAAAGTAGGGGCCACAAGGCTTTAGCGATAGCCACCGAATGGATTTGTCTTGGTTGTGATGGTGACACGCATTGAAAGGACAGAAGTTTCCTCTGCCACGAACAAACTTGTCCTGCCTGCCATCTCCACATTCTCCAGGGCCGTGGAGAAGGAGAGGCTCTGGAAGGCTGAGGAATGTTGGACCCTGCGACCCCTCTGAGAACACTGGTTGCACAGGAGAACGACCAGGGGGTATTGCAAACATGGAAGTCTCTTACTCTATCTTATTCAAATTTAACCAGCAGGGTTTCTCGAATCTTCCTAATGTGTGGCCAGGCTTGGGACTTAGAACACACAATGGGGGCAGAGAGATATCTGATGTGTTAGAGGTTTGTAGGGAATGTATTATGACTTTCTGTCTCGTGATGCTCTTCTTACCTATTTTGTCTGCTTGTTTGGGGCAGGGTCTGACAGGGCAGCTCAGGCTAGCCCTGAGACTTGCTGCAACCCTTCTGTCTAAACCCAATCGCTACAATCACAAGGTCTGAGCCCATACCCAGCTGTTCCCAACAGTTTTGTTTCGTGGAGACAGATTTGCCTCAGACCCTCCCACGGCATAGCTGAGGATGTCCTTGAACTCCTGATCATTCGGCATCCATTTTCCAAGGGTGGAGACTGCAGGCTTTCATTACTTTGCGTGGCTCCCTGACACAGCTCTTACGAGACGCTCATAGAAAATTACTACTTACAACAGAGCAAATCCTGAACGTTAGCATAGGCAAAGGTAAAACAGATAGATGTCTGGTTGGTGGGATGACAGAGCTAGTTATTTTAGGACAATCTTCCTCATGCCACTGACAGTAAAGTCTCTAATCTCTACCTTTTTCTTAATCATTTTTCCTTCTCTCATACAGAGCTTGAGGACTAGTTGAACTAAATCCACAGACTTCTCGGCTTCCCGTGGAGACCATGTGCTTGCTTGATGTGTAAGCCATGTAAAATTGTCAAGTCGTAAGATTGATTCTTAAAGGTGTCAGTGACTGAATCCATGCCAGAGGGACACTTTCCATGAACCTTAGGTGGGTGGCATCTGGACTCAGTACAGTTCTGTCACAGTATATGAGGGACTTCTTTTTTTGGGGGGAGGGATTTGGTTTTTTGAGACAGGGTTTCTCTGTATAGCCCTGGCTGTCCTGGAACTCACTCTGTAGACCAGGCTGTCCTTGAACTCAGAAATCTGCCTGCCTCTGCCTCCCAGAATGCTGGGATTACAGGCGTGCGCCACCACCGCCGCCCGGCTTATGAGGGACTCTTATATGGTCCCCGTGGACACTATCATGTCTTTGGCCCCAAGGGCATGAACTAAGTTAGCATAGAATGCTGTTCTATGTTAATGAGGTAATGATAGTTGATTAGACTGTGAGTCTTTAATTTGGTAAGTTGTCACAACTAGACATTGCAAAATCACCTCTGTCCTGGGAGTCTGACTGTCTGGAGGAATGGAAGGGAAAGGGACATCTTGGTTGTTTGGTTGGAATGGGAGGTTATTCTAAATTGCTACTTGATTTTATTATCAGTCTACAGAATGCAACAGTATGAGTAAAATATAATAACAACCTACAAGGTGATAATATATACTCTATAATGTCTACACTATATGAACAACATGGCTTTTTCTTTGACAGTGTCTTTAACTTTTCTAGGCTTCTGACATTTATCACAAACCTGACACGTTTTGAAGTGAGACTTGTGCCTTGTGTGTGTGTGTGTGTGTGTGTGTGTGTGTGTGTGTGTGTGTTTTGGTGAAAGAGAGGGCTGGGATGAGTTAGACAGAAGGAGCAAAAATCACATCTTTATTGGGATAACACATAAAAGCCACCGGAGATGAAAATGGGGAATTTATAACGTGCTGGCTTATCTGTATATGCAAAAAAAATTAATTCTCAATGGTTCCATCACAGAGCTGAAGAAGCACTGGATATGGAGTTTTCTACCCTCTGTTCAGTCTCCTCCAGGCACGAGGCATGCAGGGTACAGGCTTCCCACCATAGTTTCAAGGACTGCTGTTAATATTTTGATCAGCTCATGCTGTTTCCAAGGAGCTCTGTGAAGGAGCCCACCCCATCTGCTCCCTCCGCGGCAGGACCTCAGTGGAAGGAACCCACTGGCTCACTCTTAGCTCTAGGGGTTTCCGCCTTGAAGACACCGCATGGTTTTCTATCAGTTAAGATTTTCTTCTTTTCTGAAGCCTCATGTTGCTGAACTGCACTTTCACACAGTAATATAACACACACCTTTGCCCACTTGAACTGGTAGAGACTCGTGGGTACTCTGACCAGCATCATGAAAAGGTTTTGTTGCTGTTGTTGTGTTTTTTGTAATGTGAAAAAAAATGTGAAAAAAATGTAGTAATGGGTTCTCTCGAGGGCTAGGGATCTCAGGTTGGGTATCCTTGGTTTATTCTTTTTTTCTTTTTTTTTTTAAAGATATTTACTTTATTTACATTTCAAATGTTACACCCTTTCCTTGTTATCCCTCTGAAAACCCCCTATCCCTTCCCCCTTCCCCCAACTTTCCTGACCTGGCATTCCTCTACACTGGGGCATCGAGCCTTCATGGGATACAATTTACAAACTGCATGAAGCTCAAGAAGAAGGAAGACCAAAGTGTGGATAATTTGATCCTTCTTAGAAGGGGGATCAATTTCACAGCCAACCAATGGACTGAGCATAGGAGGAGCAAGAGAAAGAACCCAAGGAGATGAAGAGGTTTTTTTAGCCCTATAAGAGGAACAATAATATGAACCAACCAGTGCCCCCAGAGCTCCCAGGGACTAAACCACCAACCAAAGAGTACACATGGAGGGACTCATGGCTCCAGCTGCATATGTAGCAGAAGATGACCTTTTCAGACATCAATGAGAGGAGAGGCCATTGGTCCTGCGAAGGCTCCTTGGTTCGTTCTAAAGCTTCTCCTCAGTGACCCCCGGAGCTCTTCACCTTCACTTGCAACACATGCCTGGGATGGTGGCGGTGGTGGGGCGATCAAATCACTGAATACAGAGAACCTGGGCCCACCACAGAGTTCAGCATTTAGGTAGGCCTGAGTGTTGCCATTCTCAACACCTAACAAATGTAATACACCTGTCAACAACGTGAATTAACAGATGAACGAACGACTAGAGAGATCCACAGGGCTGCACTTTGTTAAAAGTCAGCTTCCCTCAGCTTTGGCGGTCAAGAACTGCATCCTGCTCTTCTATAGCCAGTTCATCTTCCCTGACTATCAGACAGATACACACCCTTCAGTGAGCTGGCCTGTTCTCACTACTTATTTTCTCTGAAAACGTCCATTCGTTCAAATGAAGGCGTTTCGGGTGTGGCACATTGAACTCCCTTTACTAGAGCTGTTTCTTCTTCTTCTTCTTCTTCTTCTTCTTCTTCTTCTTCTTCTTCTTCTTCTTCTTCTTCTTCTTCTTCTTCTTCTTCTTTTTGGTTTTTTCGAGACAGGGTTTCTCTGTGTAGCCCTGGCTGTCCTGGAACTCACTCTGAAGACCAGGCTGGCCTCGAACTCAGAAATCCACCTGCCTCTGCCTCCCAAGTGCTGGGATTAAAGGCGTGTGCCACCACTGCCCGGCTTACCAGAGCTTCTTACTTTAAAGGTTCTCATTTTAAAGGTAGATTCCTCAAAGTGGGAACTGACTATGTACACAGGCGTGCATGTCTGTGTGTTTGTGTGTGTATAAATTACTTCCCTGCTTGATAATCCTGGCCCTGAGGTCAAGATGTCTATTCTTGCAGCTTCTCTGAGGATTTCCAATCTTGGGGCCTCATTCCCAATGCTGGTTGGGAACTGCCGTCCAGATCCCATAGTGTTTATTCTCTTGTTAAAATAGATATCTTCTCCAAATTCTAGCTTTGCCATTTCCTACCATTTATGTCCCAAACCAATCCCTGGGGTCAGTGAAGGATGCAAGAGGCAACTGTCAGGCCGACCCCTCGAGTCTCTTCCTTTCCTTCCTATTATCTCTATGTCTAATACTCTCCGTCTCCCCTGACTGTAAATGAACATTTCTGTGGTGCTCAGTAAATATAAGGGAGAGGGCACTTAAATATACTCTAAACACATCTGTGATTCTACTCCAACCCACTTGGGTTATCCTTTACGCTATTCCTCTTAAAACAACAACAACAACAACAACAACAACAACAAGTTAAATTAATAACTGGAGCCAACCATTGTAAATATCAAGGACTGGAAAGAGGATTGAATACACCTATATAAACACTACGGAAAGGAAAATATAGTCATGAAGATTTTCATAATTTGTCTTTTGTTTGTTTGTTCTTTCCCCTTTAACTATTACTGGCTTCTTGGTTACTGAGAAGCCCACACTGCGTTCTCTGTGGAGACCAGCACTCATGAGTTTAGTTTAAGGTAGAAGTTCGTAATTAGGCATATTACTCCAGCAAAGCAAGGTCAAAGAAAGAGGGTACTCATGAAATAAGATGACAAGTGGCTGGCCTGGGTCCATCAACATCACTGTAATTAGGGCATGTTAACAGATCTACTGCTGGTGTACGGCTTTGTTCACGTCCATGTGTGTCAGGTAGATTTAGGACATGTGTTCTGGTTATTTTTAGCAGAAAAGAATCAGTTAAAAAGCATGCCACTTCCCAGAACACATTAGGGGCTTTCTTATTGAGCAATCTCATTAAATGGTGATAGCTTAAATATTTACCAGGCACTTGTGGGCAACCCCCCTCTTTCGGTAGAAGACTTTCTTTTGAACCAGTTCCAGGCACTGGGGTCAGAGTCCTCACTCATCAGGTAATTCCAGGGTCAGCCACATTCCTGAGTTAGCTATGTCCTGTCCTTTCCCACCCGGCTTTCAGCACAGGAAGACAGAGCAACGCTGTTTGGCTTGATGGGAGAGTCCGACCATTGTGGGAGAAGAGACTCCACTACAACAGTGCTACACAAGATACCCATTAGAAAACCACTCTAAGCTGATAGCGCAACTGCAGCCATTTTAAAACCTGGAGGCCAACTTCATATGAGCTGTGAGGGTTACGGATTCCTCTCACTGGGTTATGTAGAGCAGAACTATGATTTCGTAAGTAGTGTAGCATTTCCCCAAAGAGACATTACCTTAAGAAAAACCGAACACCTTTTCCCTTTCTTTTGCATTCATGTAAGAAACCTTAGGGTTTTCTGGCTGTTAACATTCAACTCTTTGCTTAGACACATTTGATGCTTAAATGAAACTCTAGGGTTCCCATAAACCATCAAACTTTCAGGACAGGTTGAAATACCACGTCTACTAATGAGTGTATGGGATAGATTTGTTCCCATTTTTTTTTTTAGGGCTACTTCAGTAAGCACACCACTCTTTGTCCAACAGTGGTTCTTATTGCATTTTCAAGAATGACTTCTTGTACAGGAGCATGGTCGGCTCTCAGCATGTGCTTCCATACTGAGCCACAAGGAAAGAGAGCCAAATGTCCCATGAGAGTATGTACCAAAAAGATGTGCCTCCCCCGGAACAACAATATGAACCAAACAGTACCTCTCAGAGCTTCCAGGGACTTAACCATCAACCAAAAAGTACACACGGAGGGACACTGGACCATGTGGCTCCAGCCACATGAATAGCAGAGGATGGTGGCTTGGTTGGACAACGGTGAGTGGAGAGGCCCTTGGCCCAGTGAAGGCTCATAGGCCCAGGGTAGAGGAATGCCAGCAGAGGGAATCAGAGTGGGTGGGTTGGTAAGCAGGGGGAAGGGGTATAGGGTAGGGGGTTTTCAGAGGGGAAACCAGGAAAGGGGATAACATTTGAAATGTAAATAAAGAAAATATCTAATAAAAAGAAAAAGAAAAAAAGATGTTCTTCCTCAGTGTCTTACTCTTTAGAATTGTTAGGTTCTATGGGCAGTGGTGGCGCACGCCTGTAATCCCAGGGATTGGGAGGCAGAGGCATGCAGATTTCTGAGGTCAAGGCCAGCCTGTCCTGAGTTCTAGGACAGTCAGGGCTACACAGAGAAACCCTGTCTCACAAAAACCAAAACCAAAATACAAACAAACAAAAAACCCAATCCCCCCACAATAAACAAAAAACAAACAAACAAACAAAACCCAGAATTGATAGGTCCAATATTCAGTCTTTGGTATTTTTCTAGAAACTGTTTTAGGATGCGTTCCAGGTCTTTGTTGAAATAAGATTCCCGAATTTAAACCAGAGCACCATGACAGAGAGTATATTTAGTATACAGGACAGTATACTGTCCTGCCTGCCTGCCACTGCAGGTTCTTGAAATGGCTAGTACCCACCCAGACTGACCCCTACATATGTGTTTTGTGTGGGGTGAAACATGACTGAATAAGAGAAGCAAAAGACAAAGGGCATGAGCCAACACTGTCCAGTGACCATCATATGACAGGGTCTGGAGCCACGCCCACCTACAGCATCCGATAGTCTCAGGACAGGAATGCGTGTGGTGGGTGTGAGAGGGACTGTCCTTGAAGGAGCCTGGATAATTTACTTGTGTTTTACATCACAGGTTTCCACTTTCTTTTATTGTGACAACCCCAAATGTTTAGCAGCTTAAATGTTTAAATGATTAGCAGTTTCTCTTCTACCTGCTGTGTTATATACCTTGTAATAGGCGGTCCAAAAGCAGGAGTCAAATACCAGAATGAGCGTAACAGAGACATGAGATTTTTGTCATTCCAGTTTATTGAATAAGTAAATTTATAGCTTTATTTGCATACAGAAAAGTGCACAAGAAGAGACAAGTACGTACAAAACTGCTGTGTGGCTGATCATCACTTTCAAAAAATTCAACTATCTAGAAAGAGTTACCTCCAGTTTAGCACATCTTCAGGTATTTGGAATTTTTAAAGTATGATTTCAAGTCTGTGTTTACAACAACTGAGTAGGAAGTCAGACAGGAAAAAAAAAAAGAAACATATATAATCATAGATAATTAACGATTAGCGATAAACAGAAACCCACAGGACTTCAGCGTGGATTACTTGGGGCTAATCAACAGAGGCTCACAAGGCTGGTTCCTTGTTTAAAGACCGAGCAGTCATTCTCTTCCAGCGAAAGGTAGGTAAGATTGCACCAACACCCACAAGAACCTGAGCATTTTGGGACAAGAGATAACATTAAAAAAAATAACTCAACATAAACTAAAGAAAACACAACTTGGCAGGAACAAACCCTTCAGTCCTGTATACCAAAAGGCCTGAAAATGAAAAATCTACTGCGTAGGTCTCTGAGGTTATGAAGAAAATATTGCCAGCAGATTTTTCAATGATAACCCCAAATATTTGTCCATGATTGTGGCTTCAGGAAAGTTTTCCGGTTACTTGGATAAAGGCCTAGTCATCCAGTAAGGACCCGGTGTGTCTGGCAGTCACATTTAGCTTTCAGAATGCAGCCTTTATTGCTGAACAGAGTCCAGTTCCTCTACTGTTTTAATTTGCTCGATGAAACTTCAGTCTAAGAAAACAGTCCCCCAAGCCATAGGGAGGATGGAGAGGGCGCACCTTCTAGAAGTCTAGCCCCTGGACTAACAGTGACTGGAGTGGGTGTGTGCACTTCAGATCTGTGAGTCATTTAATGCTTTTTTGCCCCGAGAAAAATCTGTTCCTGGTAAAAGGGGGGGGGTATTGTTTATATAAACCCAGGAGCAAAACGAACTGAAAGAGAAAGAGAGAGAAAGACAGGGAGAGATAAACAATGCTTTCCTCTCATTTAAAATAGCCAGCAAGACATTAAAAATGGAATAGCCTAGGTCCTTGGAGAAATCACCACACAATAATGATCTTTATTGAGAAAAAAAATCATATAAAATAAAATCAGGATCTTCAAGGAAAATGTAGGGCATAAAGTCATCAGGGTCAAACAGCTGCAAAATGTCTGGAATGATAACAATGTGGGGCCCCGGGTAGAAACATTAGCTTTGAATAATCCCATATGTTTTGAGTTAGATCTTTTTCTTCTTCTTCAAGTCAAACAAATGTAATCAATCGCCACTTGGGGCAAGATTGGTAGATGATGCAATTAGCTGAGAACCGACCATCTCACAATGGTCCTCCGGTGGATTTGAGAAGTTAGTCTTGCTTTCATTTTATTAAAAAAAAAAATTCTTTCTGAGTGGGAACTGGAAGCAAGGTGTTTTATTTCCCGTTAAGAGGATGTTTAGGTTTGTGCTGCACGCCAGGAACCCCAAATGACTGAGAGCTGTGAGCATTTGGACATTTCCCCAAGGCAGTGTGGTATTAAGGGTTAAGGTGGCCACACCTCTCCAGTGGAGGGCAGAATGGAGAATATTCTGGAAGGTTCGAGGGGCACAACAGAGAAGGATTTGGTAGGGAAGCTACTTCATTTATATTGGAGCTAGAGAGTTTAGGAACTTAATTTACGTAAAGCCATAGTTTCAGTTTAGTTTTAGCCTAGACAGAAAGTGAAAGGCATTTTACAAGAACAAGAGGCCAAGACAAATAGGGTAACAGGTAATACGTCAAAGCTGCAGCAAGGATGGAGGTCAGCACGTCTGGCTCTCTGCTTCGACCTTGACCAAAGCCAGTCTTTTGCCCATCTGGAGAGTCAGCATTACGACTTCCTAGAGAAGCATGGAAAATAACGGTTAGAATATTTGGGTTGAGCCGGGCGTGGTGGCGCACACCTGTAATCCCAGCACTTGGGAGGCAGAGGCAGGTGGATTTCTGAGTTCGAGGTCAGCCTGGTCTACAGAGTGAGTTCCAGGACAGCCAGGGCTACACAGAGAAACCCTGTCTCGAAAAACAAAAACAAACAAAAAACAAAACAAAACAAAACAAAACAAAAAAAAAAAAAAAGCCCAAAAAAACAGAAAAAAAAAAAAAGAATATTTGGGTTGAATATCATCAGTGTATACCATATTAAAATGTTACTTCCAGATGTTAGTGATACTATATCCTAGAACTGATCTGAAGATTGAACAAGACAGTAATATACACCAGATATGATAGCACATATGGATGGCCTCAACATTCAGAAGGCCAGGGAAAGAGGAGAATGGTTCAAAGCTAGCCACAACTATACAATAAGATCAAGGCCAATCTAAAGAATGGAGTGTGGGCTCTAGGCCATATACATCTATATCTGTGAGGAATTGTCTGAATCCGAGTAACTGGACTGGGAAGAGCCCCCCTAAATATGGGAATCCTTGGGATGGGATCCCAAAGTAAAGATATGAAAGAAAGCTGAGCAGCATTCACATCTCTTTGTTTATTGGCTGATAATGCAAGTTCCTGCGGCTGTGACCTTTTCCACCCCGATGGACTTGAACCACAAGCCTTTCACTTCTTGGGTCCCTTCTGTCAGGTATTGTGTTGCAGCGACATGACAAGGGTGTTCCCCTTGAACATGAATCCTTTTAAAGGTAGGTCTGGGAATTTAACTGGGAGAGGGTTTCATCTCCAGGACTATAGAAAACTGGGTGTGGTGGTACATGGTTGTAATCCTAACACTTAGGAGGTGGAGGCAGGAGGATCGGAATAAGGTCATTTCCCCACTACAGAGAGAATTTGAGGTTGATCAGAGATATATGAAAACCTTGTCACAAAAATGAAAAAAATAAACAAAAAACCTAAAAGGTTAAACATATATGTTCTATTGAATCTATTTCCATATAGAACTGAGGTATCAACAACACAAGCTAAAAATTTATATCTCCTAGCTAGACTATTGTTTGTAAAAATTATTTTTAACATACTCATTATTATTAAATTACCAGAGCACTGACTTCCATGTCTATTACTCTTAAATTACACATACCTGACATCTTGGCAATCCTAAAACTAAAATCTCACGCTTTCCCCCTCTACATCACTGCTGGTCTCTCATCATCATCCACCCACTGCAAGGACAACACTAAGTAGATTCTTCCACTTACAGAAGTTAGGCAAAAGGATTTCCGAAAGGGCTCCTGTGGGCATCAGAAGATGCAGGCTGAGAAACCACCTAGGAGTTGAAGCCAACACAACAAACACTATTATGGCCATAGCAATAACACATTACAGAGCCCCAGCTTCCTTTAAGCATCAGTTAGATGGTAAGCCAATCAGACAATGTTCAAAGTCAAGGCTGGGGAGAATTAATTTGTCTCCCTCAACTTGGAAGAATTGTTTTTGATGAACAATCAATGGGAGATTAAGAATTTTAATCTTCAAAGTTTCTTAAAGACTATTTTGATTCAGCTTCTCCCATCAATGTTTTCATAAGACAGATTAAGTGACGCACAGGGGAGGGGTTTGATGGTATTACCCCTCAAGTTCAGGGGGTGACAGTGCCCATGAAATGTACTCTCACCCCAGCTCGATGGGATATTTATACTGTGAAGTTTCCTAAGAACGTCACAGCCAAATAGGTATTCTCAAAGAGTTAATGTATAGGAAAGGTAGACTCAGGAAGCTGTAGGTGTGGGTGGCATGTGCTTCTAGGGTTTGCTACTTACGGAGGGGTTTGATGAGCTGAACCCTTTGGAGAAAGGGTTCTCGTGTGAGTTGTCAGCAGACTTGGTACCCGAGAGGACACCTTGTCTGGGGGCTGGCTTTGGTGGTTCTGGAAAGCAAAGGACCCAAGTAGTTAGTAGACAAGCTTTGCTCACACACAGCACACGTGTGTGTGTGTGTGTGTGTGTGTGTGTGTGTGTGTGTGTGAGAGAGAGAGAGAGAGAGAGAGAGAGAGCTGGCTTAACTCTGAAACTTAGTTCTTTACACCAGTGAGATAGATATCACATATACCAGGACAGAACATCACAGAACAGAAAGCTACATATATACACTATCTGAAGCAGAAGACACAACTCCCTTCCTTGTAGCCATGGTATATGGGTTAGTCATTCAGCTCTCAAAAAAGATCACGATCCTCCTTTCTATGGCTCTTGGAGGCCCTTTTGAGAACAGTCACTAGAGGGCAGCAGTGTGCCAGTCCCTGCGATTGGCTGAGGTAAAGGGCTCTAATGTGAATGGTCAAGTTACCTCAGCAGCCTTGAATGCCAGTGGAAGCAGGAGGTGGACTATTGAAGAACATAGAAGTTTCCTCTGAGCTCTGGATGGGACTGTATGTTGGCAGGTAACTGAGCAAACTTACCGTTAATCTTGTTCAACAGTTGATTGGCATCAAAATCATCATGGTCTACATGCTCCTGAGGAATGCCAACTTTATTGTTGAAGTAACTGGAGAAGGCGCTTGAAGTCCCCAAGGGAGGCGTCTCTCCCTTCCTTGAGGGTACAAGTGGCGGCTGCCGCAGCTGCAAGTCCTTAAACATTTCTTTCACTTCCTTGACCTCTTTATCCCCAAGGGGGTCTAAGCCAGTGAAAGCATCACTGGGAATGTCCTTTACTGGGCCATTTCGGGGAGGTGGTTGAGGAGGTGTGGCCAGAACAGAGGACATCATAGGCTGAGGAGAGGACTGGGTGGACATGGTGGGAGGTGGAAAGATATTATTACTCTGAAAAGGATTCCCCAGAGGGCTTGTGGATGACCAGGTGTTGGGTGCCACAGATGTGGTAGGACACCAAACGGCAGGGGGTGGAGGGGAAGCTGGGGTTGCAAATGATGGAGGCTGATTCCAGACTTGGACTGCTGGGGTTGTACCAAAAACGAGTGGTTGGCCAAAACCTGGAGGCTGGCCACTGATTATAGCTCCTGGTACCACAGTTGTCGGAGGACTGTAGACAACAGGTGTCCAGGGTCCTGCTTGTTGGGGTGTTACTGGGACAGTACCTGAAGGAAGAGGGAGAAAGAAGTTATCAGGAGATAAGCTTGAAGAGGATTCTTTTATTTTATTTTTACGACGACGAGGAGGACGACGACGACGATAATGACACGGCGAGCTCATTCTATGAAATAAGGGGCTTAATTGTGAGCATTTTCAAACATCTATATAACATACTTTGGCTGTATTCCCCCCTTTGACATGGATTCTTAAAGTTTAAAAAGCACGGCTTTCTGGGCGTATTTGTAGAGCACTCCCAGGGCAAAGTGCTTTATGATGTTTTGAAGCTGGCTCAGAAATAATGGCCCTAAGACATTAAATGACTCAGAAGCTTAACTCAGTTGGCACTGTCCAGCTAGCCTTCAAATGCTTGGTCCATATTCTTCCTACCACACCTTTTTCTTTCCTTAAGAAGAGGAATATACCCAATAAAGTCCTAATCGTGAAAAAAAAAAAATTTAGCAAACATGTATTGATGTACCCTGAATAGAATTTGCCAACAGTGAAAAGGGATTTTTGTCAAGTGGACAGATTTAAATATGCAGATTACAATGATTATCAAGTAGCTAATTAAGATAATCGGCTGTGTCCAGTCATTATTTTGTGTTTGCATTTAATGGTTGGTTCCTGCTGAGCACTCACGGAAACCAGCTGTCAGGAATGGACATGGGGCCTCAAAAAAGTCTCTCCTGTTTCAAAGCCCTCCTGATTTTTGAACCCTGCCAGAGTTGATGGAGTGATATAAAGGGAAGATAAAATTATGTTGAGGCCAATGTAGTTTTAGACGTTTACATATGAAAATGGAGGAAAGGCTATTATCCTGGGAAGGCTGCTGCAAATACAAGTGTCACTCCCGCCATGTGTCACTCCTTCTGCTTTGCCAGAAGTCAGGGTAGAGCAGTTAAAAGAAATGTGGAGGAGATAAATAAGCACCAGAAAGCAGAGCCTCTCCCTGGGGAACAGTGACCTGAGTCGGGGAGTGAATATTATCTCCAGGAGCTGCCTCCGTGTCATGTGCTCTTCAGGATGTAGGTACCTCGTGAGGACCCACGCCGCTCCAACCTCTGTTCTCTGGACAGATTCACACCCCACATCCTGTTCTAACACAGGACGTTCTCTCTGCTCTTCCCATCTGCGTTAATGAATCAGTGAAACCTCACCGCGGAGCAAGACCAAAGCGTAAGACATCCCGCAAACCGCAGTCCAGCCCCATCCTCAACCTGGGATGCTGCTGTTCTGCTCTTGAAACCTCCTTGTTCTGAGAGTGAGAGCTCTGCGCTCATTCATGACTCATCTAAACTGCTTCCATCAAGAAAAGGCTTCAAACCGGGGACAGGAAAGACTGGCTGTTGTGAGGTTGCTCTTTTTTTCCCAGAATGAGAACTTTAAAAGTGGAGTTCAGGGGCCGAGATAGGGATTTCTCTTTCTCTCTCTCTCTTAATCTCTTTGGCATTTGATTCTTCCATGAATGTTGGCATCTAGCTAGGAACACATTTGCCCCGTTCACATAGAAGCGCCACCTCCCTCGATCAACATGCCTGTTGTCTCAGTGAGGGGACTGAGTCAGGATCACAATCCGATCAGGAAGCTAGCAGTCCACGCCTAGACGGGCAAACTCACGCACGCTGGCCCTGACTCCGGCACCTTATTCTCCCATCTTGAGCTTGTCACAGCAAGGCGCAAGAATAACTGCTGTGCAGTGATAAGCTAATCCACATACTAACTTCATAGACACGGGAGCCGGGACATGCTTGCATTCCGGAATAGTCAGAAAAGGCCAAGACATGGCCTCTCTTCAGATTTTCTAGTAGATGCCTTAAAGGTGGGTTTAATTTAACAATGTTTATGTTATTGACAATGTTTCAAAATAAATTAATATTGTGAATGGAAGAAAGGGTCATTCACTAATCATTGCAGCCATTTAGATGTAAATAAATAGGCTGGGCAGTGGTGGCTCACACCGTTAGTCCCAGGGCTTGGAAGGCAGAGGCAGGTGAATCTCTGGGAGTTTTGAGGCCAGCCTGACAGAGTGAGTTCCGGGATGCCAATGCTACCTACACAGAGAAACCCTGTCTGAAATAAATAAATAAATAAGAGGAAGTGCGCATTTATCATCCTTCATCCTGAACTACTCGCCTTTCCTTGCGAAGCTGCTTAAGCTTAGCCGTCGATCGCCATCAGTGGGAGTGCCATTCTGACTACAGAGCAATATCACATTTGCCAGGAAGCACGCGTTTGGCAAGTCTGCATCTGTGCCAGCCTTCATTCCTGTCTCCCAGACTCAACCCATTACGCCTCTAAGACATTTATGGCCCAGCTAGGGAAAGTACGGGCAAGGACTGAGGGGAAAAAAAAAAAGAGAGTATGGGCATAGAGCATTAATTTTACTACCTTCTGAAGCTACATCAAAACACAGGGAACAAGTCAGAGCCCAGGGCTCAGCTTCCTTTAAGCCTTTTACCCGCCCCACCCCCACCCCCAAGATCTCCAGAGGAGACAGATCCCCAGCTGGGTCCGGCGGAAGCCAGACCTACAACCTTCCATGGTTTGGCTGAGGATCACTGCCAATGGACAGGGGCTACACTGTGGGGCTCAGTTTGAGTTCCATGTCCAAACTTGGAAGGATCATCAGTATTCTGCAGTTGTATACCCCAAGGCCTCAACGGGGGGCACCTCGCCAAAAAGCTTCACTTCGTCTGAATAAATTAACAGTTATAAGGTCCAGCTGTATCTTCAGGCTGACTCGTTAAATATTGGCTCGAAGAATTCTTCAAGGCACTGCCATTAGACTACAGAGCCTCCCCGGGATGCGATCTAGTCACGGGCCCTGAATGCAAGTCCTCGGGCCTTTCTATGGAGCAAAGACACTAGCTGTTTCACCGTGGGTACGGGGACAAGAACAATGTCCAGAAGGAGACCTCCGAGGGGTATGAAGCATTTAAAGAGGCTCTTGGTGCTGGAGTATCCAGCAGAAGCCTGGAATCTACTGGCTTCTCATACTCACCTGGCTTTCAGACACTCAGCAGGAGTTAACATCGCCTCATCCCTACTCCTGACATGTTTAGACGGGCTTATCATGGCAGACACAAACTGCTCTCCTTTGCAGAAAAATAGCAAAGGAGAGAACAGAGAACGAAGACGAAGAAGACAAACAGATCGTGGTGACCGATTCTGTAGAGCATATGTAAAGCCACGATCACCATTCCAATTTTACCAAAGGGTCAGAGAGTCCTTCTTGATTCATGGTCCCCGTCCCCCCCACACCCCCCACCTCCCAAGTCGAGCCTGTTTGAGGTTGCACAGGTGCCAAGAAACAAGCAGACAAAGGGAATACCCAGCAGGATGGCAAAGACTATTGTTAGGGTTTCTGAAACCGAACTATGGAGCCTGAAAAGAGCCAAAGACTGTGGGGAAAGAGTAACAACAAGACCAGCCTTCAATCAAGGTCCCTCCATCGGTATCCTGCGGCAGAGGCTTGGTGGATCTGGCAAGCCAGAAAGACATCTTAAACCCAGCACACCCCACTGTCTAATAAAACTCCATCTATGCTCCTTCTAGAGTTGGCTTTTTTCCCCTAGTATTTTACCTTCTATTTCTACTTAGATGCTCTTCTAGAAAAATTATTGATTATGAGTTGCCAAGATATAAGTATATCAAAGCCAGATAGGCTTACTCAGACCTAGGTGGGGGAGCAGAGCCCAGAAGTCAGACAGAGTTTTTCTTTATGACTTAGCCTTGCTTCAAGCTCAACCGGAACCCACTCTGGGGCTTAGAAGAGGGTCTGAGAGGAGATAGACCTCTATCGATCATGCCAAATGGCATAGAAAGGATGCATCTTTCTACGTGTGCAACTCAGACAGCCCCCGAGGCTCCCTCAGTTTATCCCCTTTTCACCATTGAAGCCAGTAAGACTTCAGAATCCTTTACAAACCGTCTTCTGAAAGCCACTGCCAGCCGTTCAGGGACACGCAATACTGCAAATGGACTTGCGTTCATATGGCAGCTCAGAGAGCTGGATTTCAGTTACAAGGCAGGACTATCCCAGGGGTGTGAGGGGTACTGCTTGACATCCACCCTTTGTGCCCACCAACACAGGAAGTGCCTTTCTCTCCCGCCCCCCCATCATCACTATGGGTGGCGGTAGCAGCATCACATTTAATTCCAACTCTAGGGAACTTACCTAGACCTACAAGGGGCCCCACTGGGGCAGGAGCGCTGCCTTTGAAGAGATCCAGAAAGTTCGACTGTGGGACTGCAGGTTGTCCTGTGGGAGACATCTGGCCTGGAGGTTCTGAGGCAAAAATGTCTGAAGCAAGCAAGTCGTTTGCTGAAGACTGACAAAATGGAGAAGGAGCGGGGAGAGTTATTCAGCAAGGAGGAAAACACAGCTTCCGGCTGTCTCCTACTGTTCACCCAAAGCAAACAACCACGGAAAGGAAAACCTTCTGCTATTACTGGCAAGTGATTACTTCTATCAAAGTAAAAACAGACCGAAGGTGAGGTGGGGGTTGGGGGGTGAGAGGGATAAAGACACATGACCGCAGGGGTTATAGACTAGTAGATGCCACCTTGGACTTGCAAACTGAAATCTACTTTTCTCATTTTATCCTTTTGTGTCTGACTAGTCTCTGTACTGGCTGCAACTTGAAGCTGGAGAAGAAAGGGCAACATAATCTTCCTAAGTCATCGCGACCATTCCATTCTGTATCGGTTTATAGAGCTGACACTACCTTCATCATTAGATCAATCTGCATATCCCTATGGGCACTTTTAAAAAGTCTCCTACAGACCGCTGCACTTGGAGTCACTTCGGAATGAAGCTGGTAATCGTGGTCGTGTAAGTTTCCAAGTCAATGGATGACTCAGTAGGGCATTTCCATTTAAAAGAGGAGACAGACTTGAGAATTTTACACCACCACCATGGACGGGCCAGTGGACGAGGGGGTGTGCGGGACAGTGTCGTTAGTGTGGGGGACAGGACCGAGGCAATCACAAGAACTCTTCAAACCCTCCCGTCCCCAAAACGTGACAATTAAACTTACCAGAGGAACAGAAGCATAGCAGCGTTAACAATGGAAAAAAAAAAAAACAAACAACAACTTGTGTTTAGTTTAGTATTAAGTGGCCAGGCATGCAAACGGAAAGCAGATGTGGCAAACACTGCTGGGAAGCTAAGGAAGGATGTTGGCTTAGAGGGGCATAGTCCTGAAGAAGGCTCGATGTGTCTCATCCCACCATCTACTTCACAGCCACACGGGAAACTAAAAAAGCAGCAAGGAGGAGAGCTTGCGTCACACCACCCTTTGGTACCGAGCATGCACTCTGCTAATGGATATGCGGAAAAGACAATTCACCTTAGCGGTCCTTCTGCCTCTTCCTGGTTTGGTACTCTGTGGAGGTGGGATAATGGCTATGGAGTCATGTGCTGAGGACTGGACAGAGCTTTCCAAGTCCTGCTTGACGCCATTCGGTACCGATAGTCCTTTGGGAGGGCTTCCCACAAAAGGGTTCGGGGAAGATTTGATATGGAAGCCGTTCTGGTCTCTTTCAGATACCCCATTTTGAGTTCTCACTGCTTGCTGCGTTTGCGAACTTGGATAGGGCCATGGGCCTCCCTGAGCTTCCTGTTTGCCAGTCCGGTTAGAGATCTGGTCAAATTGTTGACCAAAGTAATCGGTATCACCGTTCAGGGGCCCTTTACTCTGTGGAGTAGACAAGCTACTCAGATTCGCTTTCTTCTGATCTGGAGATGTGAGAGAATCGAACGAAGAGGGTGCCGATTGGTCTGGCTGTGCAAAGGGATCATCACGGAAAGGATCAGGATTAGGGGTGGGAAAGAAGTTGAGATTGGCAGAAAAGGCATTTTCAGGCAAGAAGGATGCCTGAGGCTTTGGTCGAGGGAGAGAACAGGAGGTGACTCCATTTGTTAAGAATGGATTTTCTCTTAAAGAGTTCTGATTGGTGTCGATTTCAGAGTTTAGATCCACTAACAGGATATCTTTGCTTTCCTAGCACATTTGGGGGGAAAAAAGAGAGAGAAAGAGAGAAAGTGTTAGTCCATGTTATAATCCAAATGAGAAAACTACATCAAAATGACAAGGATTACCAGGATTCCTCTTAGATTTTGAGACTATTACCATCTCCCATCAACCTCCTACATATTTACTAGCTATGAGTTAGTTCCTCACCAGGCTTGTAAGCTGTAAATTTCCATGGGGTCTGCCTTTCCTTTGATGAAATCGTGTTAAATTCCTAAAAACCCAACCCATTCAAATGGGTTGGGTTCATTATCTGCATATCTTTGACTTAATTAAGGTTTACTCTAAGTGGTCTGAATATTATTCTGTTTGGACATATGAACTGGCTTCAGAAACCTGGTCCAGCTTCCTACCTGAGAAACACAGTCCACAGTCCTTTGAGTTGTACTTCTGGAAGTCTCTAACTAATTACTTCTTTAAAGGAGCAAATTAAATGGTTACTACTCAAATGTGCATCACGTGTGTATGTGTATGGTGCTGGGAATTGAACCCAGGGCTTTGAATATGCTAGGTAAGCATTCTACCACTGAATTATATTTCACAGCTCTAGATTTCATGGTTATGGTTGGGTTGAAGTTTAAAGTCAAGTGTCTTTCCTTTCTCTGGGGGAAAAACGAGATTCTCTCTTTTTATCTTGATCTCTAGGTCTGACTCTTTGAATAGACCAAGACCTTATTAAAGTACCTACCAAGCTGGACCTCTCATGTTTACCATCCTCATTCGATCTTGGACATACCTGTTCTTCTGAACATAACAGTCAAAACAGGGATGGCATCTAATCAATCACACACTAACCTCACGCTGTTGTACATATTTTTAATACATAACTCCTGGATCCTCAGTCTCCTGGCAGTGGTCTCACCTAGTTAGCATTAAAGCCAGCTAATATCTAAGAAAAAATAAGGGCTTAGGGTGGATTCTTCAAAGCATGCAAAACACATAACTGTACTAATTCCATTTCTTCTCTGTTATATGAGGAAAAATATAGAGGTTAATTGTTTGGTTTCTTCATTTGTCTTATGAAAATTGTTAGCATCAAAGCTACCAATTTAATCGATTTGACATGTTTTTATTCCAATTCATAACTAATTATGACTTACCCTGGGAAAGACCTTTTCAACTGACTTTGATCCATTAAATACTTAACTATGTCAGCCATAAATTATAAGCAATAAACAGTGTCTGGCTGGAAAGGAAGCTTATGTAGACATCTAGCATTAACCTGGGTGGAGTACTATTTTGATCAGTGGGACAAGCACAACATAAAAGAAATCAGAACTTTTTAAACTAATGAGGACACAAAAAAAAAAAGTTCAAAAGTCCCTGTCTTTTAAACAAAGAAATGTTCCATTTCTCTTTTGTGACCCTATGAGAGGCAACAAAATCAGGCCCAAACTATAGTCTCTCTTTTGAATCAATTTGGCTTTCTTAACTGGAAAATATAAAATCAATTTTTCTCTTTTCTTTTTCTTTTATTTCTTTTTATTTTTTTTAAGGCTGGTTTTCATTGTACAACTAGAAGAATTCATTATGAGAAAGAGCTTAAATTTAAAAGCTTTTAATCAAACAAATGAATGGGAGACTTCTTAATGAGGGGATCTTTAAGCAATCGAAAGGCAGGAGAAGGTACATTCGGGGAGCTTGATTTCGGGGTTTGTTTTGAGCCACCTCTCCGCATAGTTGGGTGTTCACAGCTGGCAGAGTTCTCCTCTCCAGACACTTCAGAAGAAGTTCTTAGGACACCAAACAGGAGCCACAATGTTAGACTTCTGAATAGTCACCCTACAAGCAAAATGTATATAAGGCTCTCCTCAGGTTAGGGCTGCGGTCGGTCCACGTTTAAGAGTCAAACTAAAGGACTCGATAGAGTGGATGGTCAGAAGACTCTTTGTCGACGCCTGCGGCCAGAGCTTCGTCGGGGCTTTGTTGGACTGTCTGGACCTTTGGCATTCTTGGCTACCACCGAGCACCTTCAGACAGCTGTGAACCAAGTCACTTCAGCAAGGGGGTGTCAAGGGGGTAGCTAGCTTCCTGGAAAGTTACTAACCCAGGCCTCAACCCCACTGTTGGCTTCCTGCTGTTCCTTATGTGCATGAAAATCATGAAAATCAGCTTCTTCAGATTGGTTTTCAGACTGCTACAGGGTAGAACCGCACCTGCTCTTACCCTAGACACTACATTGTGTCCTATATACTTTTTTTGTTTTTGTTTTTGTATTTTTGTATTTTTTTTTTTTGAGACAGGGTTTCTCTGTATAGCCCTGGCTGTCCTGGAACTCACTCTGTAGACCAGGCTGGCCTTGAACTCAGAAATCCGCCTGCCTCTGCACTCCTTACAGGCATGCACCACCACCGCCCGGCTGTGTCCTGTATACGTCAGTCACCCGGCTCAAATTCAGATTTCTCTATATTCTTTTCTTATTGATACTTCTGTTTCTGTTATACCTGTTTCTACCTGTGTACCATGTTATAGTGTATAGTGTATAGGACCATGTGTAGATTAACTATTTAAATTTTACCCTGATCTCATCCTCTCATGTCATGCTTAATCTCTGCGGTGCAGGATTGTTTCCTGTAGTCTTTGGAGTGGTCCGGTTTTTAATTCCAGATCACTCACCTCCTCCCTTTCTGCTTTCCCTCCTTTACTCTTTGCCTGCCTTTGTGTCTCTGTCTTCTCCTCTCCCTTCCCTTTCTCTTTACTTCTTGAACAGCGTGAAACATGATGCTTCCATCATTCTACGAGAAAAATATGTTCTAAGGGATGCCAACACATTATTTGAAGTGCATAAGTTTTGTTCATCAATTTGGGAGAAGCTACAACCACTTGGGATAACTAAGGGAGTCTAAGTAATTTAGACTCCCCCCACCCCCCACACTTGAATAAGAATTGAAAAAAAAATCTAGAACATGCTAGTTTTACCAGTCAAAGGAACATCTATTTTGTGACCTCTGAATTTGGAGTCAATGTGAAAGAACATGTTGCCAAAATATAACCAGCATGTAATTAGCCCTGTTAGCTTAAAACAACAACAACAACAACAACAACAACAACAACAACAATGACAACAACAACTTACCAGCTATTACCTACTTTGATTAAATTTATTATTTTAACTTACTTTTTGAACTAAAACTTGAATTTCTACAAATTAAAAACATTTTTAGTTTGCGAGGAATGGAATATAAAAATAAGGCTCCTCCCAGCCGTTTCTCACTACCAGAATGCTTCAGAAGTGCACAAAAGCCAATTAAGCAGTCAGCGCCTTCTTTCTTCTTCCTCTGAAATCCCACTCATGTCTTGAGAACCTTCCTCTCTCTCGGAGTGCTTGTTTCAGAGTGACATTTAGGAAGTAGACTCCCACAGATATCGATTTCCTTCAAGGAAGGAGCTACTAATCAGGACTTGCTAAGACTGCTGAAGAATCTAAAAGAGGCCAGAACTACGATGGTCCTTCTGGTATCATCAGCTAACCTAACATGTCAAAAATCTTACCCGACAAACAGTTATGAAGCCTTATGAAAAATGAAAGGTCCCATGGACAAGTGAGAAAGGAAGGACTCACTATTTGAAAGACTAGCCAGTAGTTCTAACTCCTCTATTGTAGACTCTGTAAGGACTTTGAGATGGCGCCACACAGTGCAATTCCCACACAGGTACACATAGAAGAACGTACACACTCCATTCTTGTGGGTTTATGCAGTTAGGTTCTGCCTGCTGGACTTCTCTGCAGCACTCTGGGAAGGGAGAATCTTTCCCAGTTTCTCTCTGACTACCTTCAGTTCCTGAAATCTTTTGCACATCACTTACTCACTAATTCCTTAATGTGGGAAGTCTTAGCCAGCCATATCTCCCATTATTGTATATGTACTAATCCTCTCTCCAATTGTTGTATATGTACTAATCCTCTTCCCCATTCTTGTATATGTAATAACTCTCTAATCATCTAATTATTGCCTTGTCATCCTTGAGGCTCGAGTCTAGGAACTCCCTTCTTTAGAATCAGTATCCGAATCTGCACTCTGGGTGAACACACTGTAATCAGCATAATGTAGTTGACCCTGTCACTAGTCTTAGTGTGCTCCCTGTTAGCCAGAATGGTTGACGAAAAGACCAGTGTGTGTGTCTTGATCGCTGCTATGCCTTGCCAATAGCAGGTGCTCGGGATACTAGGAAATAAATAGTAGAAGTTGATGGAAGTTATTCAAAATGACATGAATATTTCTTTCTGAGGTCTGTCTTATAGAAGATCTAAAGAATGTCACAGATTTATTGATAAGTAGGTTTGCTATATCATAATGCTCTATAATGATGGGCAATTTTCTAAAACAAAGAGACTTTTGTTAGTCATCAAATGAATCTTAGTTAACTATTAATGTCAAACTCATGCTGCTGAGTTGGTAAAAAAAGAAAAGCAGAAAAAAATGAAGAAGCTAAAGCAATTTAGGATTTATCATTTAACAAGCATACTTTCTTCAAATTGACTTATGCCAAGAATTATAATTCAGCTCCTCCTTCTGATCCCAGGTTATTACCAAGAAGGATTATATTGACTGCATAGTGGCACAGATTTAACCTCTATGTTATACTAATATATCTGAATTAGTAATGGTAGGTTCCTATGGTCACTTAAGATTCAAATTATTTTTCTAGTAATCACTTCTATTTCATGAGGAAAAATCAAGACACTCCAAGTTTCCATGAAATGCTTAAGCTCTGGTTCATTGTAAATTTGGAGTATAGATGTTATTTCAATTACATTGCAAGTTTAAAAATGAGACACTTACTGTTGGACTATTTAGGTCAGGAGGTGTAGACATGTCCCCAAACAAATCCATCTGGTCAACACCCTTAAAAAAGTATTTGGATTAGATTCAGATGTGTCTACTAAAAAACAATTACTTTGTCTATCACTGTAATTGTTTGTGTCCTAAAATATAGAAAATAGTTGTCACGATTGGATTGTAGTCGATTTCATACATATTTGATATTAAGCTACTTATGTCAGGAAGTGTAGGCTTGGTCCCAAGCATATAGCTCTGCTCAACACCTTAAAGTACTGTATTAGATTCTGGTGACCTACTGGGAATACTATGTTGTAGACTAATATAGATATTACACGAAAACAGCATCCCAATTGAATTTTCCTATGGATTCAATATAGGTCCAGTATTAGCAACATCTACAGGAGGCAGAAACCCATGTGCAAATGCGTAAGAGTCACAAAACCTCACAAACATACCAGCTTCAGTTTGTTAGCTTGATCATCCAGGGTCATTAGGGCCTCACTCCCATTCTGAAAATAAAAGGCAAGTATTAAAGGGTTTAGTTGATGAAGTAGCCCCACTGAATCTATTTCCCCGCCTGATTACCCCCATTAAGCTGTTACAACTTGGTCTCTAATACTGTAACTATTTATCTTCTGTGAAAAGACTGGCCCTTAGCCCAGAGGATTAAGTCATGAGGGGAAAGTGCTCTTGGGGACAGCAAACATGGTGTCTATACATCACACTCATTACAAGATGTAAGGAACAGCTTTACCTCTTCTGCTTTGTTGGCTTCTTCAACCTAAAGGAAAGATGCAGATTCAATGAGCTTGGGAAGATTGTTGATAGAGAAACAAACACATCTTTATTCATAGGTAAAAGGAAGAAAATCTTGTCTGTTTTACTCTGTGTTCCCCCCTCCCCCTTTCCCACAGATACTGGATTTGAACACTTTGTAGAATTAAGCTAGGTTGCTGTGGTGGTTTGAATGGGAGTGGCCCCCATAGACTCCTGTGTATAAATGCTTGGCCCATAGGAGCAGCAGTATGAGTGGGTGTGGCTTGTTGGAGTAGTTATGGTCTTCCTAGAGGAAGTTCGTCCTGTCATTGGAGGTGAGCTTTGAGGCCTCATATGCTCAAGTCTGGCCAGTCTCCTCCTGCTGCCTGCCAATCAAGATGGCTCCTCCAGTGCCATGTCTGCCTGCATGGCACTATGTTTCCTGCCACGATGATAATGGACTAAACCTCTGAAACTGTAAGTCAGCCCCAAATAATTTTTTTTATAAGAGTTGCAGTGCTCATGATGTCTCTTCACAGCAATAGAAATCCTAACTAAGACAGTTTGCTCTGTCAAGTCCTGAAACTACTCCAAATGTTGTAAGGAGTCAGAGACAGCAGATCAGATATTCCTAACACAAAATCCTATCATGTCCACTAAACATGGCCCTGAGCATAGTTTTCAATCCAGCAGAGAGCCTATCAAACAGTACTTGCCTTTTTCTTATCTTCTTCCTTTTTCTTTACATTATAGATAACTTGAAAAAGGTCTTTAAGATCGACGACTAACGGTTCAGCCTGAAACAGAAAGCATTAACAACATTTGTTTTCATCTTTCCTTGTCCATATTCAGTTCTCATTAATATATATATATATATGTATATATATACATATATATATACACACACATATATATATATATACATATATATATATATATTTATATATTTAATTTCCACAACCCTTCCCTGATTTACAGAGGGCTACCATCCTTGGATAACAAAAGGACACAGGGTTAATAAATGTTTCATTAATGTTAAAAACATGTTGGGTGGTGGTGGCACACGCCTATAATCCCAGCCCTCTGGGAGGCAGAGGCAGGCAGATTTCTGGTTCGAGGCCAGCCTGGTCTACAGAGTGAGTTCCAGGACAGCCAGGGCTATACAGAGAAACCCTGTCTCGGAAAAAAAAAAACCAAATCAAGAACCCCCCCCTAAAAAAAAGTTAAAAACATAGTTACTACAATAAAAATTTTCAAGTATTCAGACGAAACAAGAGGTACCATGTCAATTTTTGAAGTTTCTTTAAGGTTTCTGGGAATAATTCAATACTGTTCTTAATTCATTGGTAGCATTAATAGAAAGTCTATTCTTGCAACTCTTGCCACACACATGGGTTTCAGTAACATTTTAAATAGAGTCTTAGACAAACGTCATTTTCTGAATGATGATTGGCCTAAAGATCTAGTGTTGGCCTGATGAATTATTTTCAGTATATCTCATTAAATACAATCACTTGTATTCTCAACAGAGGACCAGTTCCCAGGTGTAGTATGCTTTAGAGCTTACCTGTTGCCCTGTTTTTATGGCAAAAAATTGATGCTGGCCTTCTCCTCCGCAGACATAACCAAACGCTCTGTTGTCTGTCACATCGCGAGCAATGAAGGAAATCTTATTTACTGGATGTTCATGCTCAATCACCTTAAAAAGGAACATAAAAGAATAACACTGAGACGTAAAGAATGGGCTTGCTGGCCATCCTAGCTGGCTGTCAGAAACAAGTGTGAAGGGAAATACAACGACAAGACAGAAAAAGAAAGACATTTTAGTCTTTGGTTCAAGGCTACATCTGGATTCATTTTTTGCTAAAAGGAAGGATAAATAGAAAACAAAAAGGAGAAAAACATTCTTTCTAAAAATATAAGTACTTCTTCCCCCCCTTTCCCCCCAAAAAGATAAAATGCAAGCCACAAGGGAGGATTGAGGGGAGCTTCAATTGTTCGTGAAGTTAAGGGGGAGCAGGCAACCCTTGAAGCAACTCAAGTTGAGCTGGGTGTGATGTGGACTTTATAGTTCCTGGGAATTTGAGGCAGGGCATTATTATATCTTATCAATCTAAGGTATAGAGTGATACCTTAGATACTCAGGCAACACAACAAGATAGTATCTCGAAACCAGCTGACCAACTTCACAACCAACTGAGCCAACACCCGAATCAGAGCCACTCCCCGCAATAAAAGAATGACAAGAAGAAAAACCAAAATAAAACAAAACTTCAGGAGGGCTATTTTCCTGAGTAAATGACAAAATTAAGTGAACAGCCTAACTAAGCTACTGGATCGTCCAGAGGGCCCTTAGACAATAACCAAAGACCCATCCTGTGTTTTCGTTAAAATGGCTGAACCAAGTAAATCCTAGAGGCATGAAAGGCAGCCATGAGCACATTTAATCCGTCCTAGAAGGACCTTGTTCTAAGAAGTCAAATGTGTCAGAGACTCTTTGGTTTATTTCCTCTCTCCCCCAAGCCCCCTTTCTCCTGATCCTTTTCAACCCACATCAGAGTTTAACTCTTCAAAGACATCTGTAGGTGGCAAAATGTGTCTTGAATTTTATTTCCAAATGCCTACGATCACTGAATAGGTAGTCATGTGATACTTCTGAAGTGTTGAGTTCCATTTGACAGCTACCCTTTAGTCTACAAGACATTTAGAGCTGTCAAATGAAGATTTTTGCAAAGCAAAATTATGTGGTTTCTTATAGGTATTATTAATCTATTTATCATTTTATGTGTATATTAAAACTAACTTACTAAAGGGGTCATATTTGAAGAAGAAAGGAATAATGCTTATGAGAGAAGCCTGTTACCATTCTCTGGAGGACTTGAGATAAAAAGTTATCAAGGGCTGAAGGATATTGGTAAAGACAATGATACCTGAGGACCCTAAGGACCAGCAAGCTGAATGGACAGTTACAATGGTAGTCTGGCCCCAATTCCTACAGACATGTTGCATATTAGATCATGGGTAACTCTTGGAAGGGTTGGAAAGACATCTTGTCATAGTCTTGCTACGTATAGCAGAGTTACCAATGACACTTTAAGTGACTGAATCCTACCATGTTCTATAGAATACAGGAAAAGTGCCACTGAAGATTTGAAATACTAGAGCTTTTGTGTACTGATCAAAGTAAAGTTAACAAACGAAGAAGCCACACTGATTCTGTGATAGAACAATAGCTACCACAAGTGGAAAACAAATAAAGAAAAAAAACCCTAAACGGTCAAGAAAGCTACATTTGCAGGTTGGGAAGGACAAGGGAAAGAGAGATGAAAAATCTTCTAGAAGTTTTGAACGAGCTGCCAAATTCACATATGATCAACGCATTAGAATAAGCTGGGTATTAAGATCAACCTCGTGTAGTCTGAAGTTCAAAACAAATACCATGCAACAGTGGCAGCACACGTGATTAGAGTCTCATTCATGTCTCTCAGAGGAAATGAAGTTCAAAATAGGATACCTTGCCTCCTCAGCTTTTATTATCTATTTTGGAGTAGTGCGTGGTATTTTTCTTGTTGATACTTTGAGGAAGAAAAAGACATTTCCTACTGGAAATCAACTGTGGTCAGACTCAGGTGGTCATCCATTGCGAGCAAGCACACGTTCTTACCCCAGTTTTCTCGTCAATAATTTTTATGCCAGACAGGGAAATGTTGACCCAGATTCTTTGCTTGTGTTGTCCCTGAGAGCGACCAGCCGCTGCCATTCCCTGGTGAGATTGGGAAAATAAAAGAAACACATTTTAAAATATTCTATAATAACTCTGATGACAGAACTTAGACAAACTGCTTTGCTTTCAGCTTGGACGGCATCTGTGAAAGGAGCAAGCAACTTTCATTGAGGGCAATTGGATGGCGTAGAAGATATATAGATTTCTTCTAGGGAATAGGAATGTAGGGCTGGAGAGATGGCTCAGTGGTTAAGAGCACTGACTACTGTTACAAAGGTCCTGAGTTCAATTCCAGCCCCAACATGGTGGCTCACAACCACCTGTAAAGGGATCTTCTGGTATGTCTGAAGACAGCTGCAGTGCACTCATATACATAAGATAAATAAATCTTTAAAAAAAGAAAGAAAGAAAAGGGGGCTGGAGCGATGGCTCAGAGGTTAAGAGCACTGTTTGCTCTTCTAGAGCTCCTGAGTTCAAATCCCAGCAACCACATGGTGGCTCACAGCCATCTGTAATGAGATCTGATGCCCTCTTCTGGTGTGTCTGAAGACAATTACAGTGTACTTGGACATAATAAACTAATAAATCTTTTTAAAATGCCATTTTTAAGGAATGTAGCTCAGTGAAACTGTGTTGCTTAATATGTACGCATTCATAAATTTAATATCTCTAACACACACACCCAAACACACACAGAATCTGGCTCACCTAAACCTTGTACTGTTTAATTAGGTCTACATGATAGCATAGTACAGAAATTTAAATCCTGAAACACTGGGCCCGGAGAGATGGCTGAATTAGTAAAGCATTTGTCATACAAGCAAGAACACTCAAGTTTGATCCCCCCAAGAACCCACATAAAAAGTTGCATGCTGTGGTATACCCCAGGAATCTCAGTGCTGGGGAGGTAGTATCCCCAGACCTTGCTGGGCAGCCAGTTTAATCAAATGGGAAGCTTTGAGTTCCATGAGATACTCTGTGTCAAAGAGTAAGGTAAAGGATAATTAAGGCAGGCATTCATTGCCAACCTCTCTCCATACTCAGGTGCACGCATGAACACAAACAAATTCACAAGTAGAGACCTATATTTTACCTAAATACTTTCTCAGTCAATAGGCACTCCGTGACTTCTTTTAAAATTTTTATTTAGTTTTTATTGCTTTGTAATATGTATATGTGTGTGGTATACATGTGTGTGGAGGCCAGTGAATGATACTACATATCTTTCCTGATTGCTCTCTACTTTCTACACTGAGGTAGGGTCTCTCATTTGAGCACAGAGCTCATTGATTCTCTGGTCTATTCCAGCTTCTCAAGGGAATACTGTCTCTGCCTCTAGATACTGGGATGTAGATGGGCTGTCGCATTTGCATGTATGCTGGCAATCTAAATTCTTGTCTTTACTCCTGGAAGGTAAGAGCCTTCCTTATCCATGGTGTCAGCATCCTAGGCCCTAGTCTGTGTCTTCCATGCAGAAGACCTATTCCTGCAACTGCCCACAGCGTGTAAAATCATTTCAAGATGGAAAGTTTAGGGATGGGGCTTTGCTCATCCAAGTGCTGAGTTTACCCACATGAAAAGGTTCCCAGAATCTTGCTAGCCTTGGTGAAAGAGGGATTCTAGAACAGCACTCAAAAGATGCAGACTAACCCTGGCTTCTCTGAAAAGAAAACACCGGAGGATCAGTATGTGAATAGAATCAATGTGAATAGAAAAATCTTTTCCAATCACATAGACATGAGTTGGTGAGAGCTAATAGAAACCCTTCCTCCAGACCCTTGGGTGAGACAGACAATGATTTCTTCTGCTTACCTTGAGTTTCATCATAGAATCCTGGCTCATTTTGTCTCCTCTTGCATCGGGCACGTCATCAATACCGATTAGCTTGGCCTTGTATTTTACACCATCACCTTTGAACCTGGCCAACAGATACTCATCTGTCTTTTCAGACCCTAAGAGGTAAAAAGAAGCGCCACAATATAGCTTATATTTAAATGTCACCCTTAGGTATGATCACATGTGCTGGGTATCCACCCACCACCCATAAATTTAATACTGTAAATCCTGATTATACCACAGTTGATCATACATGGGAATTCCACTGTCTTATTCTCTTGAGCAGAATCATGTTTCATAATATCAAGTGTAGAATTGAAAGTAACAGGAGGAAAAAAATAAAAGCAAACAAAAAACACTTCCTCAAGACACAAAATGCATATGAGAAATTCATGAGAATGCATGAATTGGGAGTTGAGAATATTCTTCACTGAAGCTTGATTTTGAATGAATTTTAGAAAAATGGCATATTCTGTCTAGTGAAAGAAAAAAATTAAGCTACCAAACAATTTTCTAATATTTTGAACCACCAACAAAACAAAAGTGAACTGGCAGTAAATTCCCATGGCTACGCCTGGACATTATCCCTTCTTCCTGTTTACTTTTCATTCTCTCAAACGGCCTGCACGGTCTCAATCCTAGAGCTTAAGGACTAGCCAAAGCTAAGAGAAAGGTCACAGCATCTTCTCCAGCTCTGGCGGGCTAAGACTTGAATACTATCTAGCAGGACTTAAAGCCCAAAGTATCTAATAAAGTTAAAAATTTGATTTTTCAAAACTGGTGATGTTTGTAAACCAAAGTGGTAAATAAATTACTGAGAGACAATCATATAACAGTTGTGGTTATACAATTAGTCATATATTTAAACAAAATAACGATTGGAAAGACATATGGTTAAATAAAACGCTATGAAATTTCCCTATCTGGACCTAAGTGGGTACAACCAGAGATGGAGACACAAGTATGCATGAGGCAAACCAATCGCTTGTGCCAAAAAGAAAAAAAAAAAAGTTAGAACTGGCGACTAATCTCCTGTGGTAGCCAGAGAACAGACAAGAGCTGTTCGCCCATACCTTTCTTCTTCTCCTTCTTTGATGGCGCTTTGGGTGCAGCCTGTTGGTCAGGCTGACCGTTAGTTGTGCTTGTTTCTACTTCGTTAGACATGACAGGAAGGCAAGCAGAAAACCCAGCAGCAGACACTCACTGACACCAGGCAGTCCCCGATGGGCAGGTCTCAAATGGACACAAGCCACAAATGCGCACCTGAGGGTAGAGAAGAGGGAAGTGATGTACACATGTAACAAACCTAAACTCCAACCACCCGTGTCCACGCTTGTTAACTGCACTCCCTTGAGAAGCTTGCCAACCCTCCTCTATTAGACCGGGAACTCAGAAAACAGGGTTGTTCCCTTTGAAGCTCCCAGAACGGGAAAGGATTGTTTGGTAAATTTTTCTTCAAGCATTTGATTTCTGGTAGCATTTAATGATTACCTAGCTCGGCAACTTGTGTTAGAACTTTGGCATAAGAATCTATAATCAAAGATAGGGATCACAAACTGGTTAGATTTCATAGCAAAATGGAAACATATCTCCTGAGCTTGATAAGATTGTAACTGATGTTGGAAAGTGGATGTTAGGAGTTTTCCTTATCCCCCAAATTGCTTAGATTAGGCAATTGTGCTCTAGGGATACAGAGGAGAATTTGCTACCTGGCTTGTATCCCCAGTACCCCTCAAAGTAGAAAAGGGCAGAGCTATTACTTTACTGATAGATCTAAGAATCTATTATTAGGAGTCTACAAATGACCTCCAGTGCCGTATAAGCACTGTGATTTAAATACCTCCATGGCTGTGTGTGTGTGGAGGGGACAGTAATGTTGGGAATCAACCTGATGAGTCACATGAGGCAGACTCAGAAAGTTAATCATTGCATGTTCTCTCTCATATGTGGATATGACATATTAGCAGAATGGGACTTCTTTGGGGAAGGAAGAGAAGGGAAAACAACAGAAGGAAACATGAGGGGAGAAAGAAAAAGTATCAAATATTTTTCTCTTATGTGGAGTCTAACTTTAAATGTGTGTGTGTGTGTGTGTGTGTGTGTGTGTGTGTGTGTGTCTAGGTCATATATAGCATGCATATATGGCATGAAAGCATAAGGAGGAATAGCTAAAAGAGAAAGAGTAGCTTACAGAAGTTTGGGAGTGGGAAGGTGGTAGGAGTAACTATGAGCAAAGTGTAATGATCTATGTGTATAAAATTATCATAATAAAACATATTATTTCAGATGCTATTTGAAAAATCAATAATATAAATGACTTCAATTTCTTTACATCAGTATGCTTGTTTTTCTGAGAGTTTATGGGCATCTCTTGTACAATACATTGAGTATATTAATAAATATCTTTATGGTATTATTCAGCATGCATGTGTTCTAAACACTTGCCTCACAGGGTCTTTCTAAGGCCTCCCTGTGTATTACAGTAGAGAAAAAGAGCCATTGCAAGGTACACAGGGGTAAGGCAATGTTTCAAAGGTTCTTTTACCACATGATATTTGGTTTCTTCACAATCTAGAGGAACTTGAAAGGGTGGACATTCTAAAACTATAGAGCAAAGGGAGAGAAGAGACACTATTAGGTTTAGAAGCTTACTGTAAACTGTCTTTGGTCTGGGGCACTACCTCACTACAGAAGCCTTCTTCATTCTGTACTATGTCCCTGATGTGTGGCAACACTGTGGACCAAACCTACCACATGGGAACACCTGCTGTTTTGTAGTCATGGAAGATTTAAAAAAAAAAGTCTTGAATTTTTCTTGTTTAACTCTTAAAAATCCTCAACACCCCAGTATTATAGGATTAATCAATCTTCCCAAGGCACAGAGGTTTCACTACTTTCCAAGTAACAGAACCAGTTTCTATCCTACACAGTATGGTTCACAGTCAGAATCCTTTGACATACCATTGGTGAATCTTATCTTAGAAGTCACGTTCTTGTCACAAAAGGTGTTTTATTGTATACACGTGGTGACCCATAAATGTATGTCTAAGACATAGTTCCCAGAGTCTTAGATTGCCCTGGATTTGGGAAGGGATCTAAATCCAATGACTCACACACCCTTATTGTTAAAAGGTAGAGAGAGGTTTGAAGGACAGAGACTCACAAAGCAGGTGGGAACAAGAGTCCAAAGGAAGGGTTTGCTTTGAGGTGTCTTGTCAACCAAGGAAAGCCAAGTGACAGCTAATACCCGCCTGGAGCTAGGCACATAAACTCAGAATGGGCTCTCCCTCAGAGCTTCCATAAGCAAGCAAGGATGTCCTGTCCTGATTTTGGACTTCTTGCCTTCAGAAGGATTGTGGTAATCACCTTCTCTAGCATTAAGCCACTCCCTCATTTCTAATAACTTGATGAAGCAGCCACGAGTGGTGCATATGAATGCCACCTATAGTTTGTGCACTTTCATTGGTTTCGGAGATTCTTGGTGGCATGCTAAATGACCCTTTTAGTTATATCTATGACCTTCACATCTCAAAGGTCTTTTCTTCATCTCAGAGGATTTATCACAAGCTAAGCAAGGGCGAAGCTAAGCTCCTCTCTTAAGGAGCACCGGTGCTCATTCTCCCACCTGGTCCCCTTCTCTCTGGTGAGTCACCACCCCTGCTCAGTTCTCATCTTATAAATAAAGAAAATCCTTTAGCGCAACCTAGTCATCATATGATTATTTATTTTTTTGTGATTCTTTCAAGAATAAGGTTGTAACAGGAAAAGATTGCTATTTGTGTCTTTTCTCCATTTCTACCACCTTCAAAGTCATGTTTGTCTCAACTCTCCTTTCAGAGTCACTGTGCTGATGGTCTCCTGACACCAGTTACTTGGCTTTGCCTCCATTTGAGTAGTCCTACCATATGCACCGCACATCTAAGCCTTTCTTAAAGTTTTGTATCCCAACTTGTGTTTACTGGAATCAATTGCCATTGGAATTTTTTTTTAATGATACATTTTCTCTAAATTAAAAAAAAGTTGGAAAATTTTTCTGTGGGAGCCCCCCACCTTTCTATTTGGGCAAAAATATGCTATTGTTGCTTCCTATATAATACTCTTGAATATTTTACTCCTGATTATCTTCATCCCTTACTCTTTCCCACCTGGATGCAAACTCCAAGCACACTGTTTCTTTGTGAATGGCCTTTGGTTTATGCCCTTAGATTTTCCCATTTGCTGAGGTGCCTCTGGCCCTACATCCTTGGGTGCCTATTTGTCCCTGGACATGGGTAGGTCTTCTCTGAAGCTCTCCCCTCTCCCTTCTAAATACACATGCTGCTCACATGGCCTCACACAGATCAACTTTATGCTTGTCTGTCAAATCTTCAGGATCAGAATCTCCTTGAAGGGAGAAGATTCATCTGGCATGTGGGAGCCATCCATGTGGATAGCAACCTGGGCTGTTGGGGCAGGGTAAATATATCCATATTTTAATATGTATGTCTGTATCTGGTATACTTTTAATTTCCTCGGGTCAAGAACATGAGCCCTAAGAGTGGTCTCCAGAATAGAATGCCTATTATTCTGTTTATGGGAGGCAACTGGAGCACCAGTGCCTCCCTTCCAATCTACCTTGCTCAGGCTAGTGTCATGTTGACTTCAACAGTGCTCATGTGGACAACCGGAAGTAAGAGAGATCCAAAGTATGTAGATTTTGTTATAGATATCAGAGTTTATTATTGCCCATCCCAGAAGTCTATGTCACATCCTCCAACAGGATAGTATTTCTGAGAAGGAAAGACTTACCTAACCTAACGTTTGTTTGTTTTTTTTTTTAAGACTTAACTTATTCAATTTAGCAATTTTGACTCCAATGTTTTACTATTTTAAAGAAATCTGAGAAGTGCCACTGAGCACTCTGACACACCTAAGAGTAGGGCTTGGTGGCTTGGCATGTGGCTTTAGTCATAACATACAAGACATACTGGGATATAACTCAAGGACAGTGACCTTATCAAGGATTGGCTTCCTGGGTCAAATTAGGAAGGGCAGAAGCTGAGTAGGATTACTTGGCCATGTGTTTTTAATAAACAGTTACTTTGCTTCAGACACCAAAGACAACTGTTTGTGTGGAGGAAACACCAAAGATTAAGCCTCCACACACCAGGGAAGTCCTCTGCTGACACTCTGTGTCTGCTCCCTTGTCCTTTTTACTGTAGTATTTTTGAGTCCAAGTCTCACTGAGTCACTCAGGCTGGCTTCAAACACACTGTGGGCTTTGAAACTGTCACCATCCGGCTTCAGCTACCCAAGTGTCGAGTGGCTTATGCCAGCATGCTTAGATAAGGTACAACTTTGATGACATTGTTATTGTCCTAACGGTATTTGGCTTCCTTTGATTACATGCCCTTTACTGTTTAGGGATAAACAGTTACAGTAACCGAAGGGGAAAATAGGGAGGAAAAACTTGGTTATGAACTTCTGAAAGAAAATGGATTCATATAGTCTTTCATTTACTGCATGATTCCACGGCCCTTATGTTTAAAGAAGGAAGACATTATCTAGGAACTACACATAATGGTCAGTAAAAGAAAAGGATTACAGATGCATTCCCCAAGATATATACAACAAGCAAAATCTCTATGTAGAATTTTTTCTTCTTCTAGTTTTCTAGAGCAGGATGTTTCCTTCATTAGAAGATTGAAGAGAAGTAAGATCACATATTTGCAGGAAAAAAAATTGAAGGATCGAAAGTTGTCCTATATCCTGGGCTCCTTAAGGCATCATGCAAGACAGAAAATGGTAAGAAAGAAGCTTTGCAAGTCAGTAAGATTAGCTTCCACTCGAGTGTAGGCATCTGAGTTGGATTTTTGAACTCCAGACGAATCTCCCTGAAGTAACCTGAAAATGCCCCCCTTGTGTGGCACAGCAGTCAGATGATTTTGGAGCTTGCAACATCTTTCTTGGTTTCTGAGAAGCTCTAGGAGACGTACAACGGAAGGATGTATGAGTCATCTTTGGATGACTCTGCCGTTTGCACTAATAAAAGTCAGCTATAGTTTGTTTTGTCCTTAAAGTGACTCATGCCATTTTGCAACCTGGAAAAGCCAGCACAGTGGACAAGAGTTAGCCTAGGCCTTATGGGGGGGGGGAACCCTAACTGACACCTTAAAATTGTTTGCTTTTCTTTCCCATCAGGAGGACTTGAACCGATGTCTCAGTGGTACTCCTTAATGTCTGTGAGGTTCTGAAGTGACATCATGACACAATTTCACAGGTCCTCGGACCTGCGCCCTAACCTACCCTTACTCCAGTTATACAGAACATGCAGGAATTTGGTCAGTTTCAAGATCCTAGAATAATTTTGAGTTAAGGAGTCCCTTTCCACACATAGTAGAGAATCTTATTTTGAAGTTTAGGGTAATATGGTATAAACACCTAATCCAGTCAGCAATCCCTATTCAAATGTTCTACATCTGTGAGTTCAAAATAAAAAAAAAAATGCTGGTCAAAAATAGCCAGAAAAAAATCAGCTGTACTGAATATATACAGACATTTCAAAAAATTACTTTTCCCTAAATATAACAGTATAAAACTATTTGCCTAGCATTTGCATTATATTAGATAGTATTAAAAGTATTAGAGATGATTTGAAATACACTAAAGAAACATGGCAGATGACTTGAAGCAAACCATGTATATAGGATTTTGAACACCAAAGAATTGTTTAGAATTGTGCGGGAGGGGGAGGGTCCCCAAATCAACCCATTGTGGATAAAGGGGAATGTCCATATACCAAGATCTTAAAACCTTTATCCTGAAAGCAATATAAAAAATGCTTCTATATTAGGAACAATAAATGCTCCAAACAATACAAGACAACCATGATAAGCTGTTGTGGTCAAAACTGAATTTGTTTTCCTCCTTCTAACAGGTTTTTCTTTTGTCATTTGCTGCTCCCAAATCCTCCCAACCTTTAACCTGTATTTTCCAAAGTTCATAATCCCAAGGACTTTTTTTTTTAACATATTAGTTACAATTCTCCCAAAGCACCCCACGGAGTAGACCTGGTGAAATGAATTAAGGAGACGTAAGAAAGCAGTGCAAGCATCTTTGCTTTGAGTGCCCAGCACTTTGTCCTGGACAGGGACTGTGCTTCCCTGTGCGTGATCACACTCTGTCTGACCCAGCTGGAGGACAGGACAGGACATGTGAAATATTAACCTGTAAACCAGACCTCGGGACCAATGGCAATGAATACCTGCTCCACTGCCTTTGAAGTAACCTCTGAGAAAACACATTGAGATGCTGCTCTGACGTCCTTGAATGATTTCCTCTCTAACTGCCTCCGTCTTGATGATTCTAATGGGAGAGTCTATTCTGCAAGGGCCAGTTGAGCAGACAGTAAGATTTCTGTGGATCAGAAAGATGGTTCATCGAAAGGCGGTTACTCAGAAAACCTGATGACCTAAATCCCGTCGATGGGACCCACGGAAAAGGAGGAAAATGACTCCATGGAGTTGATCTTTGATGCTGCACACTGTCCCACATGCAACCACACACATCACACCACACCACACCACACTACACCACACCTCACACACACATACAATAACAAAAGAAGATTTTGGCATCTTGATGATTTGGGTAATTAGACTATGTCAATGTACACTCAAAAAGAATCGTGGGAAGACATTCTTGTAAATATTGACTACTGTATCATACCTGAGTAATATACATTAGGCATTTCCATGCAGGTTATGCATGGTCACTGCGCATACACTGGGAGAGTTGATGGTGCAAGACAAGGTCAGAATCTAAAGCCCTGAACTAAGAAGTCCCCCCCCCCCCGATATTTAGAAGTCATAACTAATATGATATCCAGACAGTCATAGAGGAGATAAGACATTTCAGGTGAGAGTTTAACATTCAAAGTCTCAACTACCTAGGGATCTGTACTTTTTAAACTGAGACAGAAGGATTATGGTGAGTTTGGGATCATCCTGGGCTACATGATGAAGACCAGGACAGTCAGAGGTATACAGGACTCTAGAAAAACTAGTACATAAAACTTAAAGACAATACAAAACAAGAAAAGAAAGAAAACAAAACAAGCCAATGTTTAACACATGCAGTTGATGGTTAAGGTACAGCCTGGTGTCCAAACGCTGTGTGTTACATTACAGGGCAGTCAACAGAGCTTTTCCACCGCGCTTTCAATGGTCAGTAACTTAAAAAATAGAGAGAAGCACTTTAGTTAGGTGAGAGGACGAGAGAGTGTGCCCAAGTGCCAGCTAGCCACCTCATGCCTCACTTGGGTGTTCTCGTGGGAGACAGGAGTTATCCTGAATTACTACCACCTAGCTGGCTTCTTTTCCTTCCTTCCTTCCTTCCTTCCTTCCTTCCTTCCTTCCTTCCTTCCTTCCTCTCTCTCTCTCTCTCTCTCTCTCTCTCTCTCTCTCTCTCTCTCATAATTAGGAACCCAAGGGCAAAGAAAATATAAGTATTAAAAGCTGGCTGGGAGACAGCTAGTATCTGGAAAAATCCAGTCCCCTGGATGAGACCCCGACTGGACTATTCCTAGAGACTATATGGGTCTGTTTTTAAACTTTGTTTTTTAAAGCAGACTATGCAAAGCTTATTACATGGAGGCTCTACCAAGAAAATCTTCTGGGGCTAGAGGTGTACTGTGTCTCAGCCAGACAATGCTGCTAGTGGTCCCTGGGTTCCCACCCCTTGCACTACTGAACCAAACCAGACCAGACCAGACCAGACCAGACCAGACCAGACCAAACCAATTCCAGTAGTAGGCATAACAAGGAAAAAAGAAGAAAACAACTTAGCAAAGTGTTTTATAGTCTTCTCTGAATCAAAGCAGAGAAAAAGGTTGAGGGTTTTGTACCATCTCATTCTACAATGTCACTGGATTCTTTCCCACCCACCCCACACCCCCACCCAAGTAGCAGAAATCACTTTGGGTCAAATTAGCCTTTGGATCTGGCTGTTTTGGCTAGGTCTGAGACACATTTCACAGATCAAAGACTTTAAATTTAGTTCTTAGTTCAGTACACTCTCTACTATGTAGTACCTTGGCCTTTTGTCTTTCTCTCTCTCTCTCTCTCTCTCTCTCTCTCTCTCTCTCAGTGTGATAAAAAAAAAAGTCCAGAGTTTTGAAACTAGTAACTTTTAATGTTATTGACTCATTTTGACCTTTCCTGACTTTGGGCCCACCCCCTGCTATTTTCATTTTAGAAACAATTTTGTATTAGGGACATCTCCCCTCACAGTTGAAGGAAGTAATCAACATAATTGGTGTTTGGGGGTGGGCGTGTTAGCTTTTAAAGGAGCTTCGTGTACCCATATTAAGGCCCGTTCTCTAGACTAGCCACTCCACCCAACTCACTTGGAGCGTCTGAAAAGTATTCTCAGCTTAGACCAAAGTCTCAAGTTTATGGTTACTTTTCTCATGTAATATTTGTCAATTGTTCAGGACCCTGGTTGTTGTTTGCACACTCAGTATCTTGTCTGCAATAGCAGGGAAAAGCCAGAACAAGCAGTTTTGCTAACTACAGGCTGCTCTAGTCCTTTGGGAAACCTGGATAGAGATAATACAATTATATGAATAAACGTAACCAAGAAGAGATGCTTTCTGTACTGAGAGTCTAGGAAAGAAAGCGGTAGGGGACTAGCTCTCTGGTTTTTTGGCGCATGTACAATGTTTTTAATATGGATATGAGGCTTAAGTTCGATGTTAGAAAGTATATCCACAGCCAGGTGCCTGTTATCCTAGCACTTGGCCAGTTAAGATAGATCACTTTGAGTTTAAAGCCAACACGAATACATAGCAGCCCTATTTACAATAGCCAGAAGCTGGAAACAACCCAGATGTCCCTCAACGGAGGAATGGATACAGAAAATGTGGTACATTGACACAATGGAGTACTACACAGCTATGAAAAATGATGAATTCATGAAGTGAAGGCAAGCGGATGGAGCTGGAAAATATCATCCTGAGTGAGGTAACCCAACCAGAAAAGAACACACATGGTTTACAGTCACTGATAAGTGGATATTATCCCAGAAGCTCAGAATACCCAAGATACAATTCACAGACCACATGAAGATCAAGAAGGAAGACCAAAGTGTGAATACTTTGGTCTTTCTTAGAAGGGGGAACAATATGCATGGGAGGAAATACAGAGACAAAGTGTGGATCAGAGACTGAAGGAAAAGGCCATCCAGAGACTGCCCCACCTGGGTATCTATCTCATGTACAATTACCAAACCCAGACGCTATCGTGGATGCCAACAAGTGCTTGCTGACAGGAGCCTGATATAGCTTTTTCCTGAGAGGCTCTGCCAGTGCCTGACAAATACAGAGGTGGATGCTTGCAGCCAACCATTGGACTGAGTGCAGGGTCTTCAATGGAGGAGCTAGAGAAAGGACTGAAGGAGGTGAAGGGGTTTGCAGCCCCATAGGAGGAACAACAATATGAACCAACCAGTATCCCTAGAACTTCCAAGGACTAAAACCACCAAAGAGTACACATGGAGGGACCCATGGCTCCAGCTGCATTTGTAGAAGAGGATGGCCTTGTGAGGCATCAATGGGAGGAGAGGCCCTTGGTCCTGTGAAGGCTTGATGCCCCAGTGTAGGGGAATGCCAGGACAGGGAAGGGGGAGTGGGTGGGTTGATGATCAGGGGGAGGGGAGCATGGGATAGGGCCTTTTCCGAGGGGAAAACCAGGAAAGGGGATAACATTTGAAATGTAAATTAAAAACAAAACAAAACAAAACATGCATGCATCTTGGCTTCATTGTGGGCGTCAACAATTTACCCCTCCCAAGTATGACCTCCTGTAGCTTAGGTGAAACAGGAAAACCAGAATCCAGCCTTGTCCTGTAATTCAATTCTACAAGGAGAAGGAAGTGACGTTGGAATTCTGGCGTATGGGAATCAGCGAGCTTCAGAGATCACCTTTGTCTCTTTGCTTCATGTTGTTAGCACTGGTTGTTTGGGATCAGTTCGTTCATGGCTGTCTCTGCATCCAGGCTGTGGGCCATGTACCCTGCACATTTCAAGCGAGTGCATCCCGGGGCTCTATCTAGTGAATTGTATGCTGTACCAGAGCTCTGCCTTTAGGATCACTGGGCACAGATTTCCTTCACAAGGCAGTATTTGTTTTCTTGTATGCTTTTGTTCCCCCTTTGCACTGTATATGGGAACCAGGCAGGAGGAGAGCTTAGTAGGGTACCCACTGTATCTTGAAGCTCAGGGGCATAGTACTGAGACCCATCTTAAGCTGTGTCATTCCTTAATAGCTCTTGTCTTCCGTTTAGACCTATGCAAACTCACTCGTGGGGCAAGCCCTGAGTGATTTCTTCGAATTCCGAGGAAAGGATTGATCCTAAGAAAGAATTCTATGATTCTGGGAGAAAGGAGAACATGACTTTCAGGGAGAGGAGGGGACTTGCTTGACACAGACTGCTCTTCCTTGCATCCTCTGAACTTTGCAGCTCAAAAGTGGCTGGGAACTCGAAGAGCAAGTTTGTACCTCGAGCCAAAGCATTTCTGGGAAGAAGCCAATGGGTTAAAGTAGTTTGAGTCAGGTAGGGCATAGGGAAGGAAGAGTTCCTTTGGAGAGGGAAACAGTGAAGAGCTGGCTCAAATGTCAGGCTTCCTTCTCTCTAACCCCTGTGAAATGAGACCTTAGTATGTTGGGCCTCTACTATAGTCGCTAGTGCGTGAGAAGCACAGTGTGAATGCCTTTTGACCAGAAAGTCCACGGGACTGCGTCAGAATGCTCCCGAGTCCTTCTCCTCCACCCTGTGAAGCTGTTGCGGGATCAGCAACAGCAACCCTACTTCTGCTACTTGAATGCCTTCCTCAGGGAATACAAACTTAGCCATGCCACCTGTAATTGGTAGCTGGGATAAGACTCAAAACACTATGCTACAGCAACTGCAGTGGAAGTGGGCACCAACCGGATTGGAAAAGATTTTTTTAAAAAATATTTTCCAGCCGTGCTGGCTCACACCTGTTAGTCCCAGCTCTCGGGAGGCGGGATAGCCAAGGCTACACGGAGAGACCCTGTCTCAAAAACCAAACCAAGCAACCAAGCAACCAAGCAACCAAGCAAGCAACCAAGCAACCAACCAACCAACCAACCAACCAACCAACCAACCAACCAACCAATCATTCAAACAACCCCTCCCTCCTGAAAATTAGGATGGGTGAGTTAAATAAACCAACTTTAGAAATATTGATTTAGAACAAGTCTATTTTGTGGGAGACTGAGACAGGGGTTTTGAGTTTGAAGCCAGCCTGGGCTACAGAGTGAAACTCCATCTCAAGGTAGAACAGCAACAATATCGATGACGACAACAACAACAACAACAACACAACAACAACACAACAACAAACTTTAACAGAAAAATTCCATCTTCTATTATCAGATGGTGATACTGAGTTTCTTTCTGTGTCTTCCTCATCGTAAAATCTGTCAGAAAGTTTTCTAAAAGAATGAACAGCTTACATGAAGAATTTTAATGTTTGCTTACTTTTTAAAAAATGTAACTACTGACATGCACATTACTAGGACCTATCACAGGGCTTTGGGGTAGCAATTTGAATAGACGTCTCACGGATCAGATACAAAACCATAGAGAACACATGAAACACACTTTATATTTGGCATCTACATGTAGCAAGAAGATTATGGTTGAACTTTGTAAGACTTTGCAACAGAGACTACTACAGAAAACCACAACCAATCAAAATGCAGGGTTGTGGAACTCAGTCCCTACTGATACATCTACAAAACATTCCAACATCTAAGGCTCAGGAAACACTGGGGAAGAGGGGGCAGAAAGATCATAAGAGTTGAAAAGCCAAGGAGATTGTGTCTCCTAGCTATATATATCAGAAGCTATACGTATAAAGTATCAGCAACAAGCCAAACTTGAGCTGAACAAGGAGGCTACCAATAAACATGACAAACTTCAGAGGGTTGGGGGCAGCCCATGAGGCCTCAATCCTACGCAAAGAATTACGGGGAACCAAGAAAATCTGGGAGCTGGAGAAGCAACCTTCCCCGGTGAGGAGCACACTAATTTGATGTCTGGTGCCAAATGACCAGCCCGCAAAATATACATAGTAAGTAACATTATATGGACTTAACGGGTTGTATTCAGGAATATATATGCATATACTAATACTTACACGGATGCAATAACAATTGATGAAGAAAGACCATAAATATGAATGAGAGTGGACAGGGTATATGGGAAGAAAGGAGGGGAATTAAATTACAATTCTAAAAATTCGACAAAAGCCGGGTGTGGTGGCGCATGCCTGTAATCCCAGCACTTGGGAGGCAGAGGCAGGCGGATTTCTGAGTTCGAGGCCAGCCTGGTCTACAGATGAGTTCCAGGGTAGCCAGGGCTACACAGAGAAACCCTGTCTCGGAAAAAACAAACAAACAAAAAAATAAAACAAAAAAAAATTGACAAAATAATAAGACTGAAGAGTCAGATAAGGGAAAAAGACTCAGCCACATAACCATTGGATTTCTGGAAAGAAATGAGAGTATTTGTTACAATCCTCTCACATACCAAGCGTTTTCTTGTTCAATGGCTATCCTTCTTTAAGTTAGGTGAGATGCTTCTACCAAAGTTATTTTTCCTAGATCTCAGCTGGTTTGTAAATAAAATCATATTAAAAAATCTTAGCACTTTGTTTTCAAGGCTAGCCAAGTTGAATTTGCCTGGTCCCATGGGAGGTAGCACCAAAAGAAGTGCCGCCCATCTGTGGGGACAATCAATACTCACCTCTCACTTGCCCTATGGTGTGTGCACACCGTCCTAGTAAACGCATTTCACTCTCTAGCATAGGTCAAGTACCATGAGTCACCTCTACACAATGTTCCAAGTTAAAGAAAGAATGCTATTTATAAGGATCTGTATTTGAAACTTTCGATTATAAACGCAGAGCCACACACCCCAGCAGAATTACGTTGTGATCTTATAACCACGCCAGGGTGCTTTAAAAGGGGGAAATAATCTTAAGCTTTTCCTCTTGCACAAACCAGTGCAAGAAATACTGCCTGATATTTGGTTTCTTTCTGGCTGAATGATATAAACCCCAATGAGATTTCCCTTGCCGGGCAGCGCCCCACCTTTACATAATCCAGAAAGCCAGTGCTTGAGGGTGGCCCCACCTTTCTCCCACTCGGGTTTCAGACACATGCTGAGGTTTTAAGGGTTTCAGGAAGAAAGACTCAGCTGCTCTGTCACATCACTGCAGAACAGTCAAACTGGGGTGTGTGCAACAATTGTTTATAATCACTGGGACTAACTCATGTGTCTGTTACATTTCTATGTCTAGACCAGACTTCAGGAAGAAGGCAGCATTAAGATTCCATAGACCCAACCCAAGATTGGTTTAAGTGCTGTGATTCTGAAATGCTGTCTCTAGATTCTAGGTTGCCTTTCTGGTAGAATAAGCCCTTTGTTTTGGTGCTCAGTCTACCCTCAGGGCTGGCAATAAGCATGAGAACCTTACTGGCCCATATTTCCTTGATACAATCTATTCAATCTGGATAAGATTTTGCCAACAAGGAATCAAGCTTCATCTCCAAGCATCCTGGTGACTATGCTAACTTCAATGGTTGATTTTTATTTATTTGTTTTTAAAAATCAATCTACTATTTACTGTCCTTTCCTGTGCTCAGAATATTAAATATCACTTTAAAGATTGTTCTTAATGGTTCAGCCAATTTTGTTTTGAGCAGATTTTGTTGCTTTTAAATACAAAGAAACATATAAAGAGGTCATTTAAAAAATATCTAGGAGCTGAGGACATTGGTGTGTGCACCTTCAGTTCCTGCTTCTTTGGGGGTCAAGAGAAGATTATTTGAGCCCAAAAGTTGGAGATCAGCTTGGGCAATGAAGAGATTTCTTTTCAACAAAACAAAATAAAAATGTCACAAGACTTTATTTGCTGAGTGTTAGGCTTATAGAGGAACTAGGGGCCTGAGAGTCAATCTTCTCTCCTATTATATTAATATTAGTGTCCCAGCAAACTGAAGGTTAGGAAGCTTCTGCAGTTATCTAAAAAGCCAGGAGAACTCTCCCTGAAGAAATAAGAATGCGTAGTCTCATTTAATACACCTTGATTAGTGGGCAAACTAGGAAGTCACTAGATAAGAAATGCCTGGTAATATTAGGTTCTGCTATAGGATTTGGTATAGAAACTTGCTTCTTGAGGTAATATACTAATATTATTCCGGTCTTGAAATTTTAGAATGTATGATCCAAAAATATCCTGAAATAGTTAACCTGCCTGCCTTCTGGTGATTTAACAACAACAACAACAACAACAACAACAACAACACACTAAACTACTGCAGACTGAATACAAGATGAACAAGGTGGCATATAAGCACAATTACTAAGTGTGGAAAGAAAATTCAAAGGACTCTAGGAGTGATTTCTGGACAGAGCCATACCTGTGAGGCTCCAATCATTAAAATAGTTGGCGTCATCTAAATTCACCTTCCGGAATTCAATTTCTATGTCGCCTTAAGCAAAATGGTTGCATAATCTCAACAAGAAAGAGGGAAGCGAATAGACCGTGTTTCAGAGAACTAAGACTTCTCAGAAAATAAAGACAGAGCCCACTGGCTTTTTTTTTCTGACTGTAAATTTCTAAGAATGTTAAAAATTACTTTATTCTGTATGGTTTCAAAAAAGTTTGCTTTAGAGTTCAAAAATGGAATATATGTGTGTGTGTGTGTGTGTGTGTGTGTGTGTGTGTGAGGACTTTGTCTATCTAATCATTTGACTGTCTTCTAGCAGTATAATTATTCTAGAGTTGCAGTTGTGCAAAAAAAGAAAATTATCTGCTAAACATAACAGCAAATGCCTTTAATCCAGCACTTGGAAGACAGCAGATCTTTGAGCTCCAGGCCAGCCAGGACTACATAGTGATATTCTCTCTAAATAAAACAAAATAACCAAGTCTGTCTGTCTGTCTCTCTCATAAACACACACACACACACACACACACACACACACACACACCTACCTGATTGTATCACTGGATAATAGTTCAGCAGTTCAGTTCTTAAATATTAATTTTATTTGCTGTGGGCTTGTTTATTGCTTTTAATAAAAAACCATTGAAATGATATTAGCTAAAAAGCTTTAAATATTCTGGAAAAATGTGATTTCTTTTCCTCCCTGTTCATCTAGATAGCATTCTTCAAATTGAAGTAACTACTGTAGACCAGGCTAGCCTGGAACTTGCCAGAGACCTACCTACCACTGCCTCCCAATTGCTGGGATTAAAGGTGTGCACCACTATGCACAATATGATTAGTGTCTTAGCTTGGCTAAAATAAAAAAAAATGTCCACAAAACATGGGGTTTCTGATAAACCTTATGCTGCTGGCCTGTTAGATCGTATAACATCAAGGGATTACTATTTCCCAAAATGCTTAACATACTTGAAATGTCAAATGTGTGCATGAAATCCATTTCTGCAGTTTTCTAAATGTAGGCCTGTGTTGTTTTAAGATGTGCTATTCAAAGTCACCATCAATTGCAGAGTTTCAAAGTCTTACTATCTAACAGGGGACTGAGAACAAATTCCTTCAAGATGTATAATGTTTTCTAGGTACTAACGATTAGGAAGAATTATGTTGTGTGTATTTTTCCTTTTCTACTAAGCTATTCTTTGTAAACCTTTCAAGCATTGAAATGCTTTAAATGAAGAAAGCTTGACGCTTGACTTTAGGGCCAAAGAACCATCAAAAACCTGACTTAAGCTAGGCTTGTTTAAACTATCAATGGGAAGGAGGCAGGAGGATGGCTGTGGGACCAACCTCGCCAATCTAGTGAGTTCCAGGACAGCCGTCTACAATGAGACCTGTGTCAACATAGATAAGCATACCACACACCCTCCCCCCCCCACACACACTTTGCCCTAAGTGCCTTTCTAAAATAAGCAGATAGGATGAAGGTGCTTTAGATAGGAGGAGGTGCTTTTTCTCTGTTCAGTGTTCACTCTTCTGACCAGGTTTGTCACCTTCTTGGGATCCCAGGGACTAACCACGGGGGATGTCTACTTAGTATGTATCTCTCCGGCACAAGATGAACTGATAAGAAGGCCACGTTGCTGGGCTTTGACTGAGACCTATCTGGCCACTGATGATGTAGACATTCCTGTGTATTTTAAACTAAAAGGACTTCTGGTTAGAGCACACAGGAAGAGCAGCCTCAGTCAGACACGTTTAATGGACGTTTCCTTGGTCAGTGAAAAATTCAGTGTCTAAACAAATGCTCGTTAGCCTGAATGTTCTTCCAAAGCACTCTGTTTTGGGATTCTGTACCTGTTAATCAAATGACACTTCAACAGTCACCAAAAACGTGGGGTGAGGTGGAATCCCGGATTAGACTGGGGCTTCTTTGTGAACCCTTTTTAAAGTAATCAATTCAAAGTAACGTGAGGAGGTTCTGCCAGCATTAGGGGAAGTCTCTCCAAGGTAGCAACTGATTTCACTCATATTTTCTTGGCACTTTTAGTATCAAAGAATGCAATTCCATGATTTGTTTCCTTAGCTGAACTCTATAGCCTTATTCAAAGTCTTTTTTGAAAGCCATTATTAAGTCCCTAATCCAATCTTTATTAAAAAGGCTCAAAGTTGTAGACTAGGAAGTTAAGGCAGATCCTCAACGGTTGTGATGGAACTCTTCCGGACTCTACAGAGACTTTGAGGGGCATCTGAAATTTGGTGACTGGCTACAGTTGCTACGTTAGCTGGTAATGTCTTCTGTGAGCAACGTTTTGTAGAAACATGCAAATAATTAGGCCCATCAGGAAAAAAAAAATGATGGGAAAAGCTGACTTGAAAGGATTAAGCATCCTTGTGTCTGATGCTTTTACCTAAACCTTTGCTATGAGGCAACACCGGAAAAGAAAACAAAATCTACTTGGGAAAGGAAAATTCTTAGCAAGGAATAAAGAGTATCTATATCAGCTGAACAAGGAAGGTTACGGAGCAGCGCTGGTGGTGACGCTTGGGGGAAGGTTGAGAGTCAGGTCAAGCGGGCTTACCGTGAGTTTACGGTACTCTATTTTGTCTAGACAGTACTGGGGAGACTGGGGTTGAGTGATGGTGTCGAGGTTGGGGTAGCGACAAACCTGAGTGCGTGCAGGAAGGCTTCAAAGAGTCAGACAGCTTTGTAGTATGATAGATAGCTGCGTGGACTTGCCACTCGGAGCGATTCGCCGCCGCCAGTTTCTTTTATTTTAAATACTTGACTAATCTTCTGGAAACAAAACCTTTTAACCAAAATGTTAAGGTCTAATGATCTTAAATGTCAGATTCAAGGTTACTCCTTCTAGGCAGGCGGCGATGCCAGTGACCCTCCAACTTCAAATAAACTGTGTCCTAAATGTGGCTTTCATAAAAGCCAAAGGCCATTATATATACCCTTTATGCTACGATCCATCTTATCTTTAAAAAGAAGTCTCCTTTAATGCCTATTTTATCAGTGAAGTGACATTTTGAAGTGTCAACTTAGCAAACACAACAAGGACATCTTTTGTCAAAGGCAGCAACTGACTAAAATAACCACATCACTGTGACTTATTTGAAGCAGTATCGTGTCTTCCTGTTTAGTGTTTCTCATCTAACTATTGAAAATCCAGAAACATCAGTGCTGAGCAGAGGCTGGTATGGAAGGCTAAGGCACTTCTAATCTTTAGACCGTCAGAATGTGACATTGGTTGGGGAGGTGTGCGCCTTGATCTTTTTAAAACTAAACTTCCGGAAGACGTGTTACTCTATCAGAGAGCAGTGTTTAACATTCAGGTAGAACTTGGAACATTGCAAAGCTGGCGCACTTGCCTAGGGTGCTAGCATGTGTGAGGGGCTGGGCCCAAGCTTTAGTACCCAACAAAGGAAATTAGCTAAGTCTCTTAGGATCCAGTAACACCTACAGAGAACATCTGAAGGTATCAAGAAAGGACCCCAACAATAGCGTCTTGGTCCCCATTTAACTGATGCCCATGTAAAGCTGCTGGGAAAAAAAAAATCTCCTGATAAATTAAAAATTCAAGCCAGGGGGTGGCGGCACACACCTTTAATCTCAGCACTGGTTTGAGGTCACCATGGTCCCGGGACATCCAGGACTACACACAGAGAGAAACTCTGTGTCAAATAAACTGAAAGGAATAAAAAAAAAATCATCAATAAAGTTATTTTTAAACTTATTTGGTTATGATTTATTTGCGTGTCTCATGTATGTATGTTCGAACACGTGTGTACAAATGCCTGGGGAGGCTGGGAGACACATAGGATTGAGTCCTGGTACCTAGAGCTACAGGTGTTTGTTTATGAGTTTCTTATATGGCTTCCAGGATCTGGACTTCAGCTGCATAAACAAGCAACTTACTTAATCACTGGGCAGTACGTTTTGAATCAAATAATTAAACTTTGAAAAATTGCTTTGATGGTGGGATTTTTGAAGCTGGCCAGGCTATGACCTGTTCTTGGTTTCCAGCTATGTTCTTGGATACACTGGGGGCAATGAAGAGAGTAATGAGTTGGCAGGCTAATGCCTCCAACATTCAGAAAGGCTTGTGGAAATTACATCTTAAATCACAAGCCAGCTGCATAAGCAAATTTTCAAAAATAAGTTTCTCACTGGGTGTGGTGGCGGGCTCGTGGCTGTAATCCCTCCCCTGGTGTGGGGTGGGATCAGCTTAGCCAGGAGGAGCTCAGTTTGGGCTACATAGTAAATTCCAGGCTATCCTGGCTCTAGTGCCGGGAGCCTATCTCAAAAATGCAAAGCAAAACAAAATACATTTAAGTTTCTCTCATTTGGACAGAGATTATGTTAAATTAAAGCAATTATCAGTCCTGACCGTCAGGTCATCGGTATTCCACAAGTTTGATAGTTTGATGAACATACGTAGGTGTGGAAACAAAGGAAGAATAAAAAGCTGTCCTTGGATGGAATGGCAGCCTGGGAAACGGGGAGTGTAATTATTATTAGCCAGGTGGTTAAATCCACCAGGTGATGCAGACCTTTGACTGTTGATGGATTGCAGCTTAACTCCAACAACAGAAGTTAAACCAACGACTTGGGAACACCACGTCATCTGGAGAATTTTAGTAGCACCTTCTCTGTATTTCTCAGGACTTGAACGGACATAAACGATAGGAACATATGGATATTGCTCATTATAAATTACTTAAAAGTTAGGACAGGTTTCAGAAAAGTTTTGCTTATACTAATAGCTAAGGGGAAGCTGAAGTTGTCATTTTTCCGCCCAGTCTACAGAAAATTACAAATCATAAATGATTTGTAAGCTTGAGTTACTTATCCACCTGGCCATCTGGCTGTTTATTAAACACCTACTATGTGCTGAGTACTGTTTTAGGCTGTGTATACAAGGACAAAGAAGACAAGGTCTTTACCCTTAAGGTACCCATAGCATAGGATATAAGAAAGTGTTGGCTAAAGTTGACGCTAAGTGATTTGGAGATATTTCTAGTCAGCACGAAAATCTTCTTTGCTATCAACATTTAGTAAGGAGAAAACAAAACAAAACAAAACTAGAACTATGTCAAGGAATTCGATATGAGACCACCACAATGTGTAGATGATCTGTGCAACAATTTTTAAAATCTCCTGTAGCCATTCTATAATCTCAAGGGACACCTTTGTGGCAGTGACCTCTGGGAGGAAGAACTGTGCAAAGCAGGGGTCATTAAAGAGCACCAGTGGTGCTTCTGTAACGTCAACTTAAAACTCAAGGTTCCGATTCACCACTAGCCTCGTAAACACCCGAAGAAAACATTACATACATCTGGCAATCAGTTTCAACCAACAGAAAGGTGTAAATGCCTCAGGGGACCTGCATCCTAGTACCACATCTTAGTACCAAATGTGCTAGCTAATCCTAAAATTTCAAAGTCATTTTCAGAGGAGGCAACCCCTTGACTTGAGATTTATATGAGACAGCTGTCACGAAAATGTGACTACGTTTCCTTCCCAGTTACAAAAGCGTCAGCCTCCTGTTAGGATGGTCTTCTCAAGAAAGTAGTCTCCAGTGGCACCTCAGAGAAGCTCCCACAGAAGCCGGCGGACAGGAAGCCTCTGCATCCAGACTTTCAAACAGAACATGATACATCCGTGGTGCTGCAGAAGAGTTCTCACATCAGGAGCTGAGTGTTTGCACCACTATAGATGGACTGGGAAGAAACTTGAGAGAATTTATTCTGTACCTGGATATATCTACAAAATCTATGAGAGTATTGTCTGTAGCTTGGAATGAAGCTGAGATTTCAGCCTAAATTGTACGGGTATCTACTTACCCAGCAAAGCTCTGACTCACTGTTGTTTGTTTGTTTTGCAGTTGTCCCTGATTGTCCTGCTTCTTATCTTCATCCTTCCACCAATCATACCTCGCTGTCACATTACTTCTTATGAGTGTCCGGCTCATGTTACCTCTTCTATATAAATACTATGCTAGTCCCTAATATACTTAAAATACTTAAAAGTCAAAAGATGCAACTGTTAAATATTTTCCTTCTTTCCAAACAATTCCAATTGTAACCCAAGTTTTAAGGGATCCTAACTGTACCAGGCCGACTTCTATGGAGACATTATGTAGAAAAGCCTATTGGATTAGCCTTTCTGATTTTGTATTAATCAAGTGTCAGTGCTCAATACCGACATACTTGCGCTGAGCTTCAAAGTCCTTACCCAGGCTGTTGACATGTGGATTCTTCGCTATTAGCTTAGTTGGAGAAGCCATTCTTTTCTGTTTCCCCAGAGATATGGATGTGCCACACCTTCCATGCTACAGTCCCAGTCTGTATCCCTGATGGCCTTCTCCCACTTAAATCCCAACCTGTCACTCAAAGTCTATTCAAGTGTATGACCTCAGACCTCTCTGACTCACTGTACCATTCCCCCCCACCATGATCATGACCTATTGTTGCTCTCTGACTCATGGAGAATTCTTCCCTCAACTCAAAAAAAGCCTTTGAGGTGAGGGAATTAGTTACTCTACTTTTTTGGGCTTTATACAGTCTGGTAAAGAGCACAGCACTTTACAAGGTTAAGACTAATGCACAGATGGCTGGTGGTAATGGAGGCCTGTAATTCCAGCGCTGCAGGGTCGGGGTGGAGAAGGTCAAGGACTGGAGGGTCTGTTGGCTTTGATCCAGCTCAGATTATGCAGTGAACTGGTGCCTAGGTAGCCTGAGCTACATAGCAAGAACCTGTCTCAGACAAATCAAAATAGGTCAGCCATACCTGTCTCCCCTTTGTTCCTTGATATTAAATCAAGCAGACCTTTGCCCTACTTTGCTGGTAGGATTTTTTTCAGCTGCTGAACAGTCCTTGCTCACACTCAGCTTGCTAGCTTAGACAGGTTAATTGTTTTGAGTCAACATGTTTTTCTGATTAAACAAAGAGATGCTCTTAGGAAAGCCCTAACTTAGTAACCCTAATGCTGCATCTACTGCGTGGTTTTCTTCTACATGCTATCATCTCTTAGCTCTGTCCCTGTACGCTCTTGGTCAGAGTTACTGAAGCATACCCTGTTCTTTCCAACCTACACGATTCCCTTGTTTACTTTTTCCTACAATGTCTTTTCTCATTTTACCTTTGCATATTGACTTCCTCTAGTCACTTAAAGGTCAACTCCATTATTACAACCACTGACTTTTTGTCTTCACTTGGACCCATGTAAATTCCCTACACCACTCAATCGAAACAAATCCTGCTAGTGGATTCTCATTTTCTCTAAATTTCTTTTATTTTATCCAGACAGGATTTCACTATGTTGTCCAGGTTGGCCTTGAACTCAAGTTCTTCTTGTCTCTGCTTCCTTAGTGCTGGGACCATAGGTGTGTGCCACCATGTGGGTATTCTCTCTCTCTCTCTCTCTCTCTCTCTCTCTCTCTCTCTCTGTGTGTGTGTGTGTGTGTGTGTGTGTGTGTGTGTGTCTCCATACCCAGTTAAATTTTTTCCGGCTGGTCATTAGCATGTGTCTGCTATCATGCATAAGACAAATAGCTGCGTCCAATTTTGAATGCCAACCAAAGTTTAGTAATTATAATTCCAGATAGCTAAATAAATCAGAATTTCATTCCCTCAACAGGTTTTCAGGCAATTAATTAAGCATTTTTGCATCAAGTTATATTTCAGAAGACAATTTGGGTACTAAGTAAAATTAGTTATCATTTCAATTTGAATCTATCTATCTATCTAGATGTTTTCTGAAGAGTCCTATCTATAGTTCAACCTTTGCGTTGGCAGAAGTCAATACTGAATATCACTAACTATTAGTGAAAGAACTATGTTTGACTATCATTAACTATTAATGAAAGAATCATGTTTGTCAGCTCTACAGATGTTTTCTACTTCAAAAATGGGGTTGCATTTATAGTATTTAGTTTTGGAGGGGATGGGGGAGCAAACACATGTGAAGACAGCAATAGCCACAAAGTCAATGGTGATGTAACTAAAGCACACGTAAAGCCTCCCCCTAAAGCACAGGTTCTGGGAGGCCTAGTGCGCATATCCATTGCGATTTCTGATCCCGACTCAGAGGACTTCACCATCACAACCCAAAGCCACACAGGTTCAGCATTCTTCACCAACCTATTTAATGCCTCTGTCATAGTTGCAAATGCATGTGGAATATATTATTCCTATAGCTCTAGAAGATAATATAAACGCCTATTAACTTCTGAACTATGTATCATAGAAATCAGAACAGACTTTAGCCCTAAACAAAACAGCTGAAACCTAAAATGTAAAAATTGGATGTGATGTACATACCTATGGAATCCTTGGGACGCTCAAGCAGGACAAGAAGTCTGATGCCAGATTGGGCTATTGAGTGAGACCCTGTCCCATAAAAGAAAGTAGGGAGGAAAAGAAAGAATGGGGGGGTGATGAATGAAGGGAGAGAAGAAAGGAGAAAGAAGTGAAGGGAAAGAGGAAGGGAGGGTGATCAACTCTAGACTTCAAAAAGACCATATTGTCTTGACCAGACCAAAGTGGAACCATGAAAATTAGAATTTGTAGGTCTCTACCAGTTTATGGAATATTGCCCATATTCTACTGCTTGACCCTCATATTTAATGGATTCAACATATAAAGGAAAACTGGTCTAATTCTCAGCCTCAATGTGTTCTGAGTCAGAATTTAGCTTATCTAAAATTCACAACCGCAAGAATAAGACCGTTTCCCAAACATCAGCCCAACTATATTGTACTGGGAATGACAGTTCGAGAAGAGTTGTTCGTCTGTGTCAGCAGACACTCTCCGGAACTTTCCATTTCCCTTTAGTCAACTCATTTTACTGAGAGGGAAAAAGGAAATGCAGATGTTATACCTCTTGTGTTATGTGAAGCTGGGCTGTGGACAAGGACATTTGTAGGAGCTTTGAACCACTAACCTCATCCATCTCAGAAGCAGAGTTCTTTAATCTACTTCCAGATGACACCATTACATACTTTAGTCCCAGGTGGCATCTATCTCTACCCACACCAATCATTCTTTTTGTTTTAAAAAGATTTACTTTGGCCAGGTGTGGTGGCTCACTTGGGAGGCAGAGGCAGGTGGATTTCTGAGTTCGAGGCCAGAATGGTCACTATAGGTGTCTTCAGATATACCAGTAGAGGGTGCCGGATCCCATTACAAATGATTATGAGCCACCACGTGGTTTCTACGAATTAAACTCAGGACTTCTGGAAGAGCAGTCAGTGCTCTTAACCACTGAGCCATCTCTCCAGCCCACACACCAATCATTCTTAGGACTGTTTTGCAAGGTGAATGTGATAACTAAAAGTTAAGGACCCTGAGCCACCACCTTCTTTTAAAAACTGAGAATCAAATCCAGGCTCTCATATGGGCTGGGAAGAAGCTATACCCATGAGTCACTTACCTGGCTTTTACTGTTGTTTCTGAGAAATGCCAGGAGCTGCCATTCCTCTGAAGGTTGGCGGAACCCTAGACTGTGTGTGTAGGGCCTCACCTGATGCGGACTTCTTCCCTAACTGCTGCTTGCTGGGACTGTTGTTTCTCCATTGCCAACCCAGCATCATGGACCACATGGGTTCTTCATAAATATTCAGAGAAACACTAAAACCTCACCTTTAGGAGCTGATGTGGAGTAAGCTGATCATGCTGGAGCTAAGAAATGGAGATGTCTTTTTCTAAGACAGTAAGTAGCCCAGGCTGGCCTCAAACTCAGTATATAATGCTGATGCCCTTTATTCGGATCGTCCCCCCCCCCCCACTTACCCAATGCTGGAATTACTGGTATGAGCTACAATCAGTTCAGCACTGGGGATTGAACCTGGGGTCTTGTGCGTGTGCTGGGTAAGCACTCTAACCACTGAGCTAAATCCAAAGCTCAATTTTTTTTTTTTTAATTATGAGTTATGTACTATGGAAGTTAAATGGGAGAATGGATTGATCCTTCCTAAGACACACAACTCTCTAAAACTCAAGTGTAGTAGACTGATATGTAGTGGAGGCTCTTGTCTGTGCTCCTGGACATGGCACAGGAAACAAATATCAAAGCTGTGACACAGCTAGAGACAGCCATCTGGTTTGAGGGTAATGATGTAGTTTACTGGAGTCCTGTTTTTAAAAAAGATGTTGGCTCAGACAGTCTCCTAAGTGAGATTAATTATACTCTTTAAAGAACCTCGGCCAAGGTGAAAGGATTTAGAAGTGCAGCAATGTCATAAAACTAAGGCTTACTCGAGTTTTCCTTGGATCGTGACAGCAGCGTTGGGAGAGGTAGGTATGTGCTGTCTCGTCTCTTCGCAACCCAAGATGCAGCTAAACGTACTTAAATAGCTTCGCTTTACTCTTTCCATGGCGGTAGGAGTTGAAGTACCCTGCTATGGTAGCCACTGAATGACTGGATCATAAAGCCGAACCCTAAGTGTTACTCTTAGATCAAATGAGACGTATGGAGAATGCAGCTGGGTGAGCCAGCTTGGTTCAGTCAATCCCGAGTGGAGAGACCGTACTCTGAGAACCTGTCCCCGAGGAGTTCTCTCTAGCTGTGAAACACACCCCAAGAGTTCAGTCTTGGACGGGTGACTTCACTGGTGACAAATCAGCTTACAGGTAGCAGTTTATGTTCCCTGCAGAGACCAGGGAACATTCCAGCCTAATGTGTCACATCATTTCACTGTGGTCCATCAGACTAGCTTTACTAGATTTACCTTCTTGCAAGGCTTAAACCTAACTTGTCATTCAAGTTTCTTCCAGGTTTAAGAGCATTTGAACTTAATTCTTCTTTTCTGTAGTGTTGGGGGGTTGAACCCAGGGTTTCATACACATAGGCATACGCTCCACAGTTGCAACAACCCTTAGCTCTTACAGTGTCATAGACCCAACATTCTAGAATTCTTACTTCCTATTTTTCCCTTACCCTTTACTCCTATATTTCATGAAAACTCTGAGATGTTCTTCAGACTTTCTGCTTCCTGGTAACTTCCCTTGAACTACATACCTTAAATTGGCATGTCCCATTACCAAGAATTTCTACCCGCTTACATCAGCCACAGGTCACTTGCCCGCAGCTAGTTTATTCAAGTTATAAGAAGGGATTGAAATTGCAACTTCTGTATGGAGGTAATAACTGAAATTTTATAAGCTGCCATGTGTTGTCTTGATGATGTGAGAGCTAGCAAAGATAGAAAGTTTATACTGGGATTTTAAAAAGTTTGAGGGGTGAGGGAAGGGAAGCTGGGCAGTGGTGGCGCACGTCTTTAACCCCAGCACTCTGGGAGGCAGAGGCAGGTGGATTTCTGAGTTCGAGGCCAGCCTGGTCTACAGAGTGAGTTCCAGGACAGCCAGGGCTATACAGAGAAACCCTGTCTTGAAAAAACCAAAAAGATTCTACTTCACTTAGTAACTTCCATTTTTAGATCAGGAAGCAATTTGTTCAGATTTTGCTTGCACCAGAGAAGGCGAGTTTCCTTCCAGGGTGGTGGAAAGATGCAGGAAGGAATAACCATGGCAACCTGCCCAGCTATGGGGACCAAGATAGTACTGGGGCCCCCATGGCCTGGCCTGGTCACTAGCTTAGTCAGGGTTGTCCCTCCCTTTCCCACTTCCTTGACTGGAATGCTGACTTCAGGAGAAGGGTCATTCTTTCTCTGTGGGGAGTCTGAGTGAGTGTGGGGAAGATTCAAATGAGACCAGAGGTCATTCTGATCAAACCAAATAGCAGTCCTCCACACTGAGAACAGAGAGTAACTGTCTGTTCTAGCGTGAACACAAGCAAACACACAGGCTTTTTTAGTATTGAATACTTGAACGATTACCATTTTTCAGATAGGTGGGTGGCATTCCGCTTTGATTAAGAAATCCTCCACTTGCTTTCAGTGGCCGCAAAGACATTTAGTTCAATTGTTCGCCGGGCAGAAACAAATAGAGGAACAGAATAAAGGACGCTAAGGATATAGTTTAGCTTACCTTCTCAGCAGCCCTACGTCCCATTGTTCTTCCCCAGATAAGAAAACAGAATTACTGAGAGGTTATTCTGTGTGGCCACAGAATACTAACAGTTGTGTGGATGCTTTCAACCGCTACCCAACTGGACTGCGTTGATAGAAGGAGGGACAGCAGCTAGCACATGAATATAGGAACTGCTAAGCCTTGAAGATGTCCAGCATCGCTTGTACCCCTAATCAGGAATTTGTTTGGGCTTTGGGCTTTGTCTCTAGCAGGAGAGCTGGTCTTTTGCTCCCCTTCTGATTGCTATGATTAACCCACTAGGATATCGTACCATAATTTAACTTTCCCTTAACCACACTCATCTGATGTGAATACTGTGTCATCTAAATGAGACTTGGGCCAACCCCTGCGATTCCATAACAGTGCTTCAACCATATTACTATTCCAGGGAGAGCGAGGAGGAAACAAAACAAAACAAAACAAAAAAACAAAAGCAAAGTGGCCACATCCTGCTGCTCAGGTGTTTCACATTGCCAATCTGGTTCCCATTCTAAATCTGCCCAGGGTGGGGAGCTTTAATCGGCAGACCCTTGCAAGTCTTCAGTTGGAGGAACTCATGTTGTTAGTGAGCTCCCTTTCCCAGCAGCCTCTATTCCAGGATCCCAGCTCTGTCTCCAGGAAAAGGAATGAAATCCCAACAGAGAGAAGAGGCGAAGAAACACAAGGTGCTTCCAAGTTGGCTTCAAAGTGGTGGTAGGCTTAGGCTAGGAGAGAAATGAAGCAACTTCCTCATGGTCTTACCAGGAGCACGGTTTCCTCCAAAACTTCCTGGTGGCCATAGGCCACCCAGCAAGCCCTGTTTTCCTGCTCTTTTAATTTTTAGGTAACAGAAGTATGCCTGAGCAGTCCAACCAGTTGGTCAGCAGCTTCCGGGGGCTCTTGCATCACCACGTCAACAACTATCTTTTTTTTTTTTTTTCCCTGAGACAGGGTTTCTCTGTGTAGCCCTGGCTGTCCTGGAACTCACTCTGTAGATCAGGCTGGCCTTGATCTCAGAAATCTGCCTGTCTCTGTCTCCCAAGTGCTGGGATTAAAGGCGTGCGCCACCACCGCCCCGGCTTCAACAACTATCTTAAAAAAGAGCTAAAATCCACTTAACCCTTGGAAGAAGAAATAGGCCCAAGGACAGGAACTTAGACTTAGTTTAACCTTGAAAAATTTTAAGTCTTTAGCAGAAATGCTAACTCTGAGTTGGGTGTGGTGGTGCTCGCTTGCCTGGAATTCCAGGACTCTGAAGGCTGACTGGGGGGTCCAAGGTCCGACTGAGAAGAGAGATATGTGTTGGGACTAAGTGTCAAAAGAAAAGGAGGAAAGGGGAGAGAGAGAGAGAGAGAGAGAGAGAGAGAGAGAGAGAAGGGAAAAGAAGAGAAGAGAAGAGAAGAGAAGAGAAGAGAAGAGAAGAGAAGAGAAGAGAAGAGAAGAGAAGGGAAATCTAACCTCCGGATTTTGTTCCCAAGTCAACAAGGCCTAACAGCATGGCTGTGGCTATCTTCCCGGCCTCCCTCACATCCTCAGGTGGTGATCAATAGAACCGACATCATCAGCTCTATAAGTCCATGTGTGCTCGAGGGCAAAGGCAGAAGACATTCCTCCCATTCCTCCACAACTTCTCTTTTCAGCCACAATAAAAAAAAAAAAAAAAAACAACGGCCCAGCTTAGCAAGGTGTGGTCACCTCAGCCTACAATCCTGGCACTCCTGAGGCAGAGGCAGGAGGAGGACGATTTTAAGTCTAGACTGGAGTAAGACCATCTAACCAGGAACTGGAGAAGCAGCTCCGTGGCTTGCCAAGCGTGCCGACGGCCCTGGGTTCCCTCTCCAGGACTCAGGGCAAGGAGGGAGTATAGTAGCGTGGGGAGGAAAAAACGTTTGTAGGCTAGTGGTTGGGTTTGCAGTAGAGAAAGAAGGGGTTTGTGATTAGTTAAAAAAGAAAAGAAATGAAACAAAAAGAAAAGGGAACATGGGAAGAATCCAGTGAGCTTTAGGAGAAAATGACTAGGAACTCGGGACGTAGTGGTCTGTGCCCGATGCACATGTCGGAAGAGACCATGGCACCTCTCTGGTGCTTTCTCCAGGGGTCTTGCTAATCTCGCCTTCTGAGTGGCGTTCGCTCTAGCATTGCTTTATCTAGATACTCAGCCGTTTTCCTCCGGAAAGCCTGAGACCCCCCCCCTCCCCAAACACTCCTGAGTTCTCAAGCCAGTAGTAAACTTTCAGCACTGCTGTGGTGTCCTGCCTCGGTGGGTGGCTGGGGTACCTAGCTAGAATAGGACAGCCTAATCCATGACACAAGATAGCACCATGAAAAGCCATTTGGTAGCAGTGCACCCCCCACCCCAACGCCCCCAGTCCTGGCTAGTCCCCTCCTTTCTGAACAACCAATCACTGCTTCTGGGTGCAGAGCCCAGGGCTCGAGATTGTAAAACAGGTAGATTATACATCTCATCAGAACCGTTCCTGGAGCCTTAGCAGCTATCTCCAAGGGATTCTGGCAAATTTTCTGCCATTACTTAGGTTGGGGGTTAGATCTATCTACACTCACTCCCCCCCTTCCCACCCCCTGCTTTGCCTGATTAGGGCCAGAAATTTTTTCATCCAGTTACTTTATAGAGCAACAGCAACATTTACTATTCATGAAGCTGCCCCTCCATAATTTTTAAAGCTTTCCATGTGTCTAGAAGCTCGTTCCTGCTGCTCCTCTCCGTTTACAGAGCCCCCCCCCCCCACCTTTCTTCCAAACACAGGCGAAGAAGAAAGAGGAAAGGGCGGGAGGGGGTGCCTGGGGTGGAGATAACATCCATATATATTTTTTTAACTGTTTTTAATCCAGTTAAATTTCCCTTCGGATTCACGAAGGTTCCATCTGAAACCGACTCCGGAGCTAAATTCCAGACTCAGGATTAAGTGGAGGAGGAGAGCCGCCGCCGCCGCCGCCGCCGCCGCCGGCAGGAAGAAATAACAAGTCAGCTCTATGCGGCAAAGAGAAGCGCTACGTTGGCAGGGTCTCCAAGGTTTTCAACACATTTCGGTCCCTCTTCTTGAATTCTTACTTAATCCTTCCAAATCATTTACAACAGTCAAGAAAACAACATTTACACGCGTTGGGATTTAAAACAAGTTTGTTAGGTCGCTTGGGCAGATACTTGCCTAGGAATGCTGGTATAAGACAAAGTTCACAGTTTTAATGCCCCCGTGCTGTCAGTCAGCAGAAAAGAGCTCCTCGGAGGCGCAGAGCACACGTCCCCAGCCTTCGTCGCACAGTAAAACTGAACATCCTTCAGGAGTTAATTTGGTGGTCAGCAGCCACACCGTGTCTTCCCTGGGATGTCCCCCAAAGCCCTGAAGCACTAGGGCGCGTGTAACAGCAACAGCAACAACAAGAACAACAACAACAAGAACAACAACAACAACAACAACAACACACACACACACACACACACACACACACACGGAGGGGAATCGTTAAATGTCACCGGATGGGCGCCTTGAGTCCGACCCCAAAGGTAAAACGCATTCCTTGGAAGCATTCCACAGATGTCAGGCCACAAAACCCGCCGCTGCTTTCCCCGGGAGTACACTGTCTCATTTGTAAGATTCCCCAGAGCCCAAGGTCTGCAGCCAAGACGGGGATGGAAGGAGAGAAGCCAGTAAAGGAGAGTAGGACGCAAAAAAAGAGAAAAATAAAACAAAAAAGAGAGAGAGAGAAAAGAGAGAAAGAAAGAAAAAGAAGAAAGAAAGAAAGAAAGAAAGAAAGAAAGAAAGAAAGAGAAAGAGAGAAAGGGAACCGAAGGGAAGGGGGATAGCATAGCTACTCACGGACTAGCTAGTGCCTCTGCGGAGCCAGCATGACTTCCACGCGCCCGGAGCCTCCAGGCTGCAGCGCCGAGGACACCGAGGGCCCGGGCCCGCTTAAATAGCCTCCGGCCGGGAGCCTCGGAGCCGCGCGGCCACTCCCGGTAGAGATATGGTTCTAATCAGATGCTGGCGCTGAGGACTCTCCAGGAATGCGGCGGCGGGATGTTTTTGCTGCCTGGGCTTGGTAACTCCCCCTCTCAACGTGTCTGCCGAGTCTTCCAAACTTAACTGTTTATTAACTCGAGCTAAAGCCACCGCGATCCGGCGCCTCCTGCGCTCCGTGCGCCCGGCCAGCTGGGGGCGATCGCAGAGACCCGGGGAAAGGAGCGTGCACACAACCCCCGGGCCAGCAGCCCCAGGCTGCCTCGGGCCAGAAGGGGTGCACATAAGGACAGGAAAAGGGAAACTCTGGAGGAAAGGGATGGGATCCTCTGAGCGGCGGTTCACAGATCCGTTCCTCGGATTGCCACTTGGAGTGGCGTGGCACGCGAACTCATCCTAAACCGCCTGCAGCCTTTGGAACAAAGAGGTCCCTTTGCTCCCGACTTTCCCTTCGCAGGTCCAGTCTGTCCTTTCTAAAGCTGGGCATGTGACTGGATTGTTACCTTTAAACAACGTTACTGTTCTTTAATTATAAATGTGAATGTGCTTAAATAGGAGGGAAATCTATGCGTGTCCCGTGTAAAAAGATGCACTTATATTGAAATTTAATACCACATACGAACATATTCTCTCTGTTAAACTGGCCTAAACACAAGTTAGAATCCATATAACCCATATAAATGATCTACATTTGGGATATAAACACGTTATATGTTGGGTTTCCTTTCAGTGTATATCCACCCACACGTAGATAACATGATTTTGTCTGCTAGTTTCTACAGCATTTCATATCCCTTCATGAAAATATTGAGATACCAGACTAGGTATGGGAAGCTGTTCCAGCGGTGCTCAGCTGTGGACAGCCTGGCAGAGCAGGCCCTGGGAATCCGGTAGAAGCTCGAATTTCTGTTCTGCGTATTTTAAAGTCAGGGACAATTGTTAAACAGCCACAGAGACAGTGGTGCTTTTTAAGGACTTAAGAAATTAAGCTTTTGGAAGATCCCCCTCCCTGATGTCCTCCTTTCCCCTCCCCCTTCTTCCTTCTTCCCCTTCCCCCTCCTCCCCTTCCTCCTCTTCTTCTCCACTTTTTTTTTTAATCTTTTTTGTTTTGTTTTCATCCACTTTCTTATTTAGTTCTTTTTTTGTTTGTTTGTTTTTTGTTTTTTTTTTTTTTTTTTTTGGATTTTGGTTTTTTTTTCTACACAGGGTTTCTCTGTATAGCCCTGGCTGTCCTGGAACTCACTCTGTAGACCAGGCTGGCCTCGAACTCAGAAATGGGCCTGCCTCTGCCTCCCAGAGTGCTGGGATTACAGGCTTGTGCCACCACCTCCCGGCTAGTTCTTTTTTCTTATTCCTCCTCCTCGGGTCTGTTTTTCCTTCTGCTCTTCCTCTTCCTCCCTCTCCCTCCTGCTCCCCTCCCCCCCACACCGGAAGCAGAATGTACCGACTAGGAAAATGGCAAATTGTGACTCGGATGGGAACGGGTTATTGATTTTTTATTGAGTAAGCAACACAATGGCTTTACATTTTACCACTGAGAACCGAGGGTTCAGATCCGGCTTATGGCGCACCAAGAATGTATTTTGTGGTCCATGCCTCGCCCCAGCTGCAAAGTCACTGTAATTTGAGGTAGCTCAGTGTGCTTGCAAGTAGGTCAGGCTTGAAACAGCCCTGATGCAGAGTGAGTAAGGACACAGAAGAGCACAGCTGGTCAGGATGCTGCCCCTCCTGACCCCTGGAGTCCCTCCACACCTGGGTGTGTGTGTGTGTGTGTGTGTGTGTGTGTGTGTGAGCTTCCAATGTTCCTCTGAGGTAATTTCTATGATTGAAAATAAAAAAAGATTTTCTGCGAATGACAAAGGGTCTACTTTTCAGTCCTGTGAAGCCACAAGACATAGGTGTGAACTTTAATTCTGTTAGCTTTGAGAACATCACACCTTGACTCTCAGATCCAGAAGTCTAGAGAAATGGTGTCTTTTCAAAAGGTTCAAAAATTGGGTGGGAGCGGGGGGGGGGGGTAGGGAGAAAGGTAGTTCATTCAAGCAAACAGGGGCTTTGATAACACAAAAGAAGCAAGTCTAAACACAAACACGTATTATTTCTCAACATGAAAGTGCCCTTTAAAGCGGGGTGTGGTGGCACACGCCTATAATCCCAGCACTTGGGAGGCAGAGGCAGGCAGATTTCTGAGTTCGAGGCCAGCCTTGTCTACAGAGTGAGTTCCAGGACTAAGGCTACACGGAGAAACCCTGTCTCGAAAAACCAAAAAAAAAAAAAAAAAAAAAAAAAAAAAGTGCCCTCTATCTTTATCTATATAGTTGAAAGATTATTATCAAACTATGTTAACTCGTTCCCTCTAGATGAAAGGGATTTGCCTTAGAAACAGAGAGAGAAGAGGATTTCATCTGCTGTGAGCTGCAGTGTGAAGAACATATGGACCCGAAGAGCTCACTTGTGAGCCGTGGGCTCCAAGTGTCTGCTTAAAGCCAACACCCTTGTTTTAAACAGAAACCTAGAGCCTGCAGTAGAGAGTCCTGGTTTTGAAGTGTATTTTTATATCTCTAGGGTGCTGATATTGGTCTTGGCAGTAGCTCAATGTCCTGCTCACATTATGTAGGGAAATAAAAATAAATTTAACTCTTTTTATCCCGGGAGGTGTCGTTTCCTGTCACATCTAAGTTGTTAACTTTTCAGTAAGCCCAAAATGAACATCTCCACATAAGAAAAGAGAAAAAAAAAAAAACCACGCCAAAGTCCACCCCGATGTTCATCAGCACCAAAATTTGCTTAGAGAATTAAGGTAAGAGAAAACTAAATGCAGTGTTTTTAAAAAGCAAGGTCCCCACATAGCGACAGTCATTTGCACAAAACCTGTCTGTGGTGGGGTGTGTGCAGTGGTGGAGTCTGGACTGTGCTCCCAGCCGAGAAAGGGGTAGTTAATCCCGTGACAGCTTGCTGAAGAATGCATGGTTTATTATTAAAGTAATCTCTTAAGATTTTCCTGGAATGTGCTTTCGAAGCAGCTCTGCCTATGCAGGCTATCTATCCTATGTATGTCTTTTCTTCCATGATTAAACTGTTGATTCTTAGTTCAAAAGTCTGGCCCTTCCTCTCCTACACCTCACCCCTGGCCCTTCCTCTGCAGCTCAGGCCTCCTTAAACTGCCCGTTTTGAGTTGCACTATTTTTCCATGAACTATAAATCGTATTGGCCTCAAGAACACTGTCCACTTCTATGCTCGTTGGACACATAAAGATGTTCAAACCAGACAAACCAAGCATGGCCTGCCGGGCGGTGGTGGCACACGCCTTTGATCCCAGCACTTGGGAGGCAGAGGCAGGCGGGGATCTCTGAGTTCAAGGCCAGCCTGGTCTACAGAGTAGGGAGTTCCAGGACAGCCAGGGCTACACAGAGAAACCCTGTCTCGAAAAACCAACCAACTCCCCCCAAAAAAACAAACAAAAAAACAAAGCAAGCAAGCATTGCATGATGGGATATGCCTGTAGTCCTACCTCTTCTGGAGGTTGAAGCAGAAGGATAATTATGTCCAAGAGGAAAAAATATCAAAGAAGAATTGACTGAGATTTATCTGGTAAGGTCCTTCTTTCTTTGTTTCCAAATAATTTTTTTAAAAAAATAAATAAATAAAGGCTGTCAAGTGAGAGAGGGAAAGAAAAGAAAAATAATCCCCCAAAGCGAACAAACAAACAAAAAGGCCGTTGTTTCTACAAAAAGTCCCTTGCCCTCCACTAATCCTATACATTTAACACTGAAGGAAAACAGATCCCATCTGATTCAGCTGCTGACAGGGAGAAGCAAATATTGGGAGTTGGTCTTTGTTTTTGTTACTCATTCATCCCAGTCATCTCTGCTTCCTTCCTCCCTCTCTGTTCTCTCCCCCCTCTCCCTCCTTTCTTCCTCCCTCTCTGTCTCTCTCTCTCTCTCTCTCTCTCTCTCTCTCTCTCTCTCTCTGTCTCTTAGACAATATCTGCACCTTGGGAGATGGTTATTTTTGTTCGTCTTTCTGTTTTCTGACTTCTGTTTTCTTGTTACATTCCTTGCGATGCCACAGGACTCAATCTCTTTGCATGTGGCATGTAGTAATAGTGAGATTCTGATTTCAGATACTAGAATACTTGGAGAAACTGGTACACCATGAAATGAAGGACATTTAACATTCAATGTTGGGCCAGCGAGATGGTGCTGTTTGCCAAAGCCTGCCAACTGGAGTCCCAGCCCCAGGGCACACGTGATAGGAAAGAACTGACGCCTAAAAGTTGTGCTTTTGGTTCTATACAATGTGCAAGCACGCGAGAGCACACACACACACACACACACACACACACACACACTACAATAAATACAATTCAATATATATCTATGTAACGGATCACACGTCACCACCTACACACCTGTATATAATGACGAGCAGTAAAGGAAGAGAATATTTCAATATGAATTATCACTCAAATGAATATCATTTTATTTAGCAAGCAAGCTACTGCACGAGTTATTGACACATATACTTAACACTGCAAATAAAATGGTAGAGCCCCCACAGTCCCGGAAGGAAGCTGATAGCCACCACTTCGCCCATCTTCTAGCTTATGAAGAAGAACCTGTGACCTAGACAGAAAACAAGGACAATATACAAGGATGCCAATTGCTTTATTGTTCATAAAACTATGAAGCTGAGAACAAAGTGTGTCCGTCAGCAGGAAGGAATCCCCCACTGTGTCCAGTCACTTGCCACCTTTGAAAAGAGCAAATCGAAACCGAGTCCTAAGAGTTTAGAAGCTTTTCTATCAGGTTTTGTTAGGTGGAAAAAAATAAAAAAAGCAGAAACCAGAGAAATTTTAAGAATTTCTATTTTAGTAATAAAAATAGCAACACCTATATGTACCGCGTTGTTGTCTATGCATATGGACATGTGCTGAAGAGTATGAGGGAATAGAAACTAGGTTGAGATGTAGCTCTGTAGATCGCCAGAGCTCTGGTAGAGAGGGAAGCCATTAAGGGGAGAGAAATGGGTGAGAGCCAGCCACAAAAGTGGAGAGATGAGAGTTGTCCCCAGACAGAGGTGCGTCGGTGCATCAAAGTGGTGTATATGCAATCCAGGAAAATGTATGCTATGATTTATGATAAGAAAAAGAAGGGGTGCAGGAGAAATTCCCCCCCGCCAAAACATCCCTATGGAGGATGTTTTCCAGTGAGGGATGGAGAGATAGCTCGGTGGATAAGAATGTTTGTTATGTAAGCATGAAGATTTGAGTTCGGCTCTCTAATAGCCATAGAACAAACAAACAAACAATAGCAAGAAGAAAGGCTTGAATGCCTGTGCCTGCTTGTTATTAAAGCCTCAGGGGTTGGGGAATAGAGACAGGCAGATACCAATTGCTCTGTGACCAGCAAACCCAACTGAAACAGAGTTTACAGTTCTTTATGTCTGTCCGTGGGCACACATATCCCCTGACACACATACACACATCCTACACACACACACACACACACACACACACACACACCACAGTTACACCACAACACACACTCTCAGAATACTCATTACTATTCCTAAGGGTGCTCAGACTTTAGCAGTCACCTCAGGGACTGCCTTTGGAAGTTTGCCTCCTGGGCGCAGGCTTAGGGACCCCAGGTGTGTGAAGTACCTCGAATCTAATGCTCAATAGCACTTTGGTGTGGTTCTTCTGGTTCTGAGGTTTGGGGGCCAACACATTGATCAACACTATCTCTCCCCCACAACGTCAAGAGGAAATTCACTTTGTTGCTCTCTGTGGGATAAGAAGAGTGGGGAAGAAGGGACACTCCTATACAATCAAAGCCCCATGATTTCTTTTTCTCTTTGGCTCTCTGAAGCCACAGGCAGGGTCCTGGCTCCGGCAATGGCTTCTATTCCTGCGCCCTTACCTGTCAATGTTTGTTTTCAAGAAAAGGAGCTGACAGTAGCCATTTGTGTTGACACAAACCCACAGGTTTATGTTTCCCCACTCGGGTCCTTGCTATGGAACAGCAGACACAGCTCAAAGTCCAGGGCTCCCAGCCATGTTTGAAAGACCTGGGAGGAGTTGGGAAGCCATGATCAACTCTATCTTTACTCCCAATTTAAAACTGCCCAGAAAAGAGATCAACTCACAGATTTCCAGTGTGGGGGAAGTTGGACTGCCTTTTGACCTCAAAGTACCCAGTGGCTGTTTGAAAATTGAGACTGCATTACATACACAGTAGTCTCCATGATTTAACAAGGAAGGCCTGAAGCTGGGATCAGATCTGGGACTGATCTACCTGTTCTACTTCTGAGAGGCAAGCCGTCTAGGATTATCTAACTGAGACCCCCATCTAAGGGTAGTGGCACCTTGGTTGGGATCGATAGTATGTCCTACTTTTCAAGACCCAATTGTAAACCGGTTGTTACCCTATCTCCTGATCCTATTTTTGCTTTTGGTGAGAATCCAGAAAATCCACACTCATGAAAGGACTCTACAATGGTCAAAGTGAAGTAAACAATACAGAAAAAGATGTGAAACCCAGTGTTTTTCTTTAAAAAGGTGTTGATTATTAGAAATTATTTCCAGGTGGTAGAAATAACTCCAGTGCTCAGGAGGAAGAAGTAGGTAGATCCCTGAATTGGAAGCCAGTCTGGTCTACAGGGCAAATTTCAGAACATTCGGAGCTACGCAGAGAAACCTGTCTCAAAAAAGATTTGTGGGGCATGCCTTTAATCCCAGCCCTCTGGGAGGCAGAGGCAGGCAGATTTCTGAGTTTGAGGCCAGCCTGGTCTACAGAGTGAGTTCCAGGACAGCCAGGGCTATACAGAGAAACCCTGTCTCAAAACAACAACAACAACAAAACAACAACAACAACAACAAAAAGATTTGTTGTAAAAAAAGAAAAAATATATTTCCACCACTAATACCATCTGCACCATGATTATGAAGCCGTGTGCTTGTGGGACTAGGACTGACTGTAAGGCTGACCTCTTGAGATGAGCACTTCAACAGAATGGTTTCAGAGAGAGAGAGAGGGAGGGAATGCGTAAATCTTGCTGAAATGGGCGTATTCAAATAAAGGGCAGCATCCTTGAGGGGCAGCCTCACCTTCTACTGCCACTGTGAGGAATGGGGCCTGACTGTCTACAGTCCTTCAGTTTAGTCCAGACCATTTCGACAGACCCCAGTACCTTAGTCACTTCAACTCTGAAATGCAACAGCCTCTTTTGAATCCAGAAGTGATGCACATGGTGCACTCATTCAGAGACTCAAAAGACACTTTATTATTATTATTATTATTATTATTATTATTATTAATTTGAGAAATGGTCCCTCCATGCTACCAGAATGGGGCTCAAACTCCTGGACTCAAGTGATTCCCCTGCCTTCCTGCCTCAGGGCTGAGACTGTAGGACATACTATGGGTCCCAGCCAAATGTGTCACTACCCTTTAGATGGGGAATCTCAACTCTGTATTCCTAGATGGCTGGTCCGGGACTCATTACATGGAGAAGACCAGCATTAAACCTGAAGTGTTCTCTCTGTTCTTGTCTCTCATGTGCTGGAATTACCGGTGTGTACCACCACACTCAACTCAAAGTCACTGCATAACTGGAAAATGGAAATAAGATACTTTTTGTACTCCAGAGTCATTTAGTTCCCCCAATGTTTAGAAACACAGGCGCGCGCGTGCACACACACACACACACACACATTTCCTAGGAAAAGTGCATTGCAGTTTTTAGTAGGCCATCAAAGGATTTCATACCATAAAATAAAGTTAAATTCTACAGTACTGAAGGTTTATAGCCATTCCACATTCTTTCTGCCCATTTTTAATGGGAGATTTTTATCTGGGTCTTTTGTTCTCATGTGATATGTATCCTCACAACAATATGGTCAAACAGGTTAGTCCAAGTATTCTTGTTCCTAAGCACAAAGACCTTGACTTACTTCTTTTCACTGAGATAAAGACAGAGCCTGACTATAACCCACATCCTCGAATAATCTAGAATTATTCTGCCCTTACTGCCATGGACAGACCATAATACTCGAGGTCAGCAGAAGATTTTAGAGTTCCCAGTATCCTGTTTGTCTGTCCATGCTTAGAAAAGAGTTTCCTTTCATGAGAAAGACATTGCCAAGTGGAAGGGTGTCCACGTCAGGGCCACTGGGACAAGAGAGGACACAGTCAGAATAAGGCCACCTGGGTGTGGCCTTATCACAGTGGGCATGGACAGCTAGGACAAGGCTGACCTCCCGCCTGTGCAGCAGACCGTGTAAACCCCCTTCTGAGTATGTGAAGGTTTGCTATAAGTAGATTCCACCCCTCTCATTCACAGACAGAAACATGAGCTGAATCGACTAATTGCCTCTCTAAAAATAATGTCTTCTTGGTGCCTTAGAATGTTTCTTCTTTGGAAATAGTGTCTTTGCAGGTATGATTTGTATTTGTGAGACTGGACCCGCTCGTAGTCTATTCCATGAAATCTCTCCATTGTATACTACTCTTTGGTTAGAATGTCTTGCCGTTTTATTATACCATATTTTCTTTTCTTTTTCTTTTTTCTTTTTTCTCTTTCTTCCTTCCTTCCTTCCTTCCTTCCTTCCTTCCTTCCTTCCTTCCTTTCTTTTTGGTTTTTCAAGACAGGGTTTCTCTATGTAGCCCTGGCTGTCCTGGAACTCACTCTGTAGACCAGGCTGGCCTGGAACTCAGAAATCTGCCTGCCTCTGCCTCCCAAGTGCTGGGGTTACAGGCGTGCGACATATTTTCATTTAGTATAGCTCTAGACACAGTATGCTGAGGTGTGAATCCCAGTTCCCTGGCTTAGCAATCTTGTGGAGTAGTGCTGACTTCTAAAAAGAGAAATGCTGAAGTACCCTCCCAGGATGTGATCAGATTAGATGAGCTAAGGCACCTAAAGGGTTAACAGTGCTTCTCAGCACTTAGTTCTAGGCTGGTGATAGCACAACATTTTCCCAGCATTTAAAGTTTTACAAATACCAAGTACATTTGAAACCAAGTTTACCCCCAAACCCACAAATTTCACTTTTCAAACAGCCTCAGGAGAATTCCCATTCATTTTCCTAGAAAGGTGTTTAAGAGTTCTACCTGGAGCAGGATGGTGCATTCTTGTAATTCCTGTACCTGGGAGGTGGAGGCAGGAAGATCCAAGATTCAAGGCCAGCCTTACTCATATGGATAGGTCAAGGCTAGCCTGGGTTCCACGATACTGTCTCAATAAACTTAAAAAAAAATAACAAAAATGGAGAAAAGCTTGAGTGTGGTATCAGAAATAAACAGTGGTGCGGTGGTGTGTTGCCGGCTGGAGACACCTTCACTATCCACTATGGTGGCCCTGGTGTAGATGGATGGATGCCCTGGACTGTCTGAGTTAGCAAAGATGGGATGAGTAGGCCGATCAAGGTGCAGGGGGACACACGAAAGGCAGGATTCCATTTGCATGTGGTTTAAAATACAAAAAGCAATAACTTAGCAGTTCAGATATTCAGACATGCCACATAACAGGGACTTAGTTGATCAATAAAAGCTTGAAAGAATTTAGGGAGAAGTGGGAGTGGCGTCCCATGGAATGTGGAGGAAAGAGAGACACGCAGGGAGAGACATGCAGGGAGAGACACACAGAGAGACACACAGGGGGAAACACACAGAGAGACACACAGGGGGAAACACACAGAGAGACAGAGAGCATTGCTCAATTCGAAAATCTGATTTCTAGTAGGTTTAGAGAATAGACCTGGTGTTTTCTTTTCGCTTTGGAGTCTGCGTTTGTGAGCTTTTTGGAGCCCAGGGTCTCACACATGAACCGTGCGATGTATCCCTGAACTTCCCTGCTATTCCTCGGCTCTGCAAGGGTCTATCCTGAGCATATAGACAAGGGTCTATCCTGAGCATATAGACAAGCCACACTTGTTCCTTTTTGCCTTATGCTTTCTGAAAGATGGCTTCCGTGAGAGAGTAGGAGCTGCACAGTCATTTGTACAAATAATATGAAGTGTATTGATTCGAACACTAGCTTTACCTATCAGGCTAGAGGAATTGCAAGGGTAAGGGGCCAAGTCACTCCCGCCAAACCCCGCCAAACCCAGCCAAACCCCGCCAACCCCAGCATGCGGCATCTTCTACAGAACAAGAGACCTGACTCTGCAGCCACCCGGGGCCTCAACCAGAGGGAGTGGAGAGGAGGTAAGACCGGGCAGGGCTGTGTCCTGTAGAATCTAACCAATTGCTCAAAGGCATTTTTGAGAAGGAGAAATTGAAATATAAGTAGATATTTAGGTTTATTATTACTATGTTATATTTACATATTAGAGACACAGTGGATTTGTGGGTGAAATGAGACATATCGATTCCACTTCTGTTCTGGGACTGAACCTGGCCGGCCAGGGCTTTGCTAAAAAGGTACCTTACCACTGAGATAAATCCCCTGAAGTTTCCCTCCCTCCCTCTCTTCCTTCCTTCCTTCCTTCCTTCCTTCCTTTCTTTCTTTCTTTCTTTCTTTCTTTCTTTCTCTCTTTTTTCTGAGACAGGGTTTCTCTGTGTAGCCCTGGCTGTCCTGGAACTCACTCTGTAGACCAGGCTGGCCTGGAACTCAGAAATCCTCCTGCCTCTGCCTCCCAAGTGCTGGGATTAAAGGCGTGCACCACCACTGCAAGACTGAAGTTTCTTTAAAATAATTCAGTTTACCCACCCCCAAATCTAAAGGAAATAGAGACAAAGGGAGAAAAATAGGAAAACTAGCCAAAACACACTTGAGTTTGGCAAAGCAAAGTGATCCATGTATGTGTATTGGATTCAACGTATAATTCTGTTTTTGTTTATTCAAATAAAGCGTTCTGTAATAGGAAATCCAGATCATGCTCCACTGTTTGCCAGAGTTCTCTCTCTCTCTCTCTCTCTCTCTCTCTCTCTCTCTCTCTCTCTCTCTTTCTTCTGTCTCTCTGTCTCTCTCTGTCTCTGTCTCCCTGTCTCTCTGTGTGTCTCTGTCTCTCTCTCCCCTTCCTTGTCATTTTCTAACTGCTAGCTGCTGGGTTATCAGCTGGATACTAGAGATAAATTTGTAACCTCCTTCTTTAGATTAGTCTTTGGCTCTTTCCTGTGTCTCCTTCACCCGCCGAGTTTGAATGTGTGCAGAGGAGCACCTCCTGGGGTCGGGGATGAATAAGGTGGTATTAATCATTCAACTTCAGATCTTATCAGACCGTGCAAGCTAAGCCCCTTGGGCGCCCCTATGCTCCGGACGGTACTTGTTTCTCTGGGTTACTGATTTCAGGTTGAAGTCAGGTGATTTGCGAAATGACCCAGGCTTTCCGGTCTGGGTTAAGCCACTGGGAGTGAGGAGAACAAATAGGTCCAAAGTCTGTTGGTTCCTGGGTCTTCGGAAGAGGCCAGCCGGCGTCCCTGTCACGTGCTGGTCTGATTAGACATTCCAGAGTCTGTTTTTCCGCCTTTCAGGCTTCGGGAAGTCAGGACGCCTGTGTACAAAGCAAGTTCCAAGACGCCTGGCTTTCCGAAACATCTTTGGACATCGGGGCTCTACATTTTGACTGTGTCGCCGACATTTTCTTTTGTCTCTTGTTGCATAAATGTCAAAAGCGCCTGTATGGCGGGACCGGAACAGGAAGCTTATAGGACTTGGCAACTGTCTTTTCTTTCTTTCTTTCTTTCTTTCTTTCTTTCTTTCTTTCTTTCTTTCTTTCTTCTTTCTTTCTTTCTTTCTTTCTTTCTTTCTTTCTTCTTTCTTCCTTCTTTCTTCTTCTTCTTCTTCTTCTTCTTCTTCTTCTTCTTCTTCTTCTTCTTCTCTCTCTCTCTCTCTCTCTCTCTCTCTCTCTCTCTCCCTCCCTTCCTTCTTTTCTTTCTTTCATTAATTAGTGAGCTTTCAAGACAGGATTTCTCTATGTAGCTCTGACTGTACTGGAACTTGCTCTGTAGACCAGGCTGACCTCAGACTCACATAGATTCTCCTGCCTCTGCCTCTCGAGTACTGGGATTAACGGCGTATGCCACCACTGCTTGGCAGGCAATTTTATCTTGATGAAGAGGGCACTAGTTTTGAATGATTCATGGGTAATTTTATAGTTTCGCAAACTCTAGCCTTACTTAAGTTTGATTCTTGTGTATATCTTGTAAGCTAGAATGTTAGGTCTCTACCCAACAGATGATGAGGTTGGATCTCAGTGTTAAAGCACTTCTTTGCCTAGCAGAATGTACATTGCTAGTGAAGTCGCCAACTTTAGGATATCATTTTGTGACTCCTATCATCCTAGTCTAAAATCTTTCTAGCTTATACGATGTGACCTGCAAAACATTTCACAGAGGAAGAAGCTGGGCATGGTAGCACCCCCCCTCACCCCCCCCTCCGCAATTCTACTAAGAAGCTGAGGCAGAGGGTTTGGGGTTTGAGGGCAGGCTTGGCTATGTATTGAATTCCAGGCTACTGTAAGCTACAACAGATACTTATCTCACACAACCAAACAAAAAACAAACCCCCAAGCATCCAGAAAATCCAATTTTTAAGAATATTTTTTGAAATTATAATCCCGCCATCTTCCCTTCCCTTTTCTCCAAATCCACTCCTGAACCACCATGTATATGTGTATGTGTATATGATGTGTATGATGCATAATGTATGTATGTATATGTATGTAATCTGCTCAGTCCTTATGATGTTGCTGTGCATATATCTCCCCAGGGCTGGCCACTAGGTATTGGATAATCAAGTGTTGTGCTCTCCTCTTCCCTGGGGAAGACTGTTTCTCCAGCCCTTAGCAATCCTCGGCTACCTGTGGTTCCTTGTCTATGGTTGAGGTCACCTGCTCTTTCCCCTTTCAAGGTTAGCTTGCCATGTGGTGTTTTTCATGTTCAGGTCACATTTAGGTGGCCGTGTTGGTGGGATATTATGAATAAAGTTTCTGACCTTTTTAGGAGGCACACAATCTTATAGAAAACTCCCTATTTCTCTGGTTCTTTTTTTTTTTTTTTTTTTTTTTTTTTCGAGACAGGGTTTCTCTGTGTAGTCCTGGCTGTCCTGGAACTCACTCTGTAGACCAGACTGGCCTCGAACTCAGAAATCCGCCTGCCTCTGCCTCCCAAGTGCTGGGATTAAAGGCGTGCACCACCACACCCGGCTTCTCTGGTTCTTAACAATCTTTCCACAACAGAAAGCCATAATTGATCAAAGTGTAGAGCTGTGGAGCCCAGTCCAAAACGATACATCCATAACAGAACTCCTGTACCTAAGGCTCGGGACCACTGCCTTAGAAAAGGGAGGGGCCAACTATAAGATGCAGATGGACAATCTAATTTTTAAAAAGGAAATTAATGTTACCTGTTCTAGTTTGCAATTATGTGCAATGTGTTCATTTGTTAAGATGTTTAGGATTTAGCTATGCTCTTTTCTCTGAATGTATAATCTCTTAAGTATCTGTAAGGAATAATAATAGAACTTGTTTTATGTAATATATATATATATATATATATATATATATATATATATATATATTTATATATATATATATATATGTCCTGAGATATTTTAGTGCTGTCAGCAAAGGTGTCCTTTGCAATATATTAATATGACTTAGTATGATTTAGTTCCTCTCATCTCTAGAATGGTTTCTTTTTTTTTTTTTTTTAAGATTTATTTATTATATATAAGCACATTGTGGTTGTCTTCAGACACACCAGAAGAGGGCATCAGATCTCATTACAGATGGTTGTGAGTCACCATGTGGTTGCTGGGATTTGAACTCAGGACCTCTGCAAGGGCAGTCTGTGCTCTTAACCACTGAGCCATCTTTCTAGCCCAGAATATTTTCTTCCTAAGCAAACTGATTCCTTGTAATCTAAAGGTGGCCCCTCCTGACTTAGCTGGCATGACGTTTGGCTCATGTAAGGCTCTCGGTGGTAGTAGAGCAGCATACTTGTGCTCTGTGTAAAAGACTTGTGTAGAAGAGACTTGGGGGGACCTTAGCGCTTCGTGACCATCTGGTTCTTCTTAGCTGAGGAATGACCAGCAATCTGAGCACTGCTGAGTGAAATGGAGAGATGTGACCTTCCATCCCAGCCCAGAGAACGACGAGAGGGGACAGAGGGAAGAGAGGGAAGGTTGTTTATAAAAAAGTAAAACTGGATATAAATCAAGCGGAAAACTTGCCCTTTGAATTAGAAAACTTCTGCTGCTGACATATTCTTTCTGGAGAATTTATGCAATTCATTTTTATTGAATAGCCTCCAGGCTGCATTGTAATGTAAATCAGAACTCAGTAAAAAAAAAAAATCAACAAAAATAAAATAAAATCATGCATATCGAAAACAAAAATATTATGTTAACTAAGGAAGAAAAGAATACTCATTACTAAACTAAGAGGATTTTTTAAAAAATACAATCTAAAATGCTCAAAAGAACACAAATACTGGAGAGAAAATAATACTGGAGAGACCATTCATTCATGGCAAGGGAGATGAAAGTTTGACTTTCCTCATTTTGCGACCGACAGTTATTTTCTCTTTTCTAAAGACACTGGACTGGGGTGTAGCTTATCTGTTGTCTAGTACTGAACATCACACAGCCTATCCTCTGGCAAAAGACAAATCTATAACCTCAAATCTTTAATATCACATTAGCATTCTTCCGATTTGCAAAATGCCCATTTTATATGTCATAGAAAAAAAAAAAGAATTAAAGCCACTCATGCTGAGAGCATTGTTTAAAAGAACTCTGGTTTCCCTGGGGGAGATGGCTCCCAGGTAAAAGATTTGTTCTGTGAGTGTCAAGACCTAAGTTTGGATCCCCAGAACCCATGTAAATGCTGGGAGGCTACTGTGGCCAGCTTCTTATTCTGGCAGAGAGGAAGTGGAGACAGCATCACCAGAACAATATGGATAGCTGGAGGAGTTAAACTGGGGAGCTATAGGTTCACATGAGAGACCTTGCCTCAGCAAATAGATGAAGAATGTCAGAAGATACCCAACTTCATCCTCTGGCTTCCATATGCACACACACACACACACACACACACACACACACACGTGCAGTTGTGCCCACAGACACATGCAACCACACATACACATAAGTGTGCCCAGTGCACACACATGCACATGAAAAACCTTCTGTCTCAAAGCAGCTGGTGTTACCCACTTTCGGCTGTGCAGATGAGAATTCAATGCACTCTTCAAAGGTGACAGGGATTGAACCGAGGACCACTTGCATGCTAGGTTAGTGCTTTACCACTGAGCCACAGCTCCAGTCTCTGTCTTAAAGTTTATACATTTTATAGTTCTTTGTATAGTTCTTGATTGTTATTGTTGCTGCTGCTGTTGTTAGCCCAGACAAGGCCTCACTATTTAGGTCTTGCTGTTTTGGAATTCGCTATATAGACCAGGCTAGCCTTGAAATCACAGAAACCTCCCTGCCTCTGCCTCCTGAGTGCTGGAATTATAGGCATGTGTCACTAATCCTGGCATGATTTTTTTTTAACTGGTACTCACATTGGAAATCAAAGTCCAGGGAGAGGCAGGTGCTGGTTATTTGCATTGATTATATATTGTGTTTGTGGCACTGGACTAGATATACCCCCAAACACCCGACAACATGAAAGGAAAATTATAATCTGCTCAGTAATGATGTAAATAAATTATGTGTTTTAGCAAGTAGATAATGTGAACAGATTAAAAAGTTTCTAATATATGTTTATTGAATAATTATCATACTATCTAAAATATGTTTACATATAACTACCCTTTACTTGTTAGCTATATACAGACCAAATTACTGGACTATATGCCAGTGAACACAGATACCTAATAAACCCAGGAAGTGTTCACACAGAAAAGATTGTCTCTTTTTTAAGTATATATACACACCTGGAACACTGTGTAGATATTTTTATTTTTCTAATATCTGTAGAATTCCTTTTAATGGTTCTCTGAACATAAATCCCAATTCTCTCAGCATTGACAGACTTTTTCCAACAAGACAACTAAGTTTTTTTTTTTTTCTCAAAATTGTTCATTTGTTGTTCCGTGCTACTATATAAAACTGATTTAATAAAGGAAGAAAGAGTTCGTTTTGGGGGATGCTATTTGGTAACCACTAAGCACCAGCTTTGATCTACATACAGGAGTTTATTTTCCCTGCAGCTTTATGCCTTTGGGGGAGGTAGGCTGGGGCCTTGAACAGGGGAAAGAATGCCCCTATACAAGTCAGCAAGCAATGCCACTTGCTGTTCAAGCTGTAAGTGGCTAGGGATGGTTTTGGAAGGTGACAGTCTACAAAAATACTTCAATCGTTCCGAGCAAGACTTGGAACAACATTTGTACAACCTTAACTTTGGGTAAGAGCAGGAGGCTTGGGCCGTGAACAATGCTGCCTCTATTAGAAGCAAACCTAAAATGAGCTGGAAATCATAGCTGTTTTCATTTCCCTTCCTGAGAGAGAGAGAGAGGTGGGGGAGGGGAAGGGGAAGGGGGAGAGGGTTGGGGGCAGGGAGAGAGAACTTAGCAAGCAGGAAAGTTGAATCAAACGGAAACAGCGTGAATGTACATTAAGAATGCTGCGTGCATGTGCGTGCTTATGAGGGTATGGGTATGTTCACGCCGGATTCTAGCTAGGGAGGATTCTCTCTGTCTCTCTACAGTTTCTGCACCAGCTTGAAGCCAAATAATATTTAATCACTTCCATAAAAATGCCCAAATTATAAAAACATGCATGAAGAAGGCAGCAATAAGAAGAAACATGCCAGATATGTTATAGCTGACCACAAACGTCATTCACAAAACAAGCAAGTGGCCTCGCCAGGAATTTTCCAAATACTCTTTTGGGGGGATGGGAGAGTGGAGTTAACTTCCACAGAGTTTCAAAATAAAGGAGAAAAAAAAATGACAGGTTAGCGTGTAGACCAATTCTACTGATTTATCCTCCAAATAAGGAGCGTTTCTTGAATTAAAATACAAGTCCACAAAGACTGCCGACTAGATGAGACAGCAGCATACATGGGAATAGTAACCGAGCCTGCGGACCCTTTCACAGAAAAGAAACAGCTCCACATTCTGTGGAAGAGACAGGCTCTGTGCTCTCAACCCAGCCCAGCCAGCCCTGGCTTTGAAAAATGTTTCCACATCAGACTCCATAAACCTCCCTCCTCCCGCTTCAGTGTTTTTAGAGGATGACAGAGTTTGTCCAGCAGGAAATACTGGAATTGGTTTTGTAAGATTTCCATTTCCCCATCACTGTCTGGGACAGTATTATTGGGACTAACATGTGTGGTTACTGAGTTCCTCTAAGAAGGCTTTGGGGCATTAGATTGTCCATCAGTTTAGCTGGAGTTACATTTGGAGAAAGTTGAAATGGGTGGAGGGTGATAAATTATGTATTTTTGTTTTTAAAGTGGTATAAATAGAAGCAGCTCATTAAGAAAGAATGGAAGGAAGAAAGGAAGAAAAGAAAGGAAGGAAGGAAGGAAGGAAGGAAGGAAAGAAGGAAAGAAGGAAAGAAGGGGAGAAAAAAAGACACCCCAAGTCACTGAAAAGCCTTCTCTTGAAATCTAAAAGAGCTCAGTGTCAGACAGGGGATATAGCCCAGTGGTACAATGCTTGCCTAGTATGTGTGAAGCATTGCCTTTGATCCTTACAACCACAGGTAGGAAAAACAAAACAAACAAACAAGCGAATAAAACCACACAAAGGTAAGGAAAGGAAAACTCAAGGCTCTTCTAGCCAAGCCCCGCCCCATCACATGATGACGAGCTCACGTTCGATTGGTAGATGTATTGTTTCCTGCCCCCTAGAACTTTTCCACCTTAGCTCTGAAGCCGGTCAGCAAAGGGGATTTCCTGAAGCCTTTTACTGTATGTCGTTTAGGTTAAATAACGTTTCTGTTTGCTCCTCGTCCAAAGCAGACACATTATAGATCCAGCCTCTGCTAGCCAGTGCTGGGGTTTGATTGCATTGCTAAGGCTTAGAAACAATGACTCTAACAAACCTGGATTTCAGTTGTTGTACTCCGGACGTGGCTGGAAACCTCTAGTCTCCCTGGGGAGTCCTCAGGGTGATTTACAATTTGCCCTGACATCACTGGCTCAAGGTTCTTATTTGTGATGGTTCTTTTTGTCAGTGTGTGTTTCTCTGTGTCCTTCCTGGCCTATTGTCTTTGTTTAACCCCATGCCCAGCTTAACCTCCTTCCTTCATTGGTACACTCTAAACCCTTACATAAAATCACCTGTGCCAATGTTAGTCTAATGTGAAAGTGTGGGAAACAATAGTATTTATTCAGACATGCATAAATACATACACACAAATGCACATGTGCATATGTATGCAGTAAGCTTAATGTTTAATATATCTTAAAATAAAAGCATGGGTTGACATGTATGATGCTGTTCTGGTAAACAAAAGACTGCATAGACAGCAGTTATACTATACAATCATAACAGAGATCTTCCTGATGCCCCAATGGTTGTGATGACCATTTAAGCAAACCTACTACATTGCCGATTATATGAAAGTATAGTGCATACAATTATGTATATTTTATATTACTTGAAAACAACCAAATATAACTATGTTGCTGTTTATGTTGCACCAACATTGTGTAATATATCAATATTATATTTTTCTCTCTTTCTCCAATGTTGGGGGTTGAACACAAAGGCCTTGCACTTGCTAGCAACTACTCTCCCACTGAGTTAACATCCTCAGCCACCATTTATCTCTCTTCTCTCTCTGCCTCTCTGTCTCTCTGTCTCTGTCTCTCTGCCTCTCTGTCTCTCTGTCTCTCTGTCTCTGTCTCTGTCTCTTTCTCTCTCTCTCTCTCTCTCTCTCTCTTGTGATTGTATAGCAACCAGGGTTTGATGTTGATTTTTTCCTCTCAATTACACTGCAACTGGCATCTATCTATCTATCTATCTATCTATCTATCTATCTATCTATCTATCTGGTTTTGGAGACAGGGTTTCTCTGCCTATATCTGGCTATCCTGTAACTTGTCCTCTAGGCAAGATCTGCCTGCCTCTGCCTCCCGAGTGCTGGGATTAAAGGCATGTGTGAATCACCACTGTCTACATTTCTTTCATTATTAATGTAATTCTTTGAGGATTTTATACAATGCCTTTTGTACTGCTTGGCAGTCTTGCTGGTGATGGCCCCACTTAGGGTTCACTGATGGAGTTTTCAGGGGGAAAAGTACAGTTCAATTGAGTATAAGGACACTGGACCTCACTACCCAGGCCATTGCAAGTGCCTCTGTCTCCACCCTCCTGAGCTAAAGAGTGCAAATGATAGTCTTTAATATTAGAGTCTGAGATTCTTTAAAAAAAAAAAGTCGTTGAAGTTTTGTCAGATCTGCTTTGGGAGAAGTGAGGAAGGAGAAATGGGGCATTTTATGGGCTCTAGTTTTCTCATGCATAACTATTCCATTTTGGCCTCTGACTGGAAGACTTGGTGAATACCACCAACAAATAATCAGAAAAACAAAAAGCCCCCCCCAAAAATATATGTTACATCAGAACCAATGCTGTCCACTCCCGACTCTTCAGGATGGCTTTTACAGTAGAGGGTTTGTCTCTACACCCTTCAATGTGTTTACATCATGTTTATTATTATTTTTTTTATTTTTTGTGTTTTAGTTTTCGAGACAGGGTTTCTCTGTGTGACCCTGGCTGTCCTGGAACTCGCTCTGTAGACCAAGCTGGCCTTAAACTCTGAGATCCACCTGCCTCTGCCTCCCAAGTGCTGGGATTACAGGCATGTGCCACCACTGCCCGGCCATGTTTATTAATTTAAGGCTCAGAAAATATGTTCAACTTCATGTATGTGCTAAGAGAATTCTGTGAGCTGAAACACTGTAAATTTAAATTGCAAATACAGTATTTAGTGAAAGAAGGAAGACTCATCCCAGAAGAATTCCTAGCGGTCTGAACAGCACAGAAATGATTAGTTCATATCACCTCCCTTCTAACTCCCTTCCACTCTTTAGGTCCAGAGAACCACAGCCAGGAAGATGGTCCTGATAGAAGAGGTTAGAGGATTATGTTCATATCTTACATTAAAATATATCATACTTTCAATGACAACCATGGGACTTTTATTTGAGACAAGGTCTCGCTACGTAGCTAGCCCAGGCTGGCTTCAAACTGACCATGTTTGTGTTTCAGGTTCTTGAACCCTGAGATATGGCTGTGGTCCTCCATGCCCACCTCTGCATGCATTTTCCATTGGTATCTTTTGGTTCTTAGTGGTACGTAAAAATAGTGATGCCTCTCAGAACTATGAGAGCCTTAGAGTCAGTGGATCATGGCACACATTAAATAAACAGATATCGATACTATGTGAAGGGAACAGAATGGAACTGGATTTCTGGGTGAGAATTGTGCTAAGTGTGGAGGGCAAGAACCCCAAGAAGGATGGCTGTTTTCAACTTTTCCTTTGGCTAGGAGATAAAGGGGGAACATTCACGCAGGAAGGGTGAGAACAGCGTAGGCAATTCCTGTTCTCTTTTCTAAATGAGCAAGGCAGGCTGCAGACGGCTGGGCCCCCCTTTCTACCAGACTGACCCACTTTACGATAAAGTCGAAATGCAAAAGCCACTTGGACCCAGTGTTTGGTTGCATTAGCATGACACATCTAACAAGGGTTCCAAAACCACCATGCTAGAAGGAGGAAAACTACAGGGAAGAGAAATCCAGGATTCTTGTTGCAGTGTGTGTCCCCAGTCAGTTAAGAAAACTTGGAAAGTGGAAGCCCTCCTTGTTCTTATGGGCCACAATGCCAAAACCAAAACCCAAACTAGCCATCGCTGGGTAAAAACCCTGATTTTGCAAAAACCTAGTCGTAGCAAACTGTACAGTCACGTAAGGGCCAATACTTAACATTTTGTTTTGTTTTGGTTTTGAGTTGCAGAATGCTCAGTTTAAAGGAAAAGGAACTACTGGTGGCTGTTAGAGAGAACAGGTTGTAGCAACCTCACACATTCAACTGTATTTGTTTATTTTTAAAGTATTTTTGTTAAATATTTTTATACACTCTATTTTATTCCCCATGCCACCAACCCCTGTCCACCCTCCGACTGTTTCACATCCTATAACTCCTCCCCTCCCCCTCTCTTCACGTGGATATCCTTACCCACCCTCCCCACCCCACCTGACCTCTAAACTCCCTGGAGCCCCCCAATCTCTTGAGGGTTAGGTGCATCATCTCTGAATGAACACAGACCTGGCAGTCTTCTACTGTATGTGTATTGGGGGCCTTATATCAGCTGGTGTATGCTGTCTGTTTGGTGGTCCAGTGTTTGAGAGATCACAGGGTTCCAGATTAAAAGTATTCCTACTGGCAATTCCTGAGAAAACCCAGAGGGAGTACCTGCAGAGAAAAGCACTTCTGTTCATGACTTCCATGGTCTACAGGAGACACAGCCGTGAGCAGAAAGCTCAAGCCCGAAACAGAATTTATCTGATACTCTGGCTGCGTGTGTTTCTCCGCTGAGACCTCTTTTATTAAGATCTTGAACTTTAATTTGTCTTTCAGAGCTGAAGATTATGAATTTTAATTTTCTTAATCTGGAATTTTCTCTGGGCTTATTAAGTTCTAAGTGGACATCCATCAGAGACTCTCCTTTAAAAAAAGGGGTGGTGGTGGTGGTGGTAATGAAAACAGGAGAATAAACAAGCAACCTTAAAAACATGGATTCTAAAAAACGTCTGAGCGATAATCCCTTCTTATGCAGAGTAAACTGATCTTTGAGATTAAACTACTCAGTCCCGGGAACTGAGTAAGGTGTTTCCTCCTAAGAAAAGCCCATCTAAGTACACAGGAAAGCAATCTCTTGTTGCTTTGACCGGAGATATATTGTTAATATATAAACAAGTTGTTAACTCTGAGCTTTTTTTAAAATTCCTTTTGTGGTATTGAGGATCGAGCCTGAGGTGTTGCGCATGCTAGGCATAAACTTTACCTCTGGACTGCAGCCATTTTCTAACAGGTTATTTTAGACCAAATGCTTGCTCTGTCTCTATTACTACTGCACTGGCGAAACTCTCATTTTAGTGTTGAACTTTTTTTACTCTTCATTGTGGATTTCTTTTTATAAGCTTTTACTATCAGAAGTTTGCTTTAAACTACAGAGATAAAAATAGAAATGTTCTCATTTGCAACTGGAGAACAAGAAATGGGATTTTGTGGAGTCCTTTGACATGGAACCCATACCTCTATTGAGGCAGCCTCAGAAATGTAAGTTCTTACCAGAGTCCTTGGACAGCGTTCTCACAAAATATCCCTTGTTGTTTTCAAGGCTCTCATTTTTTTTTTTTTTTTTTTTTTTTTTTTGGTTTTTTGAGACAGGGTTTCTCTGTGTAGCCCTGGCTGTCCTAGAACTCACTCTGTAGACCTGGCTGGCCTCGAACTCAGAAATCTGCCTGCCTCTGTCTCCCAAGTGCTGGGATTACAGGCGTGTGCCACCACAGCCCGGTTTCCATTTTTCTTTATACATGGAATAGAAAGTATTTTCTTTTAGACATTCTGGAAACGAGACTTGAGCCTTTAAAGAAAGGTCGCAGAATTTATAATTACACGGAATACTTTCTTACAAAAGGGGTAGGTAAGTTGCATAACTGCATTTTCTGGCGGCAACAGTTTGAAAAATCAGCATGAGTGAGAAGGTAGCACTTTAGTACTTTTGATACGTATGTACAGATTGTTAGGTACATAGAGGTGCACGAGCCTGTGCACACACGTGTGTGGAGGGTAGAAAACAACCTTGGTTCACCCCCAGAAACACTGTCAACTTCCTTTATGACAGAGTCCCTAAGGGTTGGAAGGATGGCTGAAGTCTCTCATGGGCCAGAGAGCACCAATTATGCCAGACTGGCTGGCCAGTGACCTCAGGGGTCCTTTCCGAAATGCTGGGATTGCAAGTGTGTACCACTAACACTTCACAGCAGCCAGTGGGACCTGTGGATCAGACTCAAACCCCCATTCATCTGCCCAGTAGGCATTGGGTATGTATCACAAGATGCTCTGCGGTTGGCTTTGCTATTTATGTTTTTAAAAAGAATTTATTTATTTATTTATTTATTTATTTATTTATTTATACATGTACATTGTTGCTCTCTTAGACACACCAGAAGAGGGCATCGGATCCCATTATAGATGGTTGTGAGCCACCATGAGGTTGCTGGGAATTGAACTCAGGACCTCCAGAAGGGCAGTCAGTACTCTTAACCACCGGGCCACCTCTCCAGCCCATTATTTAAGTTTTAATTAACATAACTCAAGCTTTCTGTCTCAATGTTTAGAAGTATTTTGTTCTTTTCAGTGGCTAAAAATGAGCCTTTCTTTTCCCCCACGTGAGCCTTAGAGTTTTCTTTTTTAATCTATTGAGTTTTTATAATGGAAACCCTGCTGCAGTGGTCAATGTGGATGACTGCTTTTATGAACACACACTAGTATGTCTATATCATAGATTTTGCAATAGGGTACTGTATTAGTCTGGGTTCTCTAGAGTCACAGAACGTATGGGCAGTCTCTATGTAGTTAGGGAATTTGTCGATGACTTACAGTCTGTAGTCCAACTCCCCAACAGTAGTCAGCAGCAGCTGTGGATGGAAGTCCAAGGATCTTGCAGTTGCTCAGTCCCACGAAGCAAGCTGGCAAGGAAGAATCAGTCTTCCTTCTTTCAATGTCCTTATATATGTCTCCAGTAGAAGGTGTAGCCCAGATTAAAGGTGTACACCTTTAAAAGCAGATGAACTTGAAATCTGGGATTAAAGGTGTATGTCTCCACACCTTTAATCCCAGATGACCTTGACTGGAATCCATGCTTCAAGATATCCATGCTAAGTCCAGGTCAGAAACTTATATCTCTGAGCCTCCAAATTAGGATCATAGGTGAGCCTTCCAATTCTAGATTGTAGTTCATTCCACATATAGTCAAGTTGACAACCAGGAATAGCCACTACAGGTACCAAGACCAACAATATGTACAATTTAAAACATGATAGTTTTTGGCATGCTGTCTCCCACCAAGACAATTTTAGCTTATATTCTTGTGTGCGTGTGTGTGTGTGTACATTTGTGGGCAGGCCAGAGAACAACCTCAGGTGTCATTTCTCAGATGATGGCCACCCTGCTGTTGACACACATTCTTTCACTGGCTTGCATCTTGCCGTACAGGGCTAGATTGACAGGCCGTTGAGCTTCAGGATGACCCCAGGCACAAGGGGTCTGCTTGTGTGCAGTTCTGCAGTGCTGGGAGATGTACTCATGTGTTCTCCTGTGCACTCATGCCTGGCTTTTCACATGAGTGTTGAGGATAGAACCCAGCTCATCCTGCTTTCAAGAGAATGGAGTCACTGACTGAGCTGTCTCCTCAGCTCAGCCCCTGATGCAGCTGACACTTGGATTTACAAAAGAGGGCGGTTCTAGCTAGCAGTATTTTCACTGATGCTGGATCAGTGACACTGGGTGGGTGAGGAGGGAACCCAGAGCTTTGCACATACTAGGCAGGTGTTACACTACTAAGCCATGCCCTAGATCTTGGTAGCGCACTTGACATCGGCTTTTCTTAAACTTACAAATGGAGTGTCTAGATTCTTATCTTGTTTGGCTGTTTATGTTTTGTTTTCTTTCATAATAGCCAAGTTTTTAATGATTTGTTATTATTTGTAGGTAAAACCTCTCTCTCTCTCTTTCTCTCTCTCCACCCCAACCCCGTGTGTGTGTCTGTGTGTGTGTGTGTGTGTGTGTGTGTGTGTGAGATCTGCCTTTTACCCCTTGCCACCTTTTGCTCTTCTTTTTAGACGGTCTCTGCCTGAACCCAGACCTCACTGATTGGCTAGTCCAGGTGGCCAGCGAGCTCCAGGGATCCATCTGTTCCCAGCATTAGGGTCAGCTGCAGCCAGCAGGAGGTGGGGTTTGAGGCCCTCTTGAGGACATGCCAGAGACCCAGGATCGGACAGGCTCCCAGGAATCAATGGGGTCGACCTTAGCCGAGACTCACAGCAGTGGTGATATGGCAAGAACCCCAATTGGAGCAATAGGGATACTAAGCCACCCACAAAACTTTCAGCCCCAAATTTATCCCGTCTACAAGAAATGTGGGGGAGGGGGAGGGGGATGGAGTAGAGACTGAGGGAATGGCCAAGCAATAACTGGCCCAATTAGAGACCCATCCAATCCAACCGGCCAGCACCACACCCTAACACCCTTAATGATACTCTGTTATGCTTGCAGACGGGAGTCTAGCATAACTGTCCTCTGAGAGGTCTCAGCAGCTGACTGAAACAGATGTAGATACTCCCACAGCCAAACATTGGATAGAGCTTCAGGACTCTTACAGAAGAGTTGAGGGAAGAATTGAGGGCCCTGAAGGGGGTGGGAATTCCACTAGAAGATGAACAGAGTCAACTCACCTGGACCCGTGGCGCTCTCAGAGATGGAACCACCAACCTAAGAGCATACACGGGCTCATCCCAGCCCCCCGATATAGTCTCCCTTTAACCATGAATCTGTTGCCTCTCTGTGGATCCTGTTCCCCTAACTGTGCTACCCTGTCAGGTCTCAGTGGGAGAGGGTGTGCCTAGTCCTGCAGAGACTTGATGTGCCAGGGTGAGTGTGTGTGTGTGTGTGTGTGTGTGTGTGTGTGTTGGGGTTGTACCCCATGGGGCCTCCAGTCTCTCAGAGGAGAAGGGGAGAAAGTTATGGGGGAAGGGACTGTGTGAGGGGGCAACAATCAGGATGTAAAGTGAATTTAAACAATAAAAAGAAAAATAAAGGTATTTGTTGCACGGTGGTGGTATACTCTTTTAATTCCCTTTGGAGTCACACCTTTGTAACTTTAAAGCTAGCCTGACCTACCTTGTGATTTCCAGGCCAGCTAGGGATAACAGTGAGTCCCTGTCTAAAAAACAAAAGCTTACTTCTGAGCGCTATTGAATTTATGAAGATAATGCAGATGGCAGTTCCCGAAGGTGAGGGTCTTTGTTCCAAAAAGATTTTGCATTTTATTAAATAAGGTTTTTGCCCTGAAAGTAATGTTTCCTACAGAAAATATTATTCAGTCGTTTATTTTTGCTAAAACGTTTAACAAGTAATTTACTAAAAAATTAACAAGTTATCAGTTAAGATTTTAAAATTTAAAATGTAGCATTCCCATTGCTATGATCTGAATAAAATGCCCCCAGTGACGGCCTATTGGCTCCGGAGAGAGGAGGCGGGGCACTCAATAGGTACTGTCTGCAGTTGAAGGATCAGGGTTGGCATCCTGGCTCGTTCTCCCTCTCTCTCTTCAGCTCTCTCCTGTCAGTCCATCAAATCATGATGTGAATAAGGATCCTCCCCAGAGCACTCCCGCCATGATTCATTGTGCTACAAAGAATCCAGATTAGCAGGGCTGTGACCTTGAGTTGAGACCTCAGAGCCTTGAGCCCAAACAAACTTTCTTTTTCAGATGTGTGAGATGGCGCTATTTTGAGATAGGTTGTCTTGTAGCAGACGATGGCCTTGAGCTCCCTATTTTCCCGCCTTCACCTTCCAAGTGCTGCAGTTATGGACATGCACTGGGTTAGAGCCCAGGTCCCTGCACATGCTACACACACACACACACACACACACACACACACACACACATACACACACATGCTCACCAAGACACAGGCCCTGCCTGAAGCTGACATCTCCTGCATTTTTTCACTTTGACAGAAAGCTCACCCACCGATGCTGTTATCTTTGTAAGCCTGAGTAATTTAAAAATCTGTTTTATGAGGGACTGCAATCCTAATGGGGTCCTAGATGACAGACCACTCTCCTGGCTGTCTCTAATTATAAACCTAAGTCGCTTTTGTTTTTGTTTTCGAATTATATTTACTTTATTTATTCCTCTTTCTCTCCCTCTTTTTTTCTCTCCGTCTCTGTCTGTCTGTCTCTCTGTCTTTCTGTTACTCTGTCTCTCTGTTTTTCTCTGTCTCTCTGCTTCTCTCTCTCTCTTTCTGTGTGTGTGTGTGTGTGTGTGTGTGTGTATCTAAATGTTTGCTATGACTCAAGTATGGGGGTAAGTCTGGAGGTCAGGGAACAGGTTGTAGTAGTCAGCCTTATCCTTTTGTCACTGGGTCCTGGGGATGGAACCCTGTTCATCAGGCTTGAGAGCAACAGTCATTAACCACTGAGCCATCTCACTGCCCCCCCCTCAAGTAGTTTAATTAACTACTGTTGTGGGACATTTGGATATGTACAATTATATTTGTGTTTTAGTTAAATCATCCCCTGTTTTCACATTGACTTTTCAATATTTAACTTGCTAAAGACTTTATTTTTATCATTTTAAATGTTTGTGTGGCCGTGTGCCTGTGTGTGGGTATGTGCCCATGAGTCCTGGTGGCACCAGATCTCTCTGGGAACTAGAATTACAGGGGGTTGTGAGTCACTGAGTGTGGGTGTGCGGGATCAACCTGGGGGCCTCTCTGCAAGGGCAACACAAGCCCTTACGGGCTGAGGTAGTGCTCCAGCCCTCAGCTTTTTAAAAAGGGTGTTAGTTGTTTAACTTAAAACTTCCTCAGCTCAGGGTGGTGGCATTTATCTTCAATCCTGGCACTCAGAAAACCGAAGAACATTGCTGTGAGGCTATCCTGGGCTACACAGTAAGATCCTACTTAAAAAATAATATATATAGAACAAAACTTGTTTTTCTTGCTTGCTTTTGAGGTTCAAACCCAAGTCCTTGAACAAATTCAACTACAGAGAATACCTTACCCCCAAAACACATCTCTAAAAAGTCTTTTTCAAAGGGCATGAATATAAATGATAGTGAAGTTTAAACCTCTTTACTAGTTCAATGTTTTTATAAACAGTTTATAAGTTAAAACCACGATTGTGTTAAACTTTCATTACTCATTTAAAATTGGAATCAAGTACATCTTTCATCTTAATAAATGAGCCAGAAACTTTTACACTCTGTGAGCAGTTACTAAATGTGGGTGTGTCACTAGGACAGTCAATAAGATTGTTTCGATCATCCTATACATTTTGATACCTAATTCTAAATTTTTCTGAAGTTGAAGAACATGTAACTAGTAAAGAAATTTTACTATTCAATCCTCTCAGCTTCCACACATTGCATAACAACTGGACATTGAGTTCAGATCATCACTGAACTCTATAGGACACACTGCACATTATTTGGGGGCCTATGATATGGCTTCCTAACTGGAAGGCATTCATTTCTTTCTCTTAGCACTGGGTGGGTGGGGGTGAGGGGTGGGAGGGGTAGGGGGAGGTGGCAGGGGTGGGGCTGAAAGAAGGACTTTGTGCCTCTCACCCTGGCTGCTCATCTGTGAGATTTATTTTATTTTTTATCATACTTCAAAGTTTGAAACACTTGGTAACCTTTCCCTATATTTTCAAACTTAATTCTTCTGGGTATTTCAAACTTATTTTTTTTTTTTCTGTTCTTCTGGATAGCAGTAGAACATCCATGTTTTCTCCTGGTTGGTCTCTCTCTCTCTCTCTCTCTCTCTCTCTCTCTCTCTCTCTCTCTCCTTCTCAAAGTTTATAAAATTATTTTATTCTGTATTTTTTTAAAAAAAAACCATCTCTTTTATATCTTATATTTTTTGCAATTACAACCGTGGAGTCCAGTTCCAATGGATATATCTATAAAACACCCCTGCACCCATGGCTCAGGAAACCCTGTGGAAGGGGGAAGGGAACCTGTGAGAGCTGGAGCATCGGGGAGCATGCTGTGAGTCTGTGTCTTCTATGTTCTAGCATTCCTTTATTGTTATAATCAGGACTTCAAAGGGCATTCTACTGCCAAGAATAGTGCTTCAGTCTTGCTTGTAATTTGTGTATGTCCTAATACCTTTGGGCTACTCACCTGTGATCTATTAGAAGACAATGCACATTTTGTTAATGTGGTCATAAATTGAAGGCCATGTTCATATCATATGCATATCTTCAAATGTACTCATGAAGACTTTTTCTTTCTTTAGTTCTTTCTTTCTTTCTTTCTTTCTTTCTTTCTTTTTTTTTGTTTTTTTTGTTTTTTTTTTTTTTTTTTGGTTTTTTTTGGTTTTTCAAGACAGGGTTTCTTTGTGCAACCCTGGCTGTCCTGGAACTCACTCTGTAGACCAGGCTGGCCTCGAACTCAGAAATCCGCCTACCTCTGCCTCCCAAGTGTCGGGATCAAAGGTGTGCGTCACCACTGCCCAGCCTCATAAAGACATTTATCCAAGAATTCCCACTGAAACATCAGATTAAAAGGCTTCAAACAGCCTGATTATACAGCAAGACAGTGTTCTGTTATCTGCTAAAGAATTAAAATACTTAGGAATAGTAACTTAGGACACAAGCCTGACACTGATTGGTGGCCTAGAACCTGAGATCTGAGACTGGGTAGGCTATAGGCCTAGGGGAAAACTCAGCACTATTATTATGTGTAAAGAACAGAAAACAAACAAACAAACAAACAAACAAACACTCCTAACACCATTCTGTCACCTATGTAGATCAGGGTCTTGCTCAGCCTTCTCCATCGCAGCTTTCACTGGCAGTAGATGAGCAATAGCACAGGGGTCTATAACTAGACAATGTATAGAGAGTCCTAATTGGGATATCTTCATCCAGCCCCTGCCCTCACGGTTCAGCGAGCTATGCAGAAGAGGATGTGGAAGGATTGTTAGAGGCAGAGGGGATAGATGTCCAAAAGTACATGCAATAGAGTTAATGGTCAAATAAACTCACAGATACTGTGGCAGCACAGACAGGCTCTCCACAGAGTCGCGTCATATGGGGTTCCAGTGCTGAGAGGGACAGAAGGGTAGACAGAGCTCTGTAGCCAAGAAGATATCTCCAATTGAAAAGGGGAAAATTTGTTTTCTCCAATGGAATCCCACTGGGTATGTTGACCACACTCAAGAGTAAGCCCAGTGCCTGGCAGTTGAAGCCAACACAAAACAAAGTCAACGCTATGTTTCTGGACTTCTGTCTTTTATTGCTTTGTTTGGGTATTTCTGTTTCTTTCCGGTCTTTGGTTTTTATATTATGATTTCCAATTTTGTGCTTTTACGGTGTATGTGTGTGTTGATTGTGTATTATTATTACTAGTACTATTATTGTTATTTCTGGTTTGTTTGTTTTCTAAAGAGAGAATGAAAGGGCCTGGTGCTGGGTGGATGGAGAGCTGGGAAAAATCTGGAAATAGTTGGGGAGGGGAAAACCGAGATCAGAATTCTATTCTATTCTTTGGAAAAACATTTTCCATAGAAAAAATTAGAAATGATAATAACTTCAGATTCAACTTCATATTTCAAAGGACTGAAGTGGACATGTTTTCCGGTTCTGACACTTTGGCTTCTAGCAAATGCAGCGCCATACTCCTGTGGCTTTCCGTGATCCTTGAACTAACAATCTGAACTCACTCTGCTGTACGAGAAGGAAATACATTTGTATAGAAACAGAATTATCCTGGTAATTAATTGCTCATCTACCCTATATTCAAGTAAGATAGTGTGATGGGATTTTAAAAAATCTAGAGTATTCAGGAATAGATCTATGTATCCTCTTGCTTCATTTAAGTAACTAAATTTATATTACTCTACATATACTTTAAAAAATAGGGATTACTGAGTCAGTCAGCATAACAGAAATTTGTTATTAGAAGAAGAAATATTTACCTGTTCTAATAACATGCCAACATTAAAAAAAAAAAACCTCTCACTGTCTTGTTCAGGATAGTGGAATTCTCCATCCTCTTCCTTCCTTGGTCAGAGTGCATCACTGTGCTGACTTCCCAATAGCACTCTGTAGTACAGGCTGCAATGTGTTAGCATTGGAAACACTTTCAAAGTTAACAGTGAACTTTCACATTGAGGACTATGGTTGGACACAGAGTGGGGCTAAGTGATATATTTCAGATCTCTTGAGTAGCGTGGATATGCACAGGGAAGACATAAGTGTTTTTGAACCTACGGGGAGTCTGTCCCCCATTACACTCTTCCTACCGAGGATGAAGACACAGTCCAAAAGTAGTTGCCAAGCTCAACTTATACTGCTTTCAGAACCACAGAGTATTAACATGAAAACAGTAATTTTTCGTTTTAAAGAGAACCAGCTTGTGACACTGGAATACATCAGGTAGGGTTCTGGGAGCTCAGTCTTAAGAACAGCATAATTTGGTTTAAATGTGGAAATGTCTGGGAGCCACATTTCCAAAAATATGGCTTTTTATTTTCAAGACTATGCAACACTACTGGAATTTTTCATATAGAAGAGAGTTGAAGGGCCGGAGAGGTGGCTCAGTGGTTAAGAGCACTGACTGCTCTTCCGAAGGTCCTGAGTTCGAATCCCAGCAACCACATGGTGGCTCACAACCAACCATAATGAGATCTGACATCTTCTTCTGGTGTGTCTGAAGACAGCTACAGTGTACTCACATATAATAAATAAATAAATCTTTAAAAAATACAAAAAGAAAAGAAGAGAGTTGAAGGTCTCAAAACTTTTTATAAATGTATTTAGAGAATATTGATAACTTTTGATTGGATAGAAGACCCACATTTTGAATATGATTTGCAAACATTCCTGAACCATATAGAGTTGGCATACTAATTATCTCTGTTTACACAGAAAGGCTAGAAGTATTTTCTTGCTGAAGAGTATGCCAATAACACTGCTTACGTGCCTGTGCACTGCACCCAGTGCATTTAGTTCACAATCCAGCTGAGGCTTAAATATATTTTTTTTTTTACCTTAGAGAGATTACAACTCATTAATAAACAATAAAGATTTCAGCAAGTATAATGCTAGACAGTAATTTTGGCAAACTGTAAACATATACCCTCATCTCTATAGATATCAATACCAGATATAAAGATAGCTGCACTCATGTTTTACTAATTTCTCCCCCTGACATTAATGATTTATGGGTTTCCTAGGTTAAGGTCTGGCTATGTAGCCAAAGGTAGTTTCAAACTGCTGAACTTCCTGTGTTTGCGTCTCAGGAGTTAGGACCACACCTACGCTCCATGATGCTCTGGTGCTATTAATGAAGGCTCATGTAACTCAAATGACTCGGGGGGGGGTAAGAGTCTCTCTAATGTTAAACAAACTTAACTCCATTCTTCAAGACACATTTGTTTCCTTTTCTCTAGCAAACTCAGGGACTGAGATGGGGGCAGCATGGGGACCACACTTCCTCTGCTGTTGTGTGTTTCTGTTGCTGGCCATTCTAAGCTTGGATAAGGCCACCTACTTCATTATTTTATGAAAACATTGACACAATTAGATAGTCAGTTTCCCTGTGGGTAGAGGAGAGGAGCAGAGTCAAAGCATTGCAGAGGACTCTAAGTCAAGGCTGGACCCCTCTGTTTAGTAACCACCTCTGGGCTATCCTACCATCCTACCAATGGATCCCTCCTGGAACCCTGAGATCGAGGCTCTGCTTCTCTGCCTGTTTCCTAGCTCTCTTCTTGTCCCTCCACTTCCTTCCCTGTTTTTCCCCCCCCTCTTCCCTATTCTAAACATTCAGTGACTGTCAGCTCTTTGTGAGGAACAACTTACCTAAAAGTTATTAACAAAGTAGTCCTTTTCTACACTGTTTTGGGGCATAACTCTTGGTTTTCCCACTCAAAGCAAGCTCATAAGCTTGTTTTATTTTTGAACAAAAGTACTTTGTATCTTTCAGAGCAACTCTGCTGCAAATTATTAAAATAATGTGTCTTTTTAAAAAAGAATTACCCTCCACTTAATTTCCCTTTGAATAATAAACTAGAATGTTTTCAAAATCTATTCTCTCCTGAATTGAATCCAGCTACCTTCTACAGCTGTGATAAATGCATCCTTGTGTGTAGTTGGAGGTTGTTTTGAATTTTCTCAATGGCTTCTTCCTGTTTTTTTTCCTCCAGTTTTCAAAATTGATACTTCCTTTTCAAAAATAGAGTTGGCCTCATGATCTTTTGGGAAGCTAGCATTTCTCTTGGTCATCTCGTTACTAAGCTGTGTGTGTGTGTGTGTGTGTGTGTGTGTACATTCTTTCTCTGTTATCAGGATCAGAAAGAAATAAGTGTGAAGAAGACTCTCCTCTCTGCTTTCAAAGCCCTCATCCACTCCTGACAGATCCTCTTTTCTACCAGAGCAGGCAGCTGTTAGGCACACAGTGACCCATACAGTCTCCACTTCTTCTACACTTTGACAATTTTTGATTTGTAATGAACTGTTCTTTATAAATCTGCCTTTAAACTAACCTTTAGTCTCTATTAATGGAGCAAATCCTTTATTCTCGGAATATATAACAATATGGTATGAAAGTGCACTCTGAGCCCCACTGGGCTGTCTCATACCCTCCAGTCATTCACCTGCAGCAGCCAATGGTTTTGTAGAGCTGCCAGAAGGCGGTGATCCCAAGCAGGGCAGCATGGGAGACTCCTTTGGAGAATGAGAGCCATGGAGGGTATAACTTGAACAAACTTGAAAACCCTTGGAAGGCTGGGATATAGATTAATGGTATGGTGTTTACTGAGCATGTGTAAGGTCTTGGGCTCAATTGCCATCACTATAAACAAAACAAAACAACAACACAAAACACGCCAAACAAATAAAAACAAACAAATATATTTTAGAATTTCTACAAAAAAAAAAAAAAAAGATGCTTCATTGGGAATGGCTGTACGGACACATTTGGTGGTTATGGTGTGAGGAGTTTCCAGAGAGAGCAGGTGGTCCGCCGGGAGAGTAGAGCATCAAGGAGTTAAAATCTAGAAGCCAAATCTGACAGTACAAAAAAAACCAAACAAGTTTGGCCAACCAAACATAAACAACTTCCATTGAAATCAGTGGATGATCCATTCAGAATGTCTGGGAAATTCTCCTCTGAGTAATTTTCATTATTCACTCTGGTAGGTGTAGAGGGGATGGGAGGTAGTCTGGAAAAAAACTAATTCTGAGTCAGTTGGTGTCTTTACATTCATTTCAGACACACACCTTCCTTGGGACAACCTAGCTCCTCAAGAGAATAGCTTCTAGTTAGTACTAAATTTCACTTAGGCCATATGAAATGGCAAAGACCATCCAGGCAATCTGTCTTGCATTCTAAATTATTTGAAATGCCGTCTACATTAATCAGATTAATTATGTAGGGTTAGCCCACAGCTTCAGGCGAGCTTTTTAAACACACATGTGCATTCTGCTTGATGTTTAAAAAGTTTACTTTTGAAAAAACAATGTGGTTATAGCTAATGACTGTCACCCTTTCAAGACCCCGTGTTAGAGCAACCACTGACAGTGTGTCATGAATCATTTCCTGCTTCATTCTTGTAAGCAAAGTTAAACCCAGAGTTTAAATATCCATTTACACTACACACTAGAGATTCCTGCATTTATATCAGCAGGTCAAGCTACTCTCTTCGACTTTGGACTCTTACAAGGACTGCTTCTCATGCATTGACGTTAATCTGAACTGAATCTGGTGAGCATGGGCCCATCACACCCAACCTGAGGTAGCATCTCTGGCCAGACAGGTGCCACCCTGTCATTCGGTTTTCATTGCAGCAGTATCACCATGTGGCTTGTTGTTTGCCTTAGTTTAGTTTTTTCTATTAACTGTTGATACAAACTCTTTATGTGCAGCCCAGGATGGCCTTCAATTCACAACACTCCTGTCTCATTCTTCTGCGTACTAGGATTCAAGTGTGCAAATGTGTTTGTGTTGTGTGTGTGTATACACATATTTAAGTGCCTATTTATGCACGCCAGATCTTGTCTAATACAATATCTGGCAAGTTTTGAATAAGGAAGAAACAGTTTTCTTTTTTTCCCCGTTTATCTTTCTTTTTAAAAATTTAATTAATTTTTTTAACACTCAAGATTGTATCCCCCTCCAGGTCCACCCTCTGACTGTTCCATACCTCCTCCCCACCCCCAGCCCCAGTCTCTGCAAGGATGCCCTCCCCTTGTCTCTACAAGGATGTCCCCACCCCATGCCCACCCCACCAGACCTCCCCACTTCCTGGGGCCTCCAGTCTCTTGAGGGTTAGGTGTATCTTCTCTGACTGAACCCAGACCTGGCAGTCCTCTGCTGTATATGTGTTGGGGACCTCATATCAGCTAGTGTATGCTGCCTGGTTGGTGGTCCAGTGTCTGAGAGATCTCAGGGGTCCATGCTAATTGAAACTGCTGGTCCTCCTATAGGGTAGCCCTCCCCATCAGATTCTTCCAGCTTTTCCCTAAGCTAACCACAGGGGTCTCCAGCTTCTGTCCATTGATTGGGTGTAAATATCTGTACATGTTGCACTATGTTCATAGTGGCCTTGTTTGTGATAGCCAGATGTCCCAACAACAGAAGACAAGATACAGAAAATGCGGTTCTTTTACACAATAGAATACTGCTGAGCTAGTAAGAACAAGGACATCCTGAATTCTGCAGGCAAATAGATGGAACTAAGAAATATCATCCCGAGTGAGGTAACTCAAACCCAAAAGGACATGCATGGTATGTATTCACTAATAAGTGGATAGTAGCCAAAAAAGTACAGAATATCCAGGATATAGTCCACATAACTCAAAAAGCAAGCCGAAGGGCCCAAGGGAGGATGCCTCAATCCCACTTAGGAGGGAGAAGAAAGCAAACACAAGTGGAGAGGGAAGGAAACCTGAGAGGGAAAGTGGATGGGGAGGGGGTGTGGGGGGGAGGGGAACCTGATCTGACATTGGGGGAGGAGAAAGGACTGAAACCCTAAGGGCCAGCAGAAAGAATGGAAACAGGCAACCTATGGAAGTAGGAGTTGGGGGGAACCATCTAGAATGTACCAAAGTTCTGGGAGGTGAGAGACTCCCAGGGCTCAAAGGGAGGGACCTTAGGTGAAATGTCCTACAGTAGGGAGAGGAAACTTGTAGAGCCCGCCTCCAGTAGGAAGACAGGGCATAAAGTGAGGGAAGGGGTTGCCATCCCACAGTCAAAAACTCTGACCCATAGTTGTTCCTGTCTGAAAGAACTGCAGGGACAAAAATGGAGAAGAGCCTGAGGGAAAGGAGGTCCAGCGACAGGCCCAAAGTAGGATCCAGCTCAAGGGGAGGTCCCAAGGCCGGACACTATTACTGAAGCTATGTAGTGCTCACAATAAAGGGGCCTATCACGATTGCCCTCCGAAAGACCCCACAGGCAACTGAAAGAGTCAGATGCAGATATTTGCACCCAACCAATGAAAATATTTTTCTATAAGATTTCAGTAGGAAAGATACACAAATTAGTCCTTTAGTAAATTTCCAATCATGTGCACATTGTAACTAGAAATAAAAGCTGAGCTCGTCATGAAATCAGCAACTGGGAAACTCTGTTTATGGATTCTCCACTTTAAACGTCTGAGATACATCCCCTCCCCCAACACACATGCATGACTCAGCCTTGAGTCAATACAAAAAGGAGTCGTGCATATGTGTTGGGGGAGGGGATGTATCTCCTGCTACATTGTTCTGTACAGAGGCAATTGGGATACTTTTAGATAAATACTTGTTGATTCAGTCTTACAGTTGTGTTCTTTATTTCCTGCGCCAACATTCCTCTTTAATAATAACATTACTGACAGTATCGCATGTTTTTAAAATATATGGAATGTTTTTGGCAGGTACAATGGTGAATTGAAGTCTCAGTGCTCTAGAGGCAGAAGAAGAGTGAAGATCAGCCTGGGGTATATATAGTGAGACTTTGTCTTAAAATCAGCCTCCCCCCCATATATCAAAATATACTATGGAGTGGTTTTCATTATGAGTAAATGTTTCTGAAATCTAGAAAAGTTAGGAAAGCCTTAAATATCTGAACATTAAGAATATTTATGATTTTTTTCAGTGTGAGGATTATATAACCCAGGGTCTTACACACACTCTAGTACTGAGAAATATTTCTTGCTGCACACTTATAATGTTTAGTAGTCAATTTAAGCACAAAATTAATTAAGATCTTGGGTAAAACAATTTTTTTTTTATCCTGTACCTCCCCTCAAGACTATGCTGCTCCTAAGGTCACTAGCGAGATAATAAGAGAATGGTAAAGTTGTAGCTTGGGGCTCTCCATCTATTTTCAGTTCACATTTATGGAATCTATAGTTCCTCTAATAATTATAGCATCAAAGACCAAGCAAAAAGAATTCTAACTAAATACTCTAGTTTTACTTTGTCTCTAAGGTGACCGCTGATTTACTGAACTAAGAACTACATCTAACTATACCTAACCATATTTGTTGAAGGCTATTAGGAAAGTTGTGTGTGTGTGTGTGTGTGTGTGTGTGTGTGTATACACACACGAGTGCATGCGTGTGCACATGTGCATGCACGTGTGTATGTTTCCTCCATACTGGGGACTGGAATCTTGGTCCTCACACATGCTAGACAAATTTCCCACTTTCTCATAAAATGACTAGCCTTCTAGCCTTTATAAGTTGTCCTGGTTTGCCTTGAACTCATTCTGTGGTTCAGGATGTCTTTGGACTTGTGATGACCATTGTGACCATTTTGCTGTAGCCTCCAAATTAGCCGGGCAGTGGGACTAGGTTTGATGGGGAAGAAGATTTTGAAGAAACCCATTTTAATAGTATTTACTATTTGTAAATGTTTCCTGGTATGGGTGATACGCCTTTCACTCTGCAGTTTAAACTTACTTGATGTCATTTCTTCCCGACTCTCCATCTTCTTGGTTTGTTTTATCCTTTACTTTCTCATAGGCAACCTTCTGATTTCATGATATGCTGAGAAAACCATATTGCTTTGTAAAATTTTCCTTCTCTTTTGTTTACACACTCAGAAATTCCTCAATGATAATAGACATATTTCATAAATTTAGAAATTTTGCAAGATAATAACAACAAAAGCAGGGTCTAGCTGTGTAGCCCAGGCTGGCCTCCAACTCATAATCCTTCTATCTTTTGAGTACTAGAATTCAAGTGAGTACACCTTTCATGTGTACATACACACACATGTGCACATACATATATGAGCTATCTATCTATGCATATTAGATATCCAATTCTGCACTTGGCAAGGTGAACATGTTCAGTGAATTATTATTAAATAAATACAAAAAGGAAACATTTTTTCTATAACAGCAAAAACATGCCTGGTTTTATCCTATTATTTTTCCATTTTCACTAGTAGGTATGAATTTTCAGGTTTGTCAATTGCCTAAGACACTGAAAGAATTCTATGGTTCCTTGGTTCTCAGGAAGTTTCTTTTCCCTACAAAAGAAATAGTTATAATTAAATATTAGTGTACTTGTCTCTGATACTTCATACTGCCATTCTTGTAAGAGCACACTGACATCTCCAACACGTGGCCATGTGACAGTAACACATATGCAAGGTTTGAATCTATTCTGAGTGGGAAAACAATTATTTGGGGAGTGAAATGCATACCAGATTTACATGATTTTAGAAACATTAAGATTTACAGGCCTTAATGGCAATAGCCACTGGGCATTAAGTTAATGGCAGGCACCAATCATCTCTGTAAGGATAGTTGAATGTAATAATGCATTGTTGCTTTACAACCTTCTTGTGGGGTAGGTACTAGAATTTTCACACTCACAAAACAAAGGAAAGCTAGCTGGTGCCCTGAAATCCAGTTTAATCCAAGAGTGCCCAGTTGACGAGCTTCCGTCTTGACGCTCAGTCTATGAAGAACCTGTACTTCTAAATCTAGCTTTTGTGGGGGAACAGAAGGGAACTTTAATATTTAATAGGAAGTGCCCAGGAAATGGCACATGGTGGCCCAGGTTTCAGTTCTCACTACGAGAAGAAGTGACTACTGCTTGCCACAGCAGACAGAAAACCACTCTTTCCCAAAGGAAACGCAGCTGTTAACGAGAAGGCGCAGCCAAGCCGTCATCAGCATTTGAGGGTCCGGCAGAACTCTGGGAAGTGAGTTTAGAGAAAGGAATGGCTTGAGCTGGCAATGCCTCGCACGGCAACATGGACCTACAAATAAGGACCCAGGAGCAAGAAATGGACGGTTCATCCCAAACCAGGCATTACAGTTATTAGATCACTGCATCCCTATGGAAGAGCATCAGATGGGATCAAACCTCTTCCTACAGCCTGAAACTACACAGTCCAAGTCTTGAGTATATAGATGTAGTCAGTTTTAGTAGATATTTCCATAATCTGAAAGTTCCCAGTGAAAGATCTTCTCCTATACTGCTAAACACCAATTCTTGGGTGGAAGAGTAGACAAATACACAGTGTGACTCTAGACCTCTCCAGTGTTTCTATGATTTATATGCACCCTGCTGCAGATACAGATGTGTGGCTATCAACATCTGGTATCATATTAAAAATGGAAATATTGCTAATTTTCCTCAGATTATCAATAAGTATATTTTAGTGAATATAAAGATATACATACACTTACATATCTATTCCTCCTGAACACTGTCCTCCTCACCTCCAGCATCCCCATATGATTGCCTACATCTTCCTGTGACGTCACCTGGTCCTACCACAGTGAACGCATATTGCCTTCCATTTGTCAATTTTTTTTTTTTTTTTTTTTTTTTTTTAGATACATAACCAGACCCACACTTGTTACTGTGGATGCTGCCAGAAATGACCTCCTCACTCGGCCAAATGAATTCAAATTCAATAAGCTCCCTCTCAAGGCTGGAGTCCAGCGCCGTTCCCTGACACGATGTCCTTTGCCCAGCCATCCCAGTCCCCTCTCGGAGGTCACACTCTCAGCGCTTTGCAGTCACGCTCACGCTGCCCTGCATGTCGATGTGGGTCATGTATGAGTCCGGTTACTGACTCTTAAACTTTTGGCCCTCGTTTAACTTCTAGAGCGATGTGTGACATCAGGCTAGCTCTCAATGCACAGTTGTCTGCAAAAGGATGAAGTGAAAGCCCTGAATTGTTTCGCTTCAGCCCCGCTGACGTCAATAACTACATTATTGTTAAAGGACATTTCTCCTCCCGCGTTCCAGGGGGACCTGCACAATACATAGCACACTCTCCACCGCACTGTCTTTCAACACATCCTCACAACTCTAGGTGTTGTTTCATAGAAGTCACTTACACATCTCTAATTTCAGGATATAGACCACTTCATAGGAAGAGAAAGAAAAGACCTTTTTTTTTTTTTTTTTTTTTTTTTTTTTTGGTTTTTTGGATTTGGTTTTTTGAGATAGGGTTTCTCTGTATAGCCCTGGCTGTCCTGGAACTCACTCTGTAGACCAGGCTGGCCTTGAACTCAGAAATCCACCTGCCTCTGCCTCCCAGAGTGCTGGGATTTCAGGTGTGCGCCGCCGCTTCCCCACTGACCCTTTTTTAATTGGTTATTTATTTGTTTGCATTTCAAATGTTATCCCCCTCCCAGTTTCCCCTCCACAAACCCCCTATTCCCTCCCTCCTCCCCCTGCCTCTATGAGAGTGCTCCCCTACCTGCCCACTCATCGCTTTATTGTAGAAATGGTACACAGCCACGGTTTAAATATCTTCTGCTCATAGTCCTGGTTGTGCTACCTCACATGAAGCCGATGGTTATGTGAATTTACATGTCCTGTGTTCAGAATTTGAGCAGGCAGCTGTTGAGGAGAACTAACTAGTTAAATCCAATATTTGTGCAGTGTTTTTTATATGCCTCAAGCCTAATCATTGATTCACTGTTGTTGTTGTTGTTGTTTTGTGATTCCACAGGGTGAATTTTCCTAAACCTTCAACTTAGTGCTTTTGATTTGTATGTCTTGAGATGAGGACTTCCATGCCACTAATAAGAGTAGCAATTAGTGTTTAAAGGTTCTTTTTAGGCTAGCCTGGCCTACAAGAGTGAGTTTCAGGACAGCCAAGGCTACACAGACAAACCCTGCCTCAAAAAACAAAAACAAAAAGTTCTTTCTGGAGCCAGGGAGTGGTGATGCATGCCTTTAATCCCAGCACCTGGGAGGCAGAGCCTGAGCTTGAGGTTAGTCTGGTCTACCGAGTGAGTCCCAGGACAGCCAGGGCTACACAGAGAAACCCTGTCTCAAAAAAACCAAAACCAAAAAAAAAAAAAAAAAAGTTCTTTCTGTTTTAAAAGATTGTTTAAATGAAAATTTTTATGGCAAGAGAGTGTTTTTAAATTACACTTTTAATAATCATGCAGAATATTGTTGGTTTATAAACTATGCTTTTACTGCACCTGACCATAATCTTCTCAGCGAATACTTATACCAACCGCCCTTAAGCAGTAGAGGTAAGGGAACTGAGGCTTAGATTGTCTTGATTCAGCTTACTCAGTGAACAGTTCTCATCTGAAGGCACTGCTCTTCAGACCCGTGAGGGCAGGATCATCTAATGCCTACATACCTCACACAGCACCAGCCTCACCCAGGACTTCTTGGGGATACAGAACTGGGGCCTGGCCCGGACCTGCTGGACTCTAATCTACTCGGGACGTTTCCCCAGGTGATTCACGGGAATACTGGAGTTTGGGACGAGCCTCTCCAAACCATCAAGTGCACAATGACTCTTCTCCTGCCTGGCCTGCATTGCTTTCTTCTCTTCTCTTCTCTTCTCTTCTCTTCTCTTCTCTTCTCTTCTCTTCTCTTCTCTTCTCTTCTCTTCTCTTCTCTTCTCTTCTCTTTTTTCTTCTCTTCTCTCTTCTTCTTCTTCTTCTTCTTCTTCTTCTTCTTCTTCTTCTTCTCTCTCTCTCTCTCTCTCTCTCTCTCTCTTCAAATACAAGGACGATATTCTAAGGTCAACAGTTGATGCCAAGTGTATACCACATGTATTAGTTTGTTTATTTAATTAATATATCTTTGGAGGAGGTTAGTAGTAATGGTGGTGGTGGTGGTACTGCTGTGTGTGTGTGTGTGTGTGTGTGTGTGTGTGTGTGTGGTGTATGGATGTGTTTCAGTATGCTGAGTTTTAACCCCTCCACTCAAGTGAATCCCCTGCCTCAGCCTCCCGCATAGTTGGAACTATCTCTGTGTGTGGCACTGTATTAGACTCTTTCTCTTCTTATTTTCTTTTCTGATTTTACTTCTGCAAACTAGAGAGGGTTATCATAATTGAATTTATAAATATATTTCTGTTGGTTCTCTGTATCTTTCCTTGGCTTTCAGGTTGTTTTTTGTTGTTGTTGTTGTTGTTGTTTGTTTGTTTGTTTCTTTAATGGAACCTTTAGAAGCTCTTAAGGATCAACAATAACAAAAAATGCTCCAGTTGTCTTCCTAAATACTTGTGTTAAAACACTTTTATGGTCTACATATAGATGCACATTTGTCTGATTACAGAAATGGTCTGGCAATGCTAACACTCTTTTTTTTTTTTTTTTTTTTTTACATGCCTAACATTGTGTTGGCTTCCCCTCCCCATTCATTCAGGGACACACAGTGCTTAGTGTCCCCAGGGAGTCATGATTAGACTTTGGCTAAAATAAGTGCTTAGTAATCACGTCTGAAATGGAAAGAAACAAAGGTAAATGGATGTTTCTGATGCTTTTTGTTAAGTCCCAATTGGCCCTTCACACTGTACCGTCTACGTGTCTTACTGGGGATATGAGCTCCTAAACCATGAAGGCTTCCTGTTCCTTAGCCCCATGGCTAGGACACCATCCATTCTGCCCAGTTGTAGAAGCGGTAAACTCTGGATCGCTCTGAGATTTCCCTGTGTTGTCCTATGTATGGCCTCCTCTCCTAGCCGTCTCCTATGTCCGTCCACTCCACCATGGCTGCTCCAATGCAAAACCTCTTTCTATACTACAGACTGGCTCCCCGTTCTTTTCTAATACTGCCATCGTCTTTCTCTCTCTTAGCTCTAACTTCAAACACAGACCTGATCATGCTTGCTGCCACCTTCTCCTGTCTCTTTAAACAACAGCATTTCTCAAACTGTGGTCAAAGTTTCTATGGACAGATTCTCCTCAGAAGGATGATTTGAATACAGAAAATATTCATGTCTGAACGCCGTACCGACTCAGCTGCCATTAACCAGCTGTCTTACACTGTGAATCTTCAAGTGTGGAGGGATGTTATACCATCAGAACACTTGCTATTTCAAACACATTTGAAAGTGGGACTATTTTACCCAAGAGTCCTTGCCCCAAACACGTTGGGCAGAGCTCTTTTTAACTTCATCAGCCCTATTCTCGGCATAAGATAAAAAAGGCCTGCAGGTCTTTATTTAGGTTCTTCTTAAAGAATGAAAAGCTACTGTTTTCCCCCAGAGCTCAGCTGACACCTGAAGCAAGCTGGGTCCAATTCAATTCAGCAAATTGTTATTCTACGTGTGTTCTGTGGTCATTTAGTTTGGTCACCCCTGTCAACCAAAATTACAATGTATGAGCTGTGGTGGAGAGACATTTGGAAGGAAGTCCTTATTGTGATCTAAGACTTTTGCAATCCTTACACACTGCTCCTCCCCCAAGCAGAGAAGAGGGTTCCTGGGTCACTCCCCCCCCCCAAACCCCCGGTCGGGAGGCTAAGAATCCAAGCCAGGCTTCTTCCCTCCCCAAAATTGTCCCCTTGGCTAGCTATATCATCCTGACCAACATGGAGTGTTTGAGAAATTCACTAAAATAACATCAATATCTTATGCAGAAGTGAAGATAAAAGTCTTATATAAATCATTTGGGCTCTTTTGTTACTTCACAAACACACCATCCTTTGTCTTTCACGGGCTGGGTTTTTATCCAGCACCCATCTTGGACAGAGTGTTTTGGAGAATCGTACAGATGAGAGCAATTCACTGCTCTGTGTTCTTGAAGAAAGTTGTGAAATGCAGAAGTAGGACTGCTGTTCAGCAGAATTCATAACTTGTGCTCACTTTTTAAAAAAAAATGTTGGTGGCAGATGTAATTTCCTTCATGGGGTTCTTAGAACTGGAAAGATGTACAGAGGGTGTCATAAGATTTCACTTACGCATAGCCAGGGCAGCTGAAGTCTGGACAGAGTTAGTGACTTATTTGCCCAGAGTCAGATCAAAAATGATAAAACTAATGAGTATTAAATGATGATGTCTAAATGCATAGTCCTATTGATTGGAAATTGGTCAGACAGTATAGCTTCTTAGTATGTGTTATGTATTGTGATTACTCTTAGATGAGACCCAGACTTAAGGAAGGCGCCCAGCTCCTGGGTGAGACACTAAGGATACAAGCTTTCTAGTTCTAAATGCTCGGTTCTTGCATCATGCAGATCCCTGTTTCTATAATGTGGGCTCACCATGAAAAGTAGGCAGGAGCGATTCAGTTATCATCCTTGATTAAAACTCAGCTCAAGCAAGTTTTGAAATCATTGTTATAGGAAATAAATACCTTTGAAGAAAAAAAATCTGGGTTTCTAAAATTATGTCAGACGTTTCAGATACTAAGCAGGGCTGTCTGTAACCCCTCCCCTCTCCCTTTCACTCTCTCTCTCTCAACTAAATTTTGTAATCTGAAATATCTTCTTCCGAATAGCCTCACTACTAAATTTTCTTCAGATGGCAGATTACATTGCATGTATGGTTTGAAATCTAGTTCGCAGATTGCCTGGGTGATAATGGTTAATATGATGTCATGAGACTGGTTTTCTTGAGTGACTTGATGCACAGAGTCACATAGTCTGATTGCAAGCCTCGCTTGGCTGATTGGACGAGCATTGGTATCAACCCTTGGTCAGATTTGCATAGGGTTGGAGAGAGTTAGGCTCAGCTGTGGGTGATGTAGGAGAAAACTCTACACAGCTGCCGAGGAATACACTGCACCTGTTCTATTGCGCGTCTCGAGTAAGTGTGAGATTCTGAGGCGAGCTACAGCCACTTAGTGATGTTTCGTTTATAATTCATTACTCAAGTTAAAGTCTTCTTTAAGTTTGAAGAAGAATCAGCTGAAATTTAGACTGCTGACCGTGACTTACCAAAAAGAACTTCTGAACTATTCAGCGCCAATTTCCTAGAACCTCATCAAGTAGCACACTGTAAGGTTATTTCATGATTGACCTATCTTCCTGGAAGACTGTAGTTTTTAAAACGTTTATCTAATGATTATTATTCCTGCTTCTGACAATGTTGTGGGTCAGACCTAGGGCCCAATATGTGCCAGCCAGCGGCTCTAGCATTGACTCATCAGAGTCCCCCCACACATAGGAATTGTACGGAGTTATGGGCACAGTATGAATTTTGATAATAAAAACTATAAACTATACTAAATTGAAAAAACACTATGTAAATTAAACTCAGACAAATTAAAGGACCGCTTTTAGGTCCTTCCCTGTCCCTCCCTGAATGTATTCTCCTTTTAGTCCTTCCATCTATCTCAGTACTTTGGAATGAGTGCATTTGGATGCAGGGCCAACATCCCTCAACCTCCCCCCCCACCCCTTTCACCCATCGCTCTCTAGAGTACAGACTCAGCTTCCAGGAGCCTGACAAGGTTTCAATGCCCGGCATCTTTTTCTCTGGTTCTGACTGCCATTTTCTCAGGCACATTTCCATTTCAGGTTACTTCCATTTCTTTTTCAGCTGTAATCTTGCTCAGTGTTTGATCAACAGTCATTTCAGCAGTATCGTTTTAGGTGGTTGTAGGTGACGGGTGCAGATTTGATCACCCTAGAGAAGCTGAATATTTAGCTGGGATAGATAAAAATAGATGATACACTGAGTTAAGAGGAAAAAAATTTTTTCTTTCCCTTTCCTAGCTCAGGCTGCTCTGGAATGCGACCCTCTGCCTTTATTTAGTCTTCTAAATGCAAGAACAGTAGGTGGGCATCACCATGCCCAAGGGCTAGCAACTGTTGATTCAAAGGTCTGCCTTGGCTGATAGAGAAGTCCAAGGGCAGGTTAAGGTATTCATCGAGGTGCAATTAAAGACACCTACTATCTCCTCTGCCCTGGGACAGGCATCTCTGGTAGTGTTGACTTTAGAAATACTAAAGAACTCTCAAAAGTTCCATTCCGAGGTAACTTTTGGAAGAAAACAAGGTGAGTTCAAACTCTTCCAGCTTGACCAAAGTCAGGGGCAGGTGGAAAGTTGCATCATCTTCCAGTAGAGGAGCCCCTGCCTGAACAGGAAGTGAGGTTGGTCTCAGAAGGACTGGAGAAGAAAAATGCAGAGAGTGAATATTTCTACTTTTTTTTCTATTATAGAGGAAGGATGGATCGAGAGGCCTCCAAAACCGCAAAGAATGAAATACTGCTGGTCAGTGGAAAGAGACACGGTTGGAAATTAGGAAGTCAAGCCCCACTCTGGAACGGGCTGTGTGAGTTGGACCTCCTGTAAGGAGAAAGGTGATCTAATGGGCGCAAATGGAAAAAACTTGAGAAGTATTGGTCAGTGGAGAGTGGAAGAGTGGTATGGTTTAAGAACCTTACTTGCAATAATTCACTTAGAAAGTCTAATCATTTAAACTTGACAATGGTACATGTTATAATCCTAGCAACCAGCAGGCTGAGATAGGAAGCTTTTGAGTTTGAGGATAGTCTGAGTCTAATGGGACCCTGTCTGAAACATACACATCCCTCATCCCCCCAGAATACAATATCTTCGCTCTTTTTTTTTTCCAGGTTGACATGGCGTGAGCAATCACAGAGTATGTCCAGCAACAAATCCCAAAATCTCATCAAAGGCATATCTTCATCAAAGCGGTCTCACTGTTTTGTAAATTTAACCAGGGAAGCCCATTTAGAAATCAAACCTTGAGTTGTTTTGCATCAAGCAAGGTCAAAGTCATATTTTCAGTAAAGATGAAATCACCCCGGAACCCAGGAGTCTGACCCAGTTAAGGCTTCAGCTCAGTAAACCAAAATTATGTGTATCGAAACCATTTCTACAACTCTGGATCATCAAATGAAATGCTTTGCCTTGGGCTGGAGAGATGGCTCAGTGGTTAAGAGCACTGACTCCTCTTCCAGAGGTCCTGAGTTCAATTCCCAGCCACCCTGAGGTGACTCACAACAATCTGTAGTGAGATCTCTTCTAGTGTGTGTGAGGACAGCTACAGTGTACTCATATACATAAAATAAATAAATAATTCTTTAAAAAAAGAAATGTTTTGCCGTAAGAGACTCTCAAAGATAGAGATTTCCATCCCCCGATAACTGTATCGCCTCTACCACCAATTCATTCATGTGCCCACTAGTGAAGAGCCGTTAAATCTAAGTCTCTCTGTACCAGGAGTCTGTTTTCCATGGCATTATCAGGCATGCTTGGTAACCTCTGGTCAAGGGCACCAAGGAGGGTCATTCATGCCACTGGTTCCCCCTCCTGGCTTCATATCAGATCACTTATATTCATAACAATGTTAATGGTAGGAGTTTCTTTTCTGAAAATTCTGATTTAATGTATTTGTGATGTAAGTTTTGCAGAAGCTCTGTATGTAGTAAATTCTTTTTTGGAGCCAGGTTAGAGATCCACTGTCATAATCCAACCAATATTCTGAGTTATGCTACGTCCATCTGAATTCTTTTTTTTTTTTTTTTTTTTTTTTTTTTGGACTTGATGCCAGATTTATTATTGAACATGATTTGGTAGGTAGGGTATAGGAGAGCACTGCGGAAGCCTTCAGGAATGCAGGGCTCTCCACTTGTCCAGAGGACCACGGTTGGGGATGTATTTGACACCACAGCCATCAGGGATGAGGTGCTTCTCAGCAACCATGTCTTCAAATTCATCTGCATTAAACTTGGTGAAACCCCACTTCTTTGAGATGTGGATCTTCTGGTGGCCAGGGAACTTGAACTTGGCTCTGCACAGAGCCTCAATCACATGTTCCTTATTCTGCAACTTGGTGTGGATGGACATGATGATCTGGCCAATATGAACCCTGGCCACTGTGCCCTGGGGCTTCCCAAAGGCACCACGCATACTTGTCTGGAGCCTAGATCAGGGACAGCATTGTGATCAGAGACTTGATTATCAACCGCCAGAAAATTGTCTCCAAGGTTCCTTGAGGCAACCCATATAGACAATAGGCTACATACACTACCAAGGAGGCTGCTGTTTGCAACCATTGCACACCAAAGTCCCCATGGGGAAAGGGACTTGGTCGGCTTAATTAGCTGCACCCATCTGAATTCTAAAAGCATGACATCTGTCCCTTTAAAATTTTATATAGCATAATTAACTTTCATGATCCACAGCCCTAAACTACTATGGATTATATATTTTAATCTTTGCATGAATATTTATTTTGTTTTATTTTTATTGTAATTGTTCCAATACAGGGTTTCTCTGTGCATCCCTGGCTACTCTGGAACTCACTCTGTAGACTAGGCTTGCCTCCAATTCAAAGATCTACCTGCTGAAGTGCTAAGATTAAGGGTGTGTGCCACCACACCCAGCATCTCAGCGCGCGCGCGCGCGCGCACACACACACACACACACACACACACTCATACAAACACACACACATTTGTCTTAGTACACAACTGTCTTAGTCAATACACAATTGTCTTCTATTCCTGCACAAAACATCATGACCAAGAATCAAGTTGGAGAGGAATGAGTTTGTACTGGCTGGTTTTGTGTGTCAACTTGACACAGGCTAAAGTTATCACAGAGAAAGGAGCTTCAGTTGGGGAAGTTCCTCCAGGAGATCCAACTGTGGGGCATTTTCTCAATTAGTGATCAAGTCGGGGAGGGTCCCTTGTGGGTGGTGCCATCTCTGGGGCTGGTATTCTTGGGTTCTATAAGAGAGCAGGCTGAGCAAGCCAGGGGAAGCAAGCCAGTAAGGAATATCCCTCCATGACCTCTGCATCAGCTCCTGCTTCCTGACCTTCTTGAGTTCCAGTCCTGACTTCCTTTGGTAATGAACAGCTGTGTGGAAGTGTAAGCTCAATAAACCCTTTCCTCCCCAACTTGCTTCTTGGTCATGATGTTTGTGCAGGAATAGAAACCCTGTCTAAGACGGGGTTTATTTCAGCTTATACTTCCATGTTGCTGTTCATCACCAAAGGAAGGCAGGACTGGAACTCAAGCAGGTCAGGAAGCAGGAGCTGATGCAGAGGCCATGGAGGGATGTTTCTTACTGGCTTGCTTCCCCTGGCTTGCTCAGCTTGCTCCCTTATAGAACCCAAGACTACCAACCCAGGAATGGCACCACCCACAATGGGCTCTCCCCCTTGATCACTAATTGAGAAAATGCCTTACAGCTGAATCTCATGGAAGTGCTTCTCCAGCTGAAGCTCCTTTCTCTGATAACTCCAGCTTGTGCCAAATTAACACACATAACCAGCCAGGACATTATATATAGACTCTTGTCCTTTGTAAGGATATTGCTTACCTGAAGATCCAAATGCTTTGAGGAATCTTTCATATATTGTCCCCATAGAAATTTAATTTTTGAAACATGTTCTCTTTAGGAGAGTGTATCTGTCAGGTTCGTAGGTTAAGTGAGTGAAGAGACTTTGTCAGAGTAGGTGGGAGAAACCCTAAACCTCAAGCCCTGTCCAGCGGTAAGAAAGTGAAGAAAGGTGTCTCAGTTATCCTAAGTAGCTTCTGGCTGCTCTGGCTCTATCCTGGAGCTGCCCTGCAGTACCAGGCGAGGCCTGCTGTCTGACACATTTTACAGCACTCTCTCACACTCCCCTGTGCACTGTCCAGGCACTAACTTAATCAATGTCATCAAAATCTAAGAATTCTCTGCACAACACCTTTGAGATCTTGGGTCTTGTCAACCTCCTGACTACCTGACCACCCCAACATTGTCTTTAACTCAACAGAAAAAACTCCATGCTGATGACTTTAAGAGTATAGCTTTCTGCCCACGCCTTTACCCAGTGGATCAAGCCCAACACATTCAAACAGACCTTGGGGACTGTCTTGCCAAGGCTGTGTCCTCTACATCCTCTACACTTGTCTCAGTCCATGGAAGTGACTGGATGGAAACTTGAAAATGTATCAATATGGTCAAGGCTTCGGGTACGACTTCCAGGACGTGATGATTTTAGAATGATGCGGGCATTATTGTCTGAAGCTGGTGAAAAGAATGCTGGGAATAAAGCAGTTAGAATAGACTCTTGATGAACAAAACCTCTAAAAGTGTTTTAGGAAAGGGAGGTTATGGGAAGGGAAAATGGCATGCATTCAACTGCCCTAAAATAGCAGCTTAATTACTTTAGGAAGAAAAGATAAGATGGGGATGTGTTAGTCACCATTCTTTATTTGGCTGTTACATCAAAGTTACCTGATGGGTTCTATGTATTGCTAATCCACATAGATTTCTAGACTTTTAAAAGACAACCTATAACTGCCACTGGAAACATCTAAGTTAAAATGTAAACTTCACAGCAGTGAGGGACTGGGGCTATTAACTTAGATTTATTTTGTTGTCAAAGTGCTCGCTGTTCTGTTAAGCTGTGTGCTTTACACTAGAGCTATGAAACTGACAATTAGTCCACGCCGTGGGTATTTTATCTTGCTTCAATTTTCATTGTCATTTCCATATATAAAACCACACTTGTATATATACACACATTTGCTGCCAATTCTTCTGAGCTACAAGGGAGACTCAATTAACATATCAATTAACATATTTATTTATTTTCAGCCTTATGTTACCACTGTTTTGCTGCCTTGCTTAGGTAATAAATATTCTATGGTACTTCTGCAAGACCATGTACTGAGTGCTTAACATACCTGAACTTTTGATTTGTATGAGAATTCCATGAAGAAGACTTTTTCATTTTATTTTCTAGGAGAGAAAGCTGAGGTACAGTTCAAATGTTAAATTACTAACATCTTTGAGCACGACACACCTAGTGAGTGATGGAAGGGATTTGCACCTGGGCAAACTGATACCAGAGCGATGTTGTTGGTCACTAGTTTATCTTAAGTTGTGTTTATAAAGCTTCTCTTAGTGGGCAGATCTCTGGCCTGTGCTTTGACCTGGGAAACCCTGGAAAGTTTCCACTTGACTCATTCCAGTCTCTCACGCAGGGCCAAGAAAGGACATTTGAAACTGAAGAGTTCTTGGTGACATGCTTTTGTCTAAGTTCAAAATGGACTTCCCTTAGATACAGTAGATTTTTTTTTTTTAATTCTCTGATAGTTTTTTTTTTTTTTACTAGTATTAGGATCCTGGCATTTCCTCAATTGGAGGCCATGTTTTCTTTATTATAAAGATATCATATGTTCCCCTCTTAGTCACTTGTAGGACTATTTGTTTCTCCAGTGTCAAGTGTTTTATGAAGTGTGAGGTCTCTCTCTGTGTGCCTGATTTTTCTCGGCTAACATTTATCATAATCACTTACATACTAAAGGAGGTAAAAGCTTAATTCATGGTAAAAGCCTTCGGGTACACATTTCAACTGAGTTAGACAGACCCCTTTGTGGCAGGAGTTGTGTTACTTAGGTCATGACCCAAGTATGGAGCCCAGATTAATGTCCATCGGCCCATGGGGCTCTTTCCATCACCCGTTACGTTCTCGACAGTCCTCTGCCTCTCTACTCTTGGCCTTTTGAGATTTGCCAAGATTCCTCATCATCCTCTCATCGGTTGAAATTGATTCACGGTCTCTGTATTCTACCTTCTGATTTGGGAGATGTCTTGGGAATTTGAATTAATGATTACACCAAGCCTTGTCAATAGAAAGCAAACAAGCAACAAACAAACAAACAAAACCAACAACACTGTTTCCTCATTTGGCACGGCAGCAAATAGCTTTATGATATCCGGAGGATGGTCACACAGACAGTCCAGGGAAAGAAAGGGAGCAACACCTTTAACACGGAAAGGAGAGTCACGAGGTAGTTGGTGGTGTGTATCTGGCAAAATATTCGTTATTCATTCTGTAAGAATGGGGGAGGCCTGGCTGGGTTAAATGTAGAGTGTGGGGGGAACGAAGACTCCTCTAGATATGTCCAATGTTGACATGCCACACGGGAAGGGAAGACGCCCCCCCACTCACCACCCAGTCCACATATATACACCCACAACTCACCCCCCACCTCCCAGACCCTCTTGCCCCAACCACGCCTCTCTTGGTCTTCATTGTCTCAAGGAGGATCATCTATTGTCTCCCACAAGGAAAAGTCCCAGAGGAATAGGTGGTTAATGTCACACGGCAGCTGTATTAAAGACATCTTGCTGTGCTAATTTGACACAATATCTTTACTTAGAAATAAGTCATCACCGAGACAGGAGAGGTAGGGCAGGGACTTTGTGGTTTTAGCGTCAGCTTCCTGAGCCCTTGAGACACATAAAGTAAGACAATTCGAATTAAGAAAAGATCACTGTAAGAGTCGAGTCATCTAGTTGGAATCACTCATTGATCTGATTAATTGGAAACATGGCAACCCCAATTTTATTTTATGCCTCAAATACTTCTGTTCTTAAGAGTGTACGAAAGGTGCCGTGCAGGTGTCTGGGGTGAGAGATGTCCCAAAGCAAGACTTTCTCTTTCTGACTTGTTTTGTTAACAGCCTTTGTTTTCATAGTCAACTCTTAGAAATTCAGAACAACAAAGACACTTTAATCCCATGACCTAGTGTTTCTGGAACTATCTTGAGCTGAAATATTTTCTCCCATTATTCTCATCTAGAAAAGCAGGCCTGTTAATGCAGTCATTGTGCAGAAGGGTATCAATGAATCAACGTTACCATGTCCATCCCAGGCGGGATCCTGGACCACGGCACAGAATACTCAGGGGTTTGTGTACAAGGCCTTATAGAGATATTGATGAGGCCCATTGTATCTTGGATGCCAAGTTTGAAGAGGAGTTAAAGCAATTTATTAAGCCTTTTCCAGTATGCAGTCCAACCACGTTATTTTCTGCCACACATACTCGAAAAGTTGATTTGGTAAGGATTTCTCTGAAAAAAAAAAAAAAAGAAGAAGCTGTTGTATGTGGGTGTCGATGACTGTGAAGAGGTTGCCATTATGCATGGGCTTGGGTATGGGTATGTTGTTTGTTCTTCTGAAAACCAAATAGTTCCTTGTGTTCTTTTCATCCATAAGAAGAAGCCAAAGAATGAATTAACAGTCTTTTCATTCATGAATATCTGCGAATACCACTATGAACTACTGAACTATATGTTGAATCACCTTGGCTTGGCCATCTTTGGAAGGCAAAAGCAAAATAAACAGGACAGTCATGTTCTTCTAGTTCGGCCACATAGAAATAGGGATACTGCTGTGCATAGATGTGGCAGCCAGAGTACTGGACATCCCCGCAGTGGGCTGAATTGTTCAGTACAACCCACTCTCCAAGGGTGGGTAGACTGGCCAATTGCCTGGAAGGACGAGGGCACTGCTCTCTGAATCCTTCAATCTGAAGAGCTGGACTTTATTATTATTATTATTGTTGTTGTGGTGGTGGTGCTGCTGGTGGTGGTGGTGGTGGTTGTGGTTGTGATTACTTAAAGCAAGCCAAGGTTTCAGTGAGTCAGCCTAATTTTTTTTTCTGCTCAAAAGTTTCTGATATTCAGCCTCAGCTTGGAAATCAGATTGAAAAGAACCATTTTTAAATTCCTAAATTAATGAGGGAAACATACAGGTCTTACATAGGCACTTGTGACTCCCACACTAGGATCTGGGGTGTTAACAACTTAAACTTTTGTCAGGTCACCTTGTGGCATGGTTGTAAGGTGCCTCTTTTTCTCCATAAAAAACTTGAGAGACCTTGAAAGTGAGCATAAGAAATATGGGAGGTAATGATGGAATCGGTACCAGAAAATGAAGAAAGTGAAGGTTCAAGATCCTTAAACACCACTCAGCAAGAAGAAGATCACACCACAGGCAGTTCCCTCACTGAAACAGTACCTTTCCACCTGGACCAATCCCTCCACCCCCAACCCTAACTCCCACCCTCTGATCTCTCTAAAAAGGAACTTTTATCACCTGATGATCTTACTGTCTTTACTGTGATGATAATATTCAAATTTCAAATAGACCTCGCAAAACAAACTATGTCATTGTTTTAATATGATTTCTTTTAAAAATCTTTCCCTTCAAGTATGAGACTTTTGTGGCAGGAATAGTTATGCTAACATGCACTACAATGTGACAGATGCTGGAGGCTGGGGGGATTTTGAGTTTGGATTGTAACGCTCTGAGAGTCCATCTGAGTTCTGCTCTAGACTATTCAAAAGAAGTACTTCATAGTTTGTTCTGGTGCCTCACTTTTTAAGTTCTTTAAAACTTAATAATAATGATGATGGTGATGATAATAATAATAATAATGATAATACCAACTTTACTTCACGTTTTCTTTGAAAAAATTCTTAGTTAATTATCATTATTTTAGAACTCAGAAATTATTTTAATCATGCAAATTTAGTAATATGTACCGTTTTCACACTGAATGTAGTGAGGTTTTGACCAAATTTGGCAAAGAGCTTGGGTGGTGACCCGATCAGATCATTCTTTGTCTTTTCATTAAACATTGCTTTGCTCAAAACTTTCAAAGCCTGGCATTGTCCTTGGCAACTTTCCACATGTATATAATGAATTTTACTGTTTCTATTTCCTATTCATCTTTCTCATCCTTTTCTTCCTCTAAAATTCTACTCCCCAGCAAGTCTCTGTCCTACTGTGTGTGAGTGTGTGTGTGTGTATATATATATGCACACACATGCCAATGAGTTTAGTTTGAAGCAACTACATTTTTTGTTGTTATTGTTGTTTTGTTTTGTTTGGAACAAGGTGTCATGGAGTCCAGGCTAGTTTCAGCTTCCCCGTGTAGCCAATGCTGACTTTGAACCAGATCTTCCTTCTCTTCCTTCCTTCCTTCCTTCCTTCCTTCCTTCCTTCCTTTCTTCCTTTCTTTTTTTTTTTTTTTTGTTTTTTTGTTTTTTTGGATTTGGGTTTTTCGAGACAGAGTTTCTCTGTATAGCCCTGACTGTCCCGGAACTCACTCTGTAGACCAGGCTGGCCTTGAACTCAGAAATCCGCCTGCCTCTGCCTCCCAGAGTGCTGGGATTACAGGTGTGCGCCACCACTGCCAGGCTTCTCTCTTTCTTAAGCAGACTATTATGCTATTGATGAGGTAGACACCAAGGACACACAGTGTAGCCCTGGTTGGGCTTCAGTGAACACCAAGCGTCCTTCCTCAGCCTCCTGAGTGTGGGAGTTATATTTCTGGGCTATAGTTATGAGTTAATAGCTGGCTTTGAAGCCGGGACTTTAGATGTTCTTTTTTATTAGGGTTTATGTGGGTATAAGATGAAATGTGGATTTGGTATCTTAATACCTTATGATAAAGCAATGCTTATAATGTGACCCATTGCTGTATCTATTAAAATACATGTGTGTCATCTTCCTGCCACCATTTGCACAAGGGAGCCAGGAGACTCTACAGCCTTCTGTGCATAGCCCACCAGGAGGGAGTGATCTTCCAGCAGGCTTTCACTTTTGAGCACAGAGGTGAGATCTCCACCTTCTCCCTGGAGGGGACACAGCCAAGAGCACACAGGGCCTAAGATCAGTGGTGCAGCTGGGATGGAAGTCTTCCTGCTGCCATTGGCACCAGGGAACCAGGAAACTCCACAGCCTTCTGTGCATAGCCTGCCAGGAGAGAGAGATCTCCCAGCAGTGCTTTCACTTTTGAGCTCAAAGGAGTAAGGACACAGGCTTACAGGCCCACAGGAGGAACAAACTCCAGCCAGAGACAAGAATACCAACTAGCACCAGATGGCGGAAGGAAAGCGCAAGAACCCTACCAACAGAAACCAAGGCCACATGGCAACATTAGAACTCAGTTCTCCTACCACAGCAAGTTCCGGATGCCCCAACACACCGGAAAAGCAAGAGTTGGATTTAAAATCATATCTCATGATGCTGATAGAGGGCTTCAAGAAAGACTTAAATAACTCCCTTAAAGAAATACAGGAGAACATCGGTAACAAGTAAAAGCCCTTAAAGAGGAAACACAAAAATCCCTTAAAGAAGTACAGGAGATCATAGGTCAACAGGCAGAAGCCCTTAAAGAAGAACCACAAAAATCCCTTAAAGAATTACAGGAAAACACAAACAATCAAGTGAGGGAACTGAACAAAACCATCCAGGATCTAAAAGTGGAAGTAGAAACAATAAAGAAATCACAAAGTGAGACATCTCTGGAGATAGAAAACCTTGGAAAGAATTCAGGAGTCATAGATGCAAGCATCAACATCAGAATATAAGAGATAGAAGAAAGAACCTCCGGTGCTGAAGATACCATAGAAAACATTGACTCAACAGTCAAAGAAAATGCAAAATGCATAAAACTGGTAACCCAAAACATCCAGGAACTCCAGGACACAATGAGAAGACCAAACCTAAGGATTATAGGTATAGACAAGAGCAAAGATTTACATCTTAAAGGCCAGTAAATATCTTCAACAAAATTGTAGCAGAAAGCTTCCCTAACCTAGAGAAAGAGATGCCCATGAACATACAAGAAGCCTTCAGAACTCCAAACAGACTGGACCAGAATGGAAAATCCTCCCGGCACATAATAATCAAAACACCAAATTCACTAAACAAAGAAAGAATATTAAAAGTAGTAAGGGACTTTGTAATTTGCCTTACAGAAACTTTGTAAAGGCAAAGGACACTGTCAGAAGGACAAACCAACCAACAAACAAATTGGGAAAAGATCTTCACCAACCCCACATCTGACAGAGGGCTAATATCCAATATATACAAAGAACTCAAGAAGTTAGACCCCAAAGAATCAAATAACCCTATTAAAAAATGGGGTACAGAGCTAAACAAAGAATTTTCACCAGAAGAAATTCGGATGGCTGAGAAGCACCTTAAGAGATGTTAACATCATTAGTCATCATGGAAATGCAAATCAAAACAACCCTGAGATTTCACCTCACACCAGTCAGAATGGCTAAGATTAAAAAATCAAGAGACAACAAGTGCTGGCGAGGATGTGGAGAAAGAGGAACACTCCTCCACTATTGGTGGGATTGCAAGATGGTACAACCGCTCTGGAAATCAGTCTGGCAGTTCCTCAGAAAATTGGGCATGACACTTCCAGAGGACCCTGTCATACCACTTCTGGGCATATACCCAGAGGATTCCCCTGCATGCAATAAAGACACATGCTTCACTATGTTCATAGCAGCCTTATTTATAATAGCCAGAAGTTGGAAGGAGCCCAGATGTCCCTCAAAGGAGGAATGGATACAGAAAGTGTGGTATATTTATACAATGGAATACTACTTAGCAATTAAAAATAATGAATTCATGCAATTTGTAGGCAAATGGTTGGATCTGGAGAATATCATCCTAAGTGAGTTAACCAAATCACAAAAGAAAACACATGCAATGCAATCACTGATAAGTGGATATTAATAAGCCTAGAAGTTCTGGATACTCAAGGCACAATTAGCAAGTCAAAAGATTCTCAAGAAGAAGGAAGGAGAGGACCCTGGTCCTGAAAAGACTGTATCCAGTTTTGTAGGAGAGTACCAGAACAGAGAAATGGTAGGGAGATGATTGGGGAATAGGCTGGGGGGGGCTTATGGGGGGCTTATGGGACATATGGTGAGGGGGGGACTGGGAAAGGGGAAAGCCTTTGGAATGTAAACAAAGAATATAGAAAAAAAAGTAGTAAGGGGAAAAGGTCAAGTAACTTATAAAGGCAGACTTATCACCAGAATCACACCAGACTTCCCACCAGAGATGATGAAAGCTAGAAGATCCTGGGCAGACCTTATACAGACCCTAAGAGAACACAAACGCCAGCCCAGGCTATTATACCCAGCAAAACTCTCAATCATCATAGATGGAGAAACCAAGATATTCCATGATAAAACCAAATTTGCGCAATACCTGTCCACTGATCCAGCCCTACAAAGGATAATTGATAGAAGATGCCAACACAAGGAGGGAAACTACACCCTATAAAAAGCAAGAAAGTAATCTTCCAACAAACCCAAAAGAAGATACCCACACAAACATAGAAAAAACATCAAAAATAACAGGAAGCAATAATCACTATTCCTTAATATCTCTTAACAACAATGGAATCAACTCCCCAATAAAAAGATATAGACTAACTAAATATTTCTCATGTAAATCTTCAATTTTATCAGAAAATGTTTGTAATTCCCCCTTTAATTAATTTAGTAATTTCTTTTATGTCTACCATTTTATCTGCATTATTTTTCATGATAATCTTCAATTTTAATATGTCTTTCTATTTACTTCCTCCATTTTATCAGAAATGTTTCCAATGTAAATCTTTGATTTTATCACAAATGTTTCTAATCCCACCTTCAATTAATTTAGCAAGAGTTTTTACATCAACTGTTTTTTATGTAAAATTTTCCATGAAATAGTCAAATTTAACGTGTTTGTCTACTTATTTCTTGAATTTTACCAGAAATATTTTCCATGTAAATCTTCAATGTTATCTGAAAATGTTTATAATTCTGCCTTCAATCAACTTAGAATTATCTTTATGCCTATCATTTTATCTATATAATTTCCATGATAATATTTAATTTTAACATGTTTTTTTATATATTTCTGCAATTTTATCAGAAATAGTTTCCATGTAAATCTTCAAGTTTATCAGAAAATGTTTATAATTCCACTTTCAACCAACTTAGGAATACTTTTATGCCTACCATTATTATATCTATATAAAATTTTCCATGATGATCTTCAATTCTAACATGTTTTTCCACACTTTCCTACAATTTTATCAGAAATATTTTCCACATATTCAGTTCTATCACAAAATGTTTCTATCCCATATTTCAATTAATTTAGCAATGTTTTACATGTCTACCACTTTACTCCTTAATTTTCCATGAAAATTATCAATTTTAACATGTTTAGCTGAAATATTTTTCATGTAAATATTTAATTTTACCATGAAGTGTTTTTACTTCTCTTTACTTCCCTTTTCATTAAATATTGTGTGTGCCATCCCACTTTCTCTAACCTGCCCTCATATTCAGCAACCTCTCATAAATCACTAAACATACACTACTATTGCCTGTTTAAGTCGGTCTTTTGGAATTTTTCTCTTAAACATAAAGAAGTGTGTAAGTAACGAAATGGAATTGCTTTCATCGGCATTTATCCCAACTTATTTGGTGATTGTGAAATAGTGCAGGCGACCGAAGAAGGGAGACAGTGACACAAATTTTGAAATTACGTAATTTCCGAAACACTACCATGCAATCCTTTGTTCTATGATCTGCAGAACTGGTGGGGGGGGGCAAAGGGTAGTGATCCACATTAGAGAACAGGAAACTGAATTATGATAAATTCAGTTAAATTGTGAGAATTAATATAAATTCTCAGAAAAGCCTGACCTAGGAGTTCACTGCTTATGAGTGGGCTGTTTCCTCTGATCTCTGAGTCATACTGGCAGCTGGCTAATCCGTTCCCTTATTTCTTCATTCTGTAAGTTGTTTACTGATCACCTGCTACGTGCTAGTCCCTGTTCTACATGCTGGGGAGGGCTTGGCACATTGCTCAGAGGGGAAATATTTGTCCAGTCTGAGGAAGAGGTTTTCTCCCTAGCATGCCATAACACACACACACACACACACACACACACACACACACAGAGAGAGAGAGAGAGAGAGAGAGAGAGAGAGAGAGAGAGAGAGAGAGAGAGGATTGAAGTAAGGCACAAGCTAGGAGGTCACATGTGTAATCAATGCAGGCACTAGAGGAGCTGGTGATGATACATGGAAGTAAATCACGAGGCAACAGAACCGGATAAACACGCTGAGTGAAGTATTTAGAGAAAGGGACAAGCTAAGAGTGACATTAAGGGTTTTTGACTATAATACTGGAAGTGTCCAGTGGTCCCTGTTAAGCGGTTTTCTTAATAATACAATCTCTTGGTTCCAGAAGGAGAGGGGAAATCCAATCATCAGGAATCACATTTTATTTTTCTTTATGCTCTCAAAATGTGTAGATTTTATTTGGACAAGACCTGTAATGATATTGGTCATTGATTTTTTTTAAAGATTTATTTATTTTATATATGAGAGGACACTGTAGCTGTCTTCAGACACACCAGAAGATGGCACCATATCCCATTACGGATGGTTGTGAGCCACCATCTGGTTGCTGGGAATTGAACTCAGGATCTTTGGAAGAGCAGTCAGTGGTCATAACCACTGAGCCATGTCTCCAGCCCCCTGGAAATTGCTTTTACTTGAATAGATAGACAACTTCAAGAAAAGAAGTCATACAAATGAGGTTTCAGCAGGGATCTTGGACAGCAGTGTTGATTCATATTTGCTAAGCATATTTGTAAGGCAATACATTCTTCTGGCTACATTGAAGTCTTAAAGGATAATTAACACAGTGTGTTCTGTATTTGAGAGTTGAAAAAAAATTCTCTTTGGTTGATTCGACCACTGGGTTCATAATTGTTAGCCTGTCCTATTCATTACTAGCCCCTTTCTCCTAGTCTTGATGAGAACTATTGTGTTTATGAGGATACCTTTTATATTTTGTCTGGTGAAAACCATTGAGCTTTATAAATCTAGCTAATGATGTGAGCACTTACAAAGCAATTTGAAAGTAGTTTATAAGCTACAAAGCATGTATGGCTCTGTTTTGCTGTATATTATTTTAAAAATGCATTCATTAATCTTTGAGAATTTTGTACAATTTGATCATATTTACTCCCATTTCTCCGTCTAACTCCTTTCAGAAAAATCTATAGATTCTTATTGATGTTTCAAGGAGGCCCTGAGACTCACAAATTTTTACACAAATATCAGCCAGTCAGATTACATGGTTTTGAACAATAACATGTGTTTTTCAGCTAGTAGAGAAAGAAAAACAATGGATTGCTTTGTAGGGCAGCTCTGTTCTTAGAGGCATGGTGAGTCTGCCTGTAATGTAGCAGAGATCATGGAATAGAGGTTTGTGGCTACTAAGAGTAAGATGGCCGGGCAGTGGTGGCGCATGCCTGTAATCCCACCACTCTGGAAGGCAGAGGCAGGCGGATTTCTGAGTTCGAGGCCAGCCTGGTCTACAGAGTGAGTTCTAGGACAGCCAGGGCTATACAGAGAAACCCTGTCTTGAAAAAAAAAAGATTAAGACGATATGGAGACAGGTTAGTTTTATGTATATATGTATATGTGTGTGTGCATGTATGTATGTATGTATGTACGTACATATGTATATACACACACAGGATTGTTATTGTTTAAATGTTAGGTTTTACTTTGTATCCATGGCTGACTTGGTACTGCTATTTTGCACAGACAAGCTTTGAACTCAGTGCAATCTTCTTGCTTCAGTCTCCTCAGTGCTGAGAGAACAGTCAATGTCCTCATCAGCTTTCTGCTTTCCCTCCTCCTCTTCCCTCCCCTCCTCTTCCCTCCTTTCCCCCTTTGTCCTCCTCTCCTCTTTCTTCCCCTCTTTTTCCTCCTCTCCCCTTCTTCTCCTCTTCACCCTATTTCGTCTTCCTCCTCCCATCCCCTCCTTCCCTTCTCTCTTCTCCCCTCTCCTCTCCTTTCCCTTCCTTCCTACTTTCTTTTTGACCTGATGTTGTACTACATAGCCCAGACTAGCCTAGCCTCCAAGTCATCAGGTAGTCCTAGCTGGCTGCAAATTTACAATCCATCTGCATCAGCGCTCTGGGTGCTATGACTGTAGGTGTGGGGCACTATGCCCTGCTTATTTTTAAGCGTTTTCTTTAAAGTCTGTTAGTTAAGACTCTATCAACATACGGAGCTGCAGTGTTTTGGAAGAATCTTCGCAGTCATCTAATTCCATAAATATGCCTGAGATCATGTGCCAAGTCTGGCAGATTGATGGATACTCCTTGGAACAATGTGCTAAGAAATGCGCCGAAGAAAGCTGCTTCTGGGGAGAACGTAAAGCTTAGTGTACAAACGAGCAAATGGCTGTGAGAGGGGATGCAACGCGTCTCTGCACACTACACACATTCACCCAAATCTAGATCAGCCTTCCACTTCAGGGGAACTTACCTGAGGCCTCGCAGCCTGCCAGTGAGCCCAGGAGTCGCCAACTCTATTCTAGTAATTCTTGCCACACACTTCAGACACTAGGCTGTCTCTGCTACACTAAACAGTCAGTCTGGCCTGGCTACGCAGATCTGTTATTGGCTACTCAGGATGCCGAGGCAGGAGGATGGAGAGTTCAAAGCCTGCTTGGCACTGTTTATCCATCTCTTCAAAACTGAAGCATTCTCTCTGAGGTATAAGACTCCTAAGACTTGGAAAGCTAAAGGAACAATACCCAGGAAGTTTAGAAAGTTACAATACTCAAGGAACTTCTCCACAAGATTGAAATCTGGAAACTCTGGGGAGAGACAAGCCTCGGGGGGAGCTGCCTACAGCCTGCGGCTTTTAAGTCATCTCAGGTTCCGAGGTGGGGTTTTGGTGATACTGCAGGTTCTGCACCATGCTCCTGTATGTAACCTCTCACCCACTAATTGTAAGGACCGCAAATGCATTCACCAGTTCCCAAGCTAGAAACAGGTAGAATACTTTCGTTGGTCTATTAGTCCTTAGTCAGCCCCTAATTTGGAATGTTTACATTTCCCAAAAAGAAGGTCACAGGACAGCTGAGCTACAGAGTAAACTCAAGACTAAATGGAGTAACTTAGCGAGACTGTTTTGTTTTTTGTTTTGTTTTGTTTGTTTGTTTGTTTTAAAGGTAGGGAGGCTGGGGCTATAAGAGTACTTGCAAAACCCTGGATTGGATCTGTAACACCATAAATAAACAAAGCAAATAAGCAAACAAACAATTATATCAAAACATCACTCCTATGAAGACATGCACATATACTTCTCTGTATGCTAAAAGTATGAACATTAACATTCAATAGCTTGCAAACCAGACCTCTCACTAATTAAGGAAGTGTGAATTAGTGAGTTCTCATGACATAGGCAAGGGAAGTTCCTTAGGCTCTTTCAAGAGCCTTTTTATTTGTTTCTTTCTATAATTTAAAAAAAAAAAACTACTATGATTTGGCCCGGAATAGAAGCAGTGAAATAAAAACTCAGGTTGGCAGACCACTATGGAGTGGATTCCCAGCTAATGCTATGATCTACAAACACTGGCATAAGGATTTTTTTTTTCTTCTCTTTCTTCCTAGCGGTGGAATGTAAAGGAAATGTCTGAGAAACAGCTGGAAATGATCGCTGAGCTTTGTGACTAGGCCTGTGAAATGCCGTAAATTCAGAGAATCACTTCAGAAGCCCGGGACCACCGTATCCCTCGGAAGATGTGTACGGACGTTGGGTTAAGCCCTCACCCTGGCCTTTTCTTGGATTAAACTTCATGGACTGGCTTTAATGAAGACTCTGTCTTCTGACACTTGAAGGAAATTCTTTCTTTTCTTCTTGACCACTTTCCCCGTACTTTACCTAATTTGTAATCGAAACATTAATTAATGAGTTAACTAACGAGCAGGGTTGTCTGGAGCTTCTGGGCTTCTGTGATCCTCCTTTCTGTGCATCCTGAGCTGGGGAAAGGGGCTTTGGCCATCACTCCTACCTCCCCTTCACCTTACAACAATATAGTCCTCCAGGATGTATCTTGTGATTCTTTCATTTTTTTCAGCCCATCAAAATTCATAAACACAACAATTGATAAAGAACCATGATTCCATTTTGCACACACAAGAGCACTCAAAATCCAGTCCTATCCAGCTCAAGTGAGGTAACTCTGAAAGGCTACCTGTATGTGTCTTCTTATTATACCTAGGATTCCTTGTGCTAGTTGATTTGGAGAGATTCCGTGGGGAAAAAACAAAACAAAACAAAAAAACAAAACGCAACTGTGCAGACAAACACTAGACAACAGCAACATAAACCGCAGCCCAAGCCCGTGTGTCTGGCGATGGCTGCCCTTGTCACCTGTGTTCAGACAGGAAATGTTCTGTGACTGTGAGCGGTAGAAGCTGGAGACATGAAGAAAATGTCAGAGATGAAAAGCATGGCCGATGGGAACCGACGGCAACGTAGGATTGCTCGAAGTATATCACAGCAGATCTGTGTAAGATGGCGCACACCTGTGATCTCAGCACCGGGGAGGCTGGGGCAGGGAAACTGGAGAGTTCAAAGCGAGTCTGGCCTCATCTCATAAGGCCAGAGTAAATAAGTGAATGTTGAAGTATGATCACGCCAGGTTTTTAAATGACAGGATCCTCAACCACATCCCAGAGACCAGGGGAGATCAGCAATCCTCAGCCCCACTGAGATGTGTTAACAATTTACCTTTCACGCTGCACTGCAGTGAAAGAGTAACTGAGTGCTGGAATCATTCAACCGAAGCAGGCCAGGATATGGACGAACAGAAAACTGGCGGAGGCATTAGCATAGACTCTTTGATCTCCTTTCTCTGAACACAGTTTTCTGTGTTTTAGAGGGGGAGTAAATGACCAGATGAAATATTACATTCCTCTGCCTGCTGCACATTTAGGTATTTTAAGTGTAAGAAAGTCTTTAGGGCTTGCTTTGTTGGTAGACGCAAAACCTGATATTTGTGCTTGTGTCGTACATGCCAGACCAACAAGAATTTTTATCCAAAGTTCCAGCTAGAAGAGTCAGGGAGGAAACGAGCAGAGCTCCGCCCTGGGTTCCTCCCACTGCCCTCATCTTCTTGGGACGCGCTACCTAGTGAACCCACACACTCTATACAAATCCAAAAGACAAAACAAACAAACAAAAAACCAGGCAGAGGGTACGACACAAAGAAAGCAAAACTGCTGAAGAAGCCTTGCAGGTTTGACACCAGCACTTTCGACTCTCGGGAAGAATTCCATGTCTGGGCTAATGAGTCTCGTGTATTTCCTTCTTTTTGTGGTTCCGAAACAAAATGTCTCTGTCTTATGGTCTGTCTCAAAGCATGACAGTTATTCTTTATGATGTCACGTATTAAGCTTGAGCAAATGGGCGTTTGATTATGAAGTGTCAAAGTGCAATGTGAGAAAGCAACTGAGAGGCACAATAAAAGTGTTTAAATTGGATGATGAGAACCATCCTTTGTAAGGACAGACAGGATTAAAGTCCCCCTCTGCTTTTGGAATGAATTATTAGGAAGCAAATGTTTTGAATTGCAAACATGTGACACAGTTTTAGTTGCTGTCTGTTCCCTCTCCCGTCTGCCTACTCTGTTTTTTTTTTTTCTCCCCTAACCAGGAATGTTTTTGTCAACGTGTGGTGCTACATTCTAGTAGGCTACAGGATGGGATTATCACACTCAAATTGGGGAGGCTACAAAATGCCAGTCCACTATCAGATCAAGGTTTTTGTAATGAACGATTTCTATATATTTTCAGGGCTAGTTTGCATGTAATAGGCAACCATTGCAAGGAGAAAATAAGTATCTATCCATAGTGATAGGTGATGATAGTGAATGTCAGACTATGAACAACAGAAAAGACAGTTGGAGAAATACAAAAACATTCCACACTGCTGAGATTTTCTAGTTACTCATAAGATCCATGTGAATCCATGTGAGCAGAAGTGGCGAGGGTCAGGCAGGCTGTATTATCATTGAAAGAACCTGGTGATTTGTAATTGATTATACAGATAAAATGGATATGGGAGATTCTTATCTGTCTACCTATCTATCCATCCACCCACCCACCCATGCATCCATGCATGCATGCATGCATCCGTCCATCCATCCATCCATCCATCCATCCATCCATCCATCCATCCATCCATCCGTCTATCCGTCTATCTATCTATCTATCTATCTATCTATCTGTCTGTCTGTCTGTCTATCTATCTATCTATCTATCTATCTATCTATCTATCTATCTATCTATCTATCTATTTTTAGATGCATCCCTTCACTGTGGGTTTAATTTAATATCTCTCTCTCTCTCTCTCTCTCTCTCTCTCTCTCTCTCTCTCTCAATAGGGGTTCTCTTTGTAGCCCAGGCTGTCCTGGAACCTGAGCTCGAGACCATGCTGGCCTCGAACTCACAGAGATTCACCTGCCTCTGCCTCTTGAGTGCTGGGATTAAAGACATGTGTCACCACCACTTGGCTTAATTTACATCTGCTGGCTATTTACTTAAACATTTTCGTGTATATATGTGTGTGTATATATGCGTGTTTCGTGTATATATGCCTGCCTAGCATGCATGAATCCCCAACACACCATAAATTGAGCATGCTACCACACTGATAGCCCTCTTTCAGGTGGTAGACACCACTGGGGGATTAGAAATTCAGACTCATCATAAACTACAAAATGAGCTGAAGGCCAGTCAGGAGACCATGAAACCTCGGCTAGAAAAACAAAGTATGCCAGGACCGTTTTGTTTTGTTTTGTTTTTCGAGACAGGGTTTCTCTGTGTAGCCCTGGCTGTCCTGCAACTCACTCTGTAGACCAGGTTGGCCTCAGAAATTAGCCTGCCTCTGCCTCCCAAGTGCTGGGATTAAAGGCGTGCACCACCACCGCCTGTTTTCCAGGACTGTTTTTTAACACCATGTTCTACCTTCTTTTAGCACCAAACTGTCTGCTTCAGATCATAGGAAGTGTTTCGTGCCTTACAAGGATAAAAGAGTATTCTAGACCCAGGAGGGCCTTAAAGGAAACTATTCACTATCAAAACCCCATGTTTTAATTTAAACATGTGGTTCTGAGGTGGACCATATAGAGTCAAAAAGACTACTGGTCTGCACAGATCCTAGATCTCCCTCTGCCTTTCCTTGTTATGTGTTAGGGTTAGGGTTAGGGTTAGGGTTAGGGTTAGGGTTAGGGTTAGGGTTAGGGTTAGGATTAGGGTTAGGGTTAGGGTTAGGGTTAGGGTTAGGTTAGGGTTAGGGTTAGGGTTAGGGTTAGGGTTAGGGTTAGGGTTAGGGTTAGGGTTAGGGTTAGGGTTAGGGTTAGGGTTAGATATGCAATCCCTGTTAGCCTAGGCTTCTCTGTTGTGGCTAGCTTTCTATTACCTTCTTTTAACATTAATACTAACACAACAGATGGAGCTTCAAGGAGACGACAGAAAACTTGGGTGTCCTGGTTCCTCTTTAAACAGGAGATACTTGGGGGAGGAACACTTCTAATCATTTCCCATGTATCAGTGGCTTCTCCAGCTTCCACAATCAGGCTTCCTGCCTGTATAGGTCGGAATCTTAAATCTCAAAACTTGTTCTGCTGCTCTGATCTGGAATCCATCCCATGCAAATGCCTCCCCTTTGTCACTGCTTTATTTATTCCAGGTTTCCGAGTCTCTTTTTGTCCGTGAACTTTTGGTACAATGCTATGGCTGCTTCTGCTGCTCAGTTATATGTTCGAAGTTGGGAGTCACAGGAACAGTAGTATGGAAACAAACAGGGTGCAGAGATCTTTTCCTTGTATTCTTTGCCATAGCTATTCTGTCTTGATGGTGGTGTGGATAACGCTTTTGCTATAAATCATTATAAATTGTATTTTATGTGATTTTTGAAAGGGAAAGCAATAAAATACATTTTAAATTCAATTTCTCTTTAGAGAAGACAATGGTCTGGCGACAAATAAGCAAAGCTAGAGGAGATATCGACCAAATAGCAAAGCTATGCCATTTTAAAAAGAAAATTTGCTACTGGGATGCATAAAAGCCATAAAATGGTGGTTCAAAATGGTGGTCTGAGACCACATGGGGCTTTAGGATCTTCTTGATGGCTAGACTTCAGGCTAGTCCCTTACAATTTTACAACAAATATAATCACATTTATGTTTGCTTTATAGTTGAGGATGAGTTGGCTTGTAGCCTTCATGAATGTCTTGTTCAAATCAGTGTGTCTCAACAATTTTGGTTACTGTCTGTAGCCAAGGATGCCTTGTGCTATACTGGTGTTACTTGTGGGTCAGAAATAAAAATTAAAAAAAATAAAAAATGCTAGAATTGTCTACATGAACACTTTAAATAAAAAGTTAATCCTCACTGTACAAGAAATATGCACAAAGCTTAAGCTAATACTAAAAGTGACTAAACATGAATGAATGAATGAATGAATGAACAAATATGTAAGTAAAAGATCGTTTTTGACCTTAAGTACTTACAGCCCCAAATACTGAGTCAGAAAGCTCTGAAAGTTTAACCTTGAAATGATCCCATCTTTCAGTCATTGTGAGGAAAGTGGTGATGTTTAATGTGATAATCTGGTTAAGTCTGAACAAAGAGAATAAAATAGGAAAGGAACAGATGCACAAGAGAAAAGGAGGGGAGGAAGGGAGAGAGGGAGGGAGGAAGGGAGAGAGAGAAGAGGGAAAAGGAGGAGAGAAAGAAGAAGGAAGAGAGGAAGGGAAAGATGGGTGTGAAGAGAGAAGAGAAAAATGAAGAGGAGACTATCTTGGCTCTTGTGACTTTACTGTGCCTGTCCTTAGCTATCTTGAGGTTCAGGTGTACGTCTATGCTTGGACTTCAGGCGCTGGCCTCATAGCTTGGGCTCTAGACAGTAGGCCATTCTTCTAGGCCATTTCTCTGTGATCCTTTCTTTTGTCAGTGAGAGCAGCAGTTTTTATCTCGTAGGGAATGGGGAGTGGCTAACAAGAAGGCGCCATCTTTGGTAGACTCAATAGTTATCCTCACTACATGAGAGCAGACATTTCAGTGTCCACAACTAAAGAGGAATATGAAATATTTGGAACAGATTCATCTCAGTAGCGAGAAAATGAAGTACACGGTTGAAAACAGTTCAAATTTGGTTTAGTTATTCTGCCGAGGGAAGACGGACTGAAATCATCAGTTACTAAATTTCTCTGCTGATGTTAGAATGAAGAATAATATCAGCAGTGAAGGTTGCAGCCCCGTATTTAACCTAGAAGTGAAGGCATTTAACAAATATTTATGAACTGAAATGTAATGTGGTTTTGGCATATTTAGCTTCATAGTAGTTTAATTCAAAAGGAAATTTCAAAGACCGCCACACTATGTAACTGAAAGTTTCATTTCTAAAGATGGTAACTTTCGCTTGGAGGCAGGGAAGGAAATGTATAGAACTTAATTACAAATTGAATGTATTGAGCAAAAGTATTTGAAACACATAGCAACATTTTAAAATTTGATAATGACTATACATCAGTTTGAAAAACGTAAGAATCCTTTCCCAGAGGCAAAGTGCCCAAATGGAAACTTCTCAAGAAAAGCCCTCCCCAAACTGACCAATCAAATATGATTATTTTGTTTTGACATTACTTTTTAAGTTGGGTGATTATTTAAAACTGGTGGGAACATACACTGGTACAGCCTTTTGTAGGGTAAATATTCAGTCCCAAAACCGAACAAAACAAAACAAAACAAAACACCCAAACCCCAAACCAAAACCAAAACCAACCAATCAGAAAAACAAACAAACAAACAAATAAACAAACAAAAAACCTCTGAATCGGATTTTTAAGTTTTCTTCTGTAGCTAATGGGAAACCGACACAGGCACAAATCTTTGTGTGTAATGATGTTCACAGTGACATCAGATAGCAGTTCAGTGATGACCAGTGGCAAAAAAAAGTGTAGTGACACATCTAGCCAGTAATTGTATTTATATTCTCTCTCTCTCTCTCTCTCTCTCTCTCTCTCTCTCTCTCTCTCTCTCTTACATTTATCCTTTAGTTTTTTTCTTTTCTTGTATTTTTTATTAGATATATTCTTTTTATTTTTCTACATTCTTTGTTTACATTCCAAATGGTTTCCCCTTTCCCAGTTCCCCCCCACCCCATAAGTCCCATAAGCCCTCTTCCCTCCACCCATTCCACAATCAACCCCCTCCCATTTCTCTGTCCTGGTACTCCCCTACATTGCTGCATTAAGCCTTTCCAGGACCAGGGCCCTCTCCTTCCTTCTTCTTGGGAACGATTTGATATGTAAATTGTGTCTTGGATATTCAGAGTTTCTGGGCTATGGAGAAATGGATGTAGAAAATGTGGTATATTTACACAATGGAATACTTAGCAATATTCTCTCTCTCTCTCTCTCTCTCTCTCTCTCTCTCTCTTTTTTTTTTTTTTTTTTTTTTTGAGACAGGGTTTCATGGTGAAGTTTTGGTTGCCCTGGAGCTCACTTTGTCGAGTAGGGTGACCTTGAACTCACAGAAATCCACCTGCTTCTGCCTCTCAGGTGCTGGGATTAGAGGCATGTGGCACACCACTTGCAACTCAATTTTATATGCCTTTGAATGTTTCAGTTTTTTGCAAAGTATGCTTTTGTTACTTAGAAGAGTTTTTGAAAGCCACAGTGTTGCTTGAAGTTCATTGCTGGGCCAGAGTGTCATTCCTCACAGTTCTCACTCCTGAAATAACTGACACAGTTATCTGAGGAGTTCACATTTGTAGAATAGAATCTGCAATGCTAATTAAAAGCAAAATCCTGCAGTCCTTCACAACTGTGAAGTCGGCCATCAATGGTGCTGGCGCCGGAAAGAAAGGTCTGTGAAGACTCTAATCCTCTAATTGGTAAAATAGAAAACATTTTTACTTCTATGGGTGATTTTTACACATAGCTAGGTGGTCCCAAAGTTAATGTCAAATACTAACTACTCTGACAGTTACACCCAAATTTCTCACATGGGGGAGTCCCAGTTTTTCACTTAACCATATGGCGCTAAGTACTGTCTGTTTCCTTTCTAGGAAGGCTTGATGTCAGGAGCATAATAGGATGTAGAGAGTAGCAGCCCCGGAGAGTGAACAGAACCCAGGGATCACAAGGCTGCCTAGTCAGTAAAGACTACACACTTATCATGTAGACCTAGAGCCATGACTCAGTCAACCTCTGCAGCTTTAGAGGGATGGCTGGTACAGGTACAGACTCACCTCTACTTGTGGTATCTCTCCTCTGTCCTTGGCTTCTTAGCAATTGGAAATACATACCTATAAGACTTCTAACTTAACATGTGAGAAAAGATTAAAAGGAAGAAAAGTAAGAGGAATAATAATAATAATAATAATAATAATAATAATGAAGAAGAAGAAGAAGAAGAAGAGGAAGAAAGAAAAAGGAGGAAGAAAAAGAAGGAGAAGAAGAATAAAAGAGCATCTACCCATCCTGTTTAGAGGAATTCTTGGCCTTGATGGTTCATTTTATATCTGGTATGAACACCAAAATAAAACATCTGTATATGTTGCACAGCTTCCATTCCCTAGAAGAACATGTCAATAAAGGTGTCGTGAGAACTACAGACATCAGCAGACATGAATATTAAGTTTCCACCATCTACTTTGATTTATAGTGAAAATCAGGAGCACTAGACTTTAGGATCTCTGGCATTAAGTTTGACATACTAAGACCAGACTGGGATTTAAGAATGATTTTCATGGCTGGGAATTGAGAAATAGAATATTGTAATATAAACTGATCATGGTAATACACTCACGTTGAAGCAAAGAGCACAGTTACAACCATAGCAAAGAAGTGGAGTGAACTGGAGGTCACAGCTGGAATTGTGTTCCAGAAGAAAAGAGAGCAAAGTGCTAAATATGGTCTCAGGGGAGATTAAACATGAAGACCTAGGAAGCATCCTAAATATGAATAATGTGTGTGCCCAAGGAGGATATCAGAGTCAGTGAGAGGGAGACATATGCTACAATGGAGAAAATCTGTGCTGAAGACGTTTGATTCAGCAGTTGGTACATTCTATACAACTCTTGACAGAGCTTCTTGTATTTCTCCTCTTTAGGATTTGACTCTTCTAGGCTTAAAAGTTGGAGGGCCTCTTGGTACCATTAAAGATGGGAAGTCAAACAAAAGAATAAATGTGGGGTTGAGAGATGTTTCCACTATTACGAACACTTCAGTCTCTTGCAAAGGACCTGGTTGGTTCGCAGAGCCTACAGAGTGGCTAACAATTGCCTGTGTCTCTTAGCCCCAAGTGATTTGATTCCCCGGGCTCTTGCACACACAAGGTACACATAAACTCATGTAGACACATACACATAAATAAGTAGAAACAGAGAAGTGAGCTCTCAGACATGATTTGCTCTAGGCAATAAAACTAGAGTGCAACTAACATTAAATAGTGATTCCATGTATTTGTGGATATGTTAATACGAGGCAGAGAGAGGAGAGGGGCTGGAGAGTCCGTGAAGCTAAAATTAAGAAAGGCCATAATCTCAAGTATGTGGTCCTGAGTCTGTGACTGACAAAGGACTTGCATACCTATGTTTCCATTTTCCCTTTCTTGAGAATGGGGGAGACAACCAGAACTTTCTAATATACTGTAAAGTGGTGTTAGGAGCATGTGAACAAAACCACATGCAGAAAAAATTCACAGAAATTCAGTTGCTACCAAGAGCTCAGGGACCCTGTAACAGTCAGGTCTGTTACAAGTTTCAGGAGCTGCACAGTGGCTCTTCAAAAGCTAACCTTGTTTTTTTGTGTGTGTTTGTTTTGTTATTTTTTTTTTATGGTTGTGAGCCACCATATGGTTTTTGGGAATTGAACTCAGGACCTCTGGAAGAGCAGCCAGTGCTCTTCACCGCTGATCCATCTCTCCAGCCCCAGGCTGACTGTCTTTAAAAGCAGTATCCCTGCTTTGTGGAGCAAGCTAGTTTCACTGTAAAGAAAGAAGCCTGTACTTGCCTAAGTGATTGCAATTCCACAGTTCCCAGACACATCAGATAAAAATCATTAAACACACATCAATCACGTGGAATACATAGCGGCAGCCACAAGAGTGGAAAGTTATTGTAGGATCCACGTCTCCAGCTTGGAAAATAAACTGAGCTCGGACGCATCATTCATTTTCCATAATGTCTCCAGCATTGCTTGCTCAGTATTCACATACCAGCAGGAGATTATTATCTTGGAATAAATAAGATGGTTTTGTTGGAGATGTGGACTTCATTGCATTGTACACATTTGTAGGCTGGGAAACTTTACATTGGTGCACTCAACACAGAACAGGAATGTTATGGGGAATGTGTCTTGGTGTATCTTAAGGCCAGACTATTCCTAGAAAAGTTCTGTAGATGCAAAGCCACAGGGAGGAGAGAGTGGTACTCTATTGCTTTTCTGGTGCTGCTATTACCAATCCTTCTACCAAGGAGTTTATTTGTAGAACCCCATGTCTCCATAAGCACAATAAAACTTTCACAGAACTATGACTCTTGACCATGGCTGAGAGAGGACCATTGGCCTGCCTACCATACTGGTCTTGGGCAGCAAATTATATGGAGATACCAACAACTCAATAAACAAAATAATTAAAATTTGATTGCAACATTAAAATATCAATGTAAAAGGCCTATGCTGAATGAAATATTGCAAGCACCTAGCAGGAATGAATACACTGTAATTTCAAATAAAGAAAAGAGATGTTCAGAATATACTGTTTTAGGCAGTTGAAATTGGATTACAAAGAACATCAGTCCATCCCGAAAGAGGTTTAAACCTAAGAAAAGACCAGTGGAATTGTCAAGAGAGCCTGGGAGTTCTCAATGAGCAGAAGTGAGGAGATTCCTGGGTGACTATGGGCACATACAACTCATTTTAGTTTTAAAGTGTTGGGAAAGAAAGATTTGTGTCTCTGTGTCTTTGACTCAGACAGACTCCTTCCACAGCCCAATGGCTAATCTAGGGAGGAGATGTGGGGCACCTCCCTCCTTCTGCTTTCAAAACAATTTATGCATAGTTCTTTGAAACCAGCAATGCATTCTCTCTAAGGGACTGGGTGTATACTTAAGTAGACATGAACTTAAGAGGAAAAATGTTTATTTCAGAAGAAGAACCAGCCCATAACCACATTTTCCCTAACGTCTGATACATAGGCTCTGGCCAGGGAACGTGGGAGGAACCATGTTCCTCTCGAGGGCACAGCGAGCTCTTCTGGGGGTAGTGACCTTGCCACATATGTGGTTGCTGCTTTGCCTCAGTCTATTTCCATAATATATGGGTGGCTCACTGCCATACCCCAGCAAGTCCACTGCCAAGACATGGAGAGTAGGAAGTCTCTCTCCACCTACGTCCAACCTAAAACAACTACAGTTTCGCTGGGCATTTGTTCTATTGCCTTCTCCCTAAGGACAAGAGAGACCGAGGGGTATCTGATTAGTTAAAAGATACATTTCAAGCTGAGGACTGAACAGATAACTCCACTGTCTTTCACATTCTTCCTACGGAATACTCAATGGGAGTGGCATGGCTCTGTTTTCCTTCTATTAAACCCACACATGAGCTACAAAGTCTTCCAGATCAGCGGTGTGATCAAAGTTAAACCTGTCTGGAGCTTAGTACTGCAGTGTATAGGTGTTCTCTCAAATTAATATCTTCTCTAAAAATATCCATGTGTATATCATTTTTTTTTTTAGCAGCAGATGAATAAGTGGTATCTGTATCCAAGCCTTCGACCCAGGGGAATCTGTGTGACTGAACATGTGGTGGAAGCATCCCTGACTGCTTTGAAAACTTGGAGGAAACACAATTTTTCTTGGCATGTTTATTTTAAACATGATAGAGTCGAAAGACCCTAGAATCTTCTGAAATAAGAAGGGGAGAGGAATTTCTTATCTTCCTCTAGGAAGAGGTGCATTCTATGTTTGGAGTATTTTTTATAAGAAAACTTAGAACTCTTCTAAGAAGAACTTCCTTGAAGGATATGTCATGGAGCATTTTCACACTGAATGAGCTTCCTGGTACTTGTGACTGGGGTGACTGGGATAACTACATATTTAGATATAAGTGAATTTATGGAGGGATTCACTCCACTTTATTCACTCAATTTTTTGGCAAAATGTCTTCATCAGAGTATTTGTTAAAGGTGTACTACATGATGGAATGGTGGAATGAATGAATGAATGAATGAAATGACCACACTTTATAAATTTCACTTGAACAATGTCATTAGGTAAATAGTTCTTTGAAAAATTGAGAGAAACAGGTTCTCCCAGCCCAACTCCCCCTCTGAGAGACTTGTCTTCTTAGAAGGAACCCAGAGTGCCCTACTTCTCAACTTTGCCTTCAACACCACCTCTATCTTTTGTGACATGGCCAATCTGCAGAATTATTCTCCACCAGGAATCCACAGCCACCACACTAGGATGACCACATTACTCACTGCTCATCAGAAAAGATTCTTCATGCAGTAGATGGAAGTTAATAGAGAGACTCACAGCTAGACAATGTGTAGACACTGAGAAATATTGGAGCACTCAGTCCTAAATGGGATGTCTTTACCAAACTCCTTGTCTCAGGGCTCAGGAAACTCCACAGAAGAGGAGGTAGAAAGATTGTCAGAGCCCTGTATGGTGGATGACTCTAAGAAAGCAGTGTCTTCCAGATACAACAGGGCTAGTTCACGCATGAACTCAGAGAGTCCATGACAGCACACACATATTCATGTTCAAAGCAAACAACACATGTCCTGCCACTGAGAAGGGGAAGTGGACACAAAGTCCCCCACCATCTTCCCACCGCCCCCACCAACCAAGAATCTAGCCTCAATTGATACTCGCTGGGAAGGGAGCAATCAGCATCCTCCAAAGATGTGTCTACGGGTCAGCCAACCACGCTCCAGGGAAGGCCTCAAGACCAGACCAATACAGACTCCATGTTTAGTTTTGTTCTATTTGGTGTGCTTTTTGGTTTGTTTTGGTATTTTTTTTTTTTTGTTCTTTTGTCTTGTTTTGATTTTCATTGGAGGGTGATGTTGAGAGAAAGAGGAAAATATGAAGTTGGGAACACAGGTTGGTGGGGAATTTATAGAATAAATTGGGAGAGGAGGAGTGTGACCAAAAGCCATAGAATAAAAATTGAAATAAAAATAAATTAATTGAAAAATAAAAAATATCTTGGGAGAATGACTGATGAGATGGCTCAACAGTGAACTTTTACTGATCTTAGAAGGGACATTGTTTCAGTTCCGAGCCCCTGCATGAAGGCTCACAACCATCTGTGATTCCAGTTTCAGGGGATCTGAGGTTCTCTTCTGGCCTCGTTAAGTACAAGCATTCACATGATGGCTAAGCCACCTGTGATGGTTTGTATATGCTTGGCCCAGGGAGTGGCACTATTTGAATGTGTGACCTTGTTAGAGTAGGTGTGTCATTGTGGGCGTGGACTTTAATACCCTAGTCCTAGCTGTCTAGGAGCCAGTCTTCCACTAGCAGCCTTCAGAGGAAGATGTAGAACTCTCAGCTCTGCCTGCACCATGTCTGCCTGGATGCTGCTATGTGCCCACCTTGATGATAATGGGCTGAACCTCTGAACTTATAAGCCAGCCCCAATTAAATGTTGTCCTTTATAAGACTTGCCTTGGTCATGGTGTCTGTTTACAGCAGTAAAACTCTAACTAAGACACTGCCAAAACACTTATACACATTAAATAAAAATAAATAGATGTTTAAAAATTGATTTTCTGTAGATTGATGCTTACATGGAATGAGACATGTGGACTTTGCCCTCTTATTTGTACCTGTGATTTGAGGAACTTTGTAAGGACCATTAAAATTCTGAGCGGGTTTTTTCCCTTTGTTTGATATACAGCTGTGTCTGCAATTCACAGCTTTAGTATGTATGAGCTAATCTAAGCAAAATAGTAACTGTGACATATATTGCTTAGAATTGATTAAATTTTCAAGGCTATTCTGATTATATTTGTTAAGACATTTAGTTCCCACACACAAAGATGAGATCTGTGTTATTGTCCCCATGCCACAAGAAGCAGGGATAGGAAGCAGAAAATGGTATCTGTAGAGCTAGATCCGAAATCAGTTTGGGCTTAGGGTCTATGATCAAATACTATGTTTATCTTCCTATCAGTTTAGTTCCTACAGGGGAGTCTGCATTTTTTCCTTTCCTTTACCCTACAGAAATTACAGAAAAGTAATATAAAATCAGAATAAATAGTGACTATACTGGCTTGTTTTGTATCAACTTGACATAAGCTGGAGTTATTTCAGAAAAAGGAGCTTCAGGTGAGGAAATGCCTCCATGAGATCCAACTGTGAGGCATTTTCTTAATTAGTGACCAAAGGGGGAGGGCCCATTGTGGGTAGTGCCATACCTGGGCTGCTAGTCTTGGGTTCTATAAGAAAGCAAGCTGAGCAAGCCAGGGGAAGCAAGCCAATAAGAAACATCCCTCCATGGCCTCTGCATCAGCTCCTGCTTCCTGACCTGCTTGAGTTCCAGTCCTGACTTCCTTTAGTGATGAACAGCAATGTGGAAATATAAGCTGAATAAACCCTTTCCTCCCCAATTTGCTTCTTGGTCATGATGTTTTGTGCAGAAATAGAAACCCTGACTAACACAGTGACTTCCAGGATTTGAATGAAAGGAGTAAAACCTGTGTATCCTCATCCAGAACTCTAGCATCCCTGCCCCTGGCTCAGCTTAGGAAGAGTGTCACTGTGGGCGAACAGGCAAGGCTCCATCTGCCTGTACCTCCCAGTCAAAGGTAACCTGTCTTACTAAAGGGTTTTTATGCCTTTTATGTTGCTTAGCCTCCCGCATGACTCTAGGCTACAAATACTGAATTTTGGTCAACTGCAATCAAAAGATCAGAAATTATTATTTCGCTCGCCCAATACATGGGTAGACTCAGTATCCAGATTGCTTTACACTGTAAATACTGAGGCACGGATTGCCTTTATCCCATCTTTCTGATAAAGCCAAGATTCCACACCAGAAAAGGCAAGTTGAGTTCCAGAGGCTACTGCTCCATCACCGCAGTTCTACTATGACTGTTTGCTATAGTTCCTCAGGTAGTGACACCCCCCAATCATACAATTATTTGGTTGCTACTTCAAAACTATAACTTTGCCACTATTATGAATTGCAATGTAAATATCTGATATGCAGGCTGTCTGATTTGGGACGCTAATGTGGGTCACAACCCACAGGTTTAAAATTAGTGATCTAGAATCTTGTAAAAGAAAAAAAATCAGGTTATAATTTTTAGAGAACCAGTAATGACTTCTCTTCTCCATGAGCAGAGCAGAGCCTTGAGATTTTGCCCAAGGAAAGAAGCGAGTAAGAACACAGGCTTGATATTCCTTATAAAAGAGCTAACTTTCGTTGCAGTAGAACAAGGGAAGTTCAAGCTCACCTATAACTTACCACAGTAGAAACCTCGATGGTAAGTTGTTAAGGAGAGACTGGGAATTTTAGAAGATCAACAGGTAGGCATCTTATGAAGAGGGTGGGGCATGGAAAGAGAGAAATGGCAAGAGTCCTTCTGAGGTCAGAATAAACCTCATATCCTATTTTCAAAACATCCCCTCATCAACAAATCCAAGTGGAATACACTGGACTGGGAAATACTTGAATGTTATATGTTAGTGCTGGAAAAAAGGCAACTAAAACAAACTAAATGTCTAGAATACACGGCTCTGTCAAGTAGAAGACATTTTGGAACAGACACAAAAATAAGCCTTGAAAAATACAAAGGGATTAGAATCATGTGCACTGTGGAATTGGAAACAAACAAGGAAGGAACACAGAGAAGTCAAATATATAAGGGAATTAAATAAAAGTTGTAGATCATCAGTGGATGAGGAACAAGAGTCACCAGAATGCTTATGACGAAGTTCATGATGAATAAGGATGAAGTAAGACATGTCAAGATGTGTGGGCTTCTGGGGAAGCTTGTGGCTACAAACAACTACAGTTCTCTCTCTCTCTCTCTCTCTCTCTCTCTCTCTCTCTCTCTCTCTCTCTCTCTCTGTCTGTCTCTCTCTCCCTCTCTCTCTCTCTCTCTTTCCCTCCCTCCCTTCTTTCTTCCTTTCTTTTCTCCTCCCTTCCTTCCCCTCTCTATTTCCTTCCTTCCTTCCTTCCTTCCTTCCTTCCTTCCTTCCTTCCTTCCTTTTTTCCTTCCTCCCTTTCTTTTTGTTTTGAGACACAATTTCTCTATGTAGCCCTGGCTGTACTGAAACTCAGGCTGGCTTCATACTCAAGGATCCACCTGCCTCTGCCTCCCGAGTGCTTGGACAAAAGACATGAACCACCACTCACAATAAAAAGATGAAGACTTCTACTTAACAATTGCAATTTCTGCCTTGGCACCTGAAAATAAAAGCAAGATAAACAATCAAAGCAAAACACAATTAGTAAAGACCATAGGGGAAAAAAAGTTAAAAAAAATATAAGGTTTTCAAAATGACAGAGGTAATTGAAGGACACCCCCCCCCAAAAAAAAATTTTTTTTTCCAGTCTGTCTGGGCCGGTGACCTGAGCAGGCCTTGGTCACAAACTTCACAAACTAAATGTCTAGAATACACCAGGATCTCAGGGTCCCAAGGCAGGTTTACTTCCAGAAGCTCGGACACACCAAGGATCTCAGGATCCCAGGATCCCAGGATCCCAAAATCCTAGAATCACAGAGACAGCTTGACTCTGAGGAGTGCTGACACAACCAGGATCACAGGAAGGACAGGCCCCAGTCAGATATAGAGGGGGAAGGTACACTAGAGATAATCAGATGTTAGGGGGCAAGCATAAGAGCATAAGCAACAGAAACCAAGGTTACTTGGCATCATCAGAACCCAATTCTTCCCCATAGTATGTCCTGGACACACCATCACATCAGAAAAGCAAGATTCAGATCTAAAATCATTTCTCATGATGATGATGGAGGACTTGAGGGAGTACATAAGTAACTTCCCTTAAAGAAATACATGAGAACATAGGTAAACAGCTAGATGTCCTTAAAGAGAAAACACAAAAATCCCTTAAAGAATTACAGGAAAACACAAACGGGTGAAGGAAATGAACAAAACCATCCAGGATCTAAAAATGGAAATAGAAACCATAAAGAAATCATACAGTGAGACAACCCTGGAGATAGAAAACCTTGGAAAGAGATCAGGAGTCATAGATGCAAGTGTCACCAACAGAATACAAGAGATAGAAGAGAGAATATCTCAGGTGTAGAAGATACCATAGAAAACATTCACCCAACACAAAGAAAATGCAAAAAGCAAAAAGCCCCTAACTCAAAATATCCAGAAAATCTAAGACACAATGAGAAGACCAAACCTAAGGATAATAGGTATAGAAGAGAGTAAAGATTTTCAACTTAAAGGGCCAGTAAATATCAACAAAATTATAGAAGAAAACTTCCCTAAGCTAAAGAAAGAGATGCCCCTGAACATACAAGAAGCCTACAGAGTTCCAAATAGACTGGACCGGAAAAGATATTTCTCCTGTCACATAGTAATCAAAACAGCAAATGCACTAAACAAAGAAAATTAAAAGCAGTAAGGCAAAAAGGTCAAGTAACATGTAAAGGCAAGCCTATCAGAATTACACCAGACTTCTCATCAGAGACTATGAAAGCTAGAAGATCCTGGGCAGACCTCATTCAGACCCCAAGAGAACACAAATGCCAGGCCAGGCTACTATACCCAGCAAAACTCTCAATTACCATAGACAGAGAAAACAAGATATTCCATGACAAAACCAAATTTATAAAATATCTTTCCACAAATCCAGCCCTACAAAGGATAATAGATGGAAAACACCAACACAAGAAGGGAAACTACACCCTAGAAAAAGCAAGAACGTAATCTTCCAACAAACCCACACAAACATAATTCTACCTCTAACAACAAAAATAGCAAGAAGCAACAATCACTTTTCCTTAATATTTCTTAATATGAAAATTAATATTACCAAGATGTCCTAATTGATTGAAATTCAAAAATATGAGAATTAGAAATTTATTGGCTGTCACCCAGTAGTCTTTCTAACTTGGTAATTGGAGAGGTATGTCCAATATTGTACAATCCATATACACTTTCTGCTTGCTTGTATGTGACAGTGTCTGGCTGTGTACCACATAATGGTCTTGAAATCATGCTTCTCCTGTCTTAGCCTCTCTATTAGTAGGATTGTTTATTTGATTTTTTTCTTTTTTTATTGGATATATTCTATATTTACAATTCATTTCCCTTTTTTCTGGTTTCCCACCCCCCTAAGTTCCCACATGCCCTTTTCCCTCCCCCTGCTCCCTCATCTACCCCTTCCCACTTCCTGTTCTGGTATTCCCCTACACTGATGCTTTGATCCTTTCGAGCATTAGTGTCCATTCCTTTCTTCTTGTCAGACATCATTTGGTATGTGAATTGTGTCTTTGGTGTCCCGCGATTCTAGGCTAATATCCACTTATCAGTGACTGCATACCATGGGTATTCTTTTGAGACTGGGTTACCTCACTTAGAATGATGTTCTCAGCTCCATCCATTTCTCTAAGAATTTCATGAATTCATTGTTTCTAATGGCTGAATAGTATTCCATTGTGTATATATACCACATTTTTTGTATCCATTCCTCCGTTGAGGGACATCTGGGTTCTTTCCAGCTTCTGGCTATTATAAATAAGGCTGCTATGAACATCATGGAGCATGTATCCTTATTGCATGCTGGGGAGTCTTCTGGGTATATTCCCAGGAGTGGTATGGCTGGATCCTCCGGAAGTATCATGTCCATTTTTCTGAGGAACCGCCAGACTGATTTCCAGAGTGGTTGAACCAGCTTGCAGTCCCACCAGCAGTGGAGGAGTGTTACTCTTTCTCCACATCCTCTCTAACACCTGATGTCTTCTGAGTTTTTAATCTTAGCCATTCTGACTGGTGTTAGGTGGAATCTCAGGGTTGTTTTGATTTGCATTTCTCTAATGACTAATGATGTTGAACATTTTTTAAGGTGTTTCTCAGACACACTAAAACTAATAGAAAAGAAACTGGGGAAGACCCTTGAGGACATTGGCTCAGGGGGAAAGTTCCTGAACAGAACACCAATTGCTTATGCTCTAAGAGCAAGAATAGACAAATGGGACCTCATAAAATTACAAAGTTTCTGTAAGGCAAAGGACACTGTCAAAAGGACAAATCGGCAACCAACAAATTGGGAAAAGATCTTCACCAACCCCACATCGGACAGAGGGCTAATATCCAATATATACAAAGAACTCAAGAAGTTAGACCCCAAAGAACCAAATAACCCTATCCAAAAGTGGGGTACAAAGCTAAACAAAGACTTTTCACCTGAAGAAATTCGGATGGCTGAGAAACACCTTATTTGATGTTTTTATACTTTACTATGCTTCTCAGAACAGCTCACATATTTCAAAATTATTTATATAGCCAAAAGAAGTGTACATAATTAATTGGGAAGTGGCTTGTAAGAGAATAACAAAGACTGAGACTGAATGTTTTGCTTGATATTTATAATTATTGTATCAATTTTGAACAAGAAGACCTTATAAGTTACTCTTTTTCTGAGATGAATGCTTTTCAAAATCATCACAGTCAATGATCAAGAATCTTACCTTCACCTAATGTCTGTGCCACCCTCCAAGCAGAACCATTGTTCATTAACACAGTTGATGAATGACTTCATAGATAGACCATTTTAATACATATACCACTTCTTATTTTATTTTATTTTATTTTATTAGATATTTGTTTTATTTACATTTCAAGTGGTATCCCCTTTCCTACCCCTCAGAAAACCCCCCTATTCCATCTCCTCTTCCCCTGCTTACCAGCCCCACCCCACTTTCCTGACCCAGCTTTCTCCTACACTGGGGCATTGAGCTTTTATAGGACCAATGCCCTCTCCTTTCATTGATGTCCGAAAAGGCCATCCTCTGCTACATATGTAGCTGGAGCCATGGGTCCCTCCATGTGTAATCTTTAGTTAGTGGTTTAGTCCCTAGGAGCTCTGGGGGTCCTGGTTGGTACATAATGTTGTTCCTCCTATGGGGCTGCAAACTTCTTCTGCTCCTTGGGTCCTCTCTCAAGTTGCTCCATTGGGGACACTTTGCTCAGTCTTTTGTTTGGCTGTGAGCCATGGGTATTTTGATCCACCTTCTAAGAAGGATCAAAGTATCCACACTTTGGTCTTCCTTCTTCTTGAGCTTCATGTAGTCTGTGAATTGTATCTTGGTTATTCTGAACTTTTGGGCTAATATCCACTTATCGGTGAGTGCATACCGTGACACACACACCATTTCTCACATGAATGTAACCTGTTCCCTGTAGGCTAAGAATGATATCAATCACTCAAGTCAAATAGCTTTGACCATAGCAGGAAATCTGTATTCAAATAATTGTGCCTTACAGTTCATTCCTTGGAGCAAAAGAACTGTCAACTCTTAGTTTAGCTACTATGGGCATAAAATCCTTTGGAGATGTGAGGTACATTGAAGTATAGTCTTATTACAATGAACTTCAATGTATAAAAAATGTTCTTACTTTGGGTTTGTACCACATTAAGAACCATGATTTTAAGTTCTACTAAAAACAAAACAAGCATACAAATAAACAAAGAGACTTTATCTTTGATGTTCATTTAATAATATGTCTATAGTTTTTATGATTGGTATAAAAATATACATTGTTTTGAATATAATAAAAATTTTTAAAAAATTAAAAAAACCAAGACAGACTCAAAGTCCTAAACCTCAACAATTCAAAACCAAAGTGATGGAGGCACACTGAATTCACAGTCTTGCAAACTAAGAGGTAAGGAAAACTTCCAGGACTGGAAGTGTAGCTGGTTGACAGAGATCTTGAGCATAATTGCAAGACTATGAATTCAATGTCCAGGACCTCAAAAGGAGAAAATATGGTAGTGTATGGCTGTAATTATAGCTCTGTCAACTCAGGCTATGATAGGAGATTCTTGAGTTGAAGGCCAGCATATGGTATATAGTTGAGACGCTAAGACACAGAGTTAGATAGAGACTTTCCCAATCTGGTGAGAGCTTCTATGAGAAACCACAGTTGATTTTATATGTAATGACAAAAGAGTTAAAGTTTTCTTTCTCCCTAGTTTGGGAGCAAATCAAAGATTTTTGCTATTTTCACCCATTGAAGTATTAGAAGTTCTAGGCAGAGCGCATAGGCAATAAAATGAAACCAACTGATATCTAAATGCGAAGAGATGAAAACTACTGCCCCTTTCAGATGACATGTTTCTGTATTTAGTTAATCAGTTTGTTAGTACTAATAATCAAGTTTGTCAAGGTTGGATTGTTCTTCCAATATACTGTTAAAAAAATAAATTGCATTTCTAGATGCTTACAATGAGCAATGCAAAAATGGATATTAAAATAGCAAACTTTTTTTTTACAGTTTTATCACAAAGGATAAAATAGGCAATAAAGGAACAGATTCAGTGTGGTCCCTGTAAAATTTCAAGGCAGGTTCTCCAAAGAAATGACAAAGCAGTCATAAAATTTTTATTGAAGTGCAAATAAATGAGACAGGCCAATTAATCTTTAAATAGAATGAAGCTATTGAACTTTTAATACTTCTCAGTTTGGAATCCTTACAGCTAGAGCAAGTGTAAACACTTAATACTAGTGTACACACAGGTCAAATGGGAAAGAATAGAGATTCCAGGAAGAAACCTTCACATTTGTGGCCAATCTGTCTTTGACAAGGACCCAAGACAGCTCATTGGAAGATATAATATTTTTTCAGCAATACATGTTGGAAAATGGGATATACATTTATAAAAGAATGAAACTGGTCTTCCACAACCTTGGCAAAATAGTAAGATGGGACAAAGACATACAAGAGCTTAAGTTACAAAACTCTCAGGAGAAAACATAGACCTGATTATTCAATTAGAACAAATATATTTTAACAGTGATATGACTTAGAACAGGTGATAGTACACTAAGAAGTCCTCATTTGCTGTTGCATTTTTATAGAATACTTTGTCAGTGTGTATGAAAACTTAACTAAAGTCCCCCCTTTTTTTTTGTCTAGACAACCTATCTCTAAGGATAAAAGGACATACCTTTTCAAGATATAGACAAGGAGTGATGTGTAAAGATGGCTGACTTGAAGGACCATTTACAAATGGAAACCATCTTACACCTTCAAGAGGAAGAGGCTTGACATTCTTGGTGCCGTCATTTATAGGCTGCCTATTGACTTCCATAGGGATGAAGTAAGTCTATACACACTGACATGGAAAGCTGTTCATAAGCTGGGCGGTGGTGGCGCACACCTGTAATCCCAGCACTTGGGAGGCAGAGGCAGGCAGATTTCTGAGTTCGAGGCCAGCCTGGTCTACAGAGTGAGTTCCAGGACAGCCAGGGCTATACAGAGAAACCCTGTCTTGAAAAACAAACAAACAAACAAACAAACAAACAAACAAAAAAAGCTGTTTATGATATGTAAAGGCAAATGACATCTTCAATCAGGTTAGAATGAGCATAAAACAAGGCTACTGTGTCCTTTTTCCCCCTTAGGCAAATACCTAAACTTTAGCAGTTGGGCAAATATTTGATGCACCTACTTTGACCTAGACTGGTTCCACAAGAACCAGGCCAATCTGAAATAAAAATACATGGTGTTTGAAAATTGGTCCCTTTTAGATTTGATTAGCAACCCGTACTTGAAGTCATTTTATATGCTTTTTATCTATAACGTCAAGGCTATATTCCAGAGTTGGCCTATTTGCATCCAGTGATTGCTCTGTTCCACACCGTAAAGGAATCATAAACAGAAATGTGGTTTAAACACAGAATATACAAAAAAGGTGCACATCAATTTCTAGTGGTTATCCATAGAGAACAGATAGAAATAAATGAATGAAAGAGGGGTACAGTTTACCTTTTAGTCTCTACTTTTTTAATATTTGAACTTAACATGGGTGATTTCATATGTTCATAATTAAACAATAAAGGAGACACGCCACAGATTTCACTAAATAAGGGAGGAACTACATTCGATAAACAGCACATTTTAAAAGTAGTTTTGTTTCTCCTTTTGACATACTCAAAAAGTAGTCTATTCCTTAAACCTAGTTTTTCTCTGTATAGATTCCCTTCTTTCTAGATAAGTAGGATTAACTCAGACTAGATTAAACTTCTTACATTTGAAAGGCCCCCATTGTGAAGTGCCCTCATTTCTGCCATTTCACCAGGATAACATCTCATTTTTGTTCAACCTTTAGTACTCATTTTTCACGATTGTCTTGGTTGGACTGACTTTGTTTAAGATTACATGCAAAGATGTGCCAAATGGCAAGACCCATTATTAAGAATCTAGAATGTTCCAAGTTTTGAGCCTTGCACCAAGTGTTTTCAGTATCACTTACTGTTTTATGTGTATGCTTGTCAAAAGCAATTACCCCTGATTCAGCAAAATTCAATGCTTTCTAACGAATGATCAGGAGGGTAAACAACTCATTTACTCAGAGGGGTTGATATTTTCAGGCCTGCCTCGAAGGAACGGTTCCAAGAGGCCAGAAAAGAATTCAGGAGAAAGGAAATAGCAGGAAGACCCTGTATTTCTCTGCAGATCAGCAGGACTGGTTGCCAACACCAACATCACAACGTTTCAGAGCCTAGTTTTCCATATTTTGAAATGGCTTGCTGAGATTCCACCAAGCAAGTCAATCTGCCGTCAGCCGGGGCTTTTCTGTTTGTGGCTAAACTTTCTACTCCATGGCACCTCAGCTAAATGGTGATGGTTTAACCTTCTGAAAATAAATTAGAAATGATGGTGACTCATACAGAGGCAGTGGTTCTCAAATTTTGACTTGCATCCAAATTGCCTAGAATCTGCCTAAGATGCAGATTCCCCCAGAGGAATCATAGAGTTACCCCAGTGTCTGAGGTGGGGCCTGAGAATCTGCATTTCTGGTGAGTTCCCAGGTAAGCCCATGGCTGCTATGTTTGGAGAACCACTGTGGTGGAAGCTTAGGCTACTAGAACCTTCAATGAATAAAGCCACTCACATGTGGCTCTCAAATACGAGGGCACACAAATATCCATGCCATGGCCTTTCTGATTAACCTACAAAAAGAAGTGCATGGTATATGCAAATACTGCTTGGTCAATGTCTGAAAATGGCAGTCATGAGCTCAGACCATCTTTAATACACACGTTCCTTATTCCTCTGAAAACCAATCTTGAGTTTTGTTTTCTAAGACCACTGAATTAACTAGAACGCATAGGCCCTACAGGGTTAAAAAGAGCCACCAACTCTAGGTTCCCTGATCCAACAACCTGAAGACTGGCTTTCTAACATATTCTGATGATTTTCTGTAGAGTTGTTAGTGGTACACAGAGAATAAGGATTAGACAAGAGTACTTCTGAATTGTTTCAGTCCTGCTTTAATCTAATAGGTATTTTTTTTAGTAGTCGTCAACGCAAACTTCAGTTGGTTCTGTTTATAGTTCAGCAAAATCACTGTATTTCAGATAAGTCTCTTCTGGTTTGGCAACTGGGCTGATTAATTAATAATACTTGTATTAATTAAAGATGAAAGCTGTTATTCTTACAGTGTACACTGAAATCCTGCCAGGCAAAGTGGAAAGGTCTAACTTCCAACTTATTCAGCAAATCGTGTGCCAGACGTGGTGTTAATTGTTTTATGCATACTTATGTGTTTTCTTTTTATTATGTTATATTGAGATGGGCAGAGCTTTAATTTTCACACCAGCTTAGTCAGGCTGGTTTTCAACTAAATCAGGCATGCCAGCAAGTGTTTTCCAGAAAGCTGAGGTTTGCCTTATGAGAAGCCAAAGGCAACTCCAATCATTACTGAAAATGTCACGTATGTGGAAGGAGGCAGCCCTGCCTGTATGCACACTTAGGTTACAAGAGCAATAATCATTCATCTTAACTGTGAAGTTGGGAGAATGAAAAATTCGAGTGCAACATTAATTCAATAAAGACACATATTTTCTGTTCATTCTATGGATGTCTTTGCAGCATTTAGGTAGTGTTTGGGTCATTTAAGTAATCCTAGGAAAGCACAATTTTTGTGGTCACTTCTACATTAATATATATGAAGAATAAAGAAGTTGTTTCTTTAGGCCATGAGTCAGATTATTTAATGAGTATTTATGAGAGAGGGGAGGGAGGGAGGGAGGGAAGGAGGAAGGAAACAAGTGTACCAGGATGCTCTTACTTTAAAATAATAACGGGAAGAACACCTTCCTAGTTGGAAATGGATGATTTGTGTCCCAGCTTTTGTCTTAGTTATACAACATTGTCTGGTGCATCAACCTTTCTAAGCCCATTCAACTATTACCTACAAAGTAGAACCCATGTGTCTTTCGGAGCTCATAGACTTTTCTTTAAATAGAACCAACCTATATAAAGCACTGGTTCACAAAAGCTCAAAGAATATATGTATTTGTGACACATACTGGGTATTGGGATTCCATGCTGAAGGTCGGTGAAGCCATAAAACATTTTTATTTTGCTTTCTCTATCTCCAAAGTCTTGCATAATCCCTGGCATAATCCCTGGTGATAAATATGAATGTATTAAATGAATGGATGTATCATACATAGTAGCTAACCACACATAAAATATGACAGTCTTTATCTAGATTTGAAAATACACACCTGGTCATTCCTGCAGACTGATCTCATTTGTTTGAATATGAAACAAGAGGACCAGGTAGAGAGTATTGGCCATCTGTGGCATACTCTCTTTTTGCAAAGAGAGACATTAAATCCAGATTTTACTCAGGAATTTTACAAAGATGGAGATACACAAACCTAGAGGGCAGGATGCTAAGATACCCAGATAGATCAATTCTTGAGAGCAGTGGGGGTTGTTCAGGTTAAAGCTATGAACCAGACAGAACCTAATACTAAAGGTTTAACAGTAGCTTGGTAAGAAGCAGGCATTCTCTAACATTTGGGTAAGTCTGATTATTTATGTACTCTATGACTCACAAGTGCTGGGATTAAAAGTGTGAGTTACTACCACCAGGCTGCATATTCTTGTTAGAATGTACGTAGGCACTGGATGTGGTGATGTACACTTGTCAGCCTTGAATAGGAAAATCCAATATGCAGCTCAGAGTGAGATACCATTTCAACAACAACAAAAGAATCTGAACAGAAATGAATGACAATCATACAAAGTGATTCTAGCTGTTCTTGTGAGGCAGAAGAAAGAATATCTCTGAGGCAGCCTGGTCTATAGAGCTAGTTTTAGGACAGCCAAAGGCACATGGGAAACCCTGTCTTGATGCCCCCTCAAAAAAAAAAAAATAGAAAACTAATTTAAATTTGATTTGGAGTAGACATCATGGATTACCATAGAAATAGTACTTTTATTAACAATCAGAGATGAGCAGCATAACTCTTGCTGAGGGATTTCTCAGATCTAAGCCAATAGTTTCAAGAGCATTAATGACATAGTCTATGAGGGCAGAGACCTTTGTTGCCACCATACAGTTTATAACACGGAACATGATGCTTGTCATGTTGCAGGAACTCCATTATAAATGAATGATGATCAAATGGTCAACACAGTGGTCCTGATGCCACTTATGTTTACAGAGTGGTAGCCAGTGAGGAGTGTTTTATAGGATGAGTGCTGTAGGGAGCACCCCCCGGCTGGATGCTGTTGGGAGCACCCCCAGCTGAAGCTGCAGATGCTATGCATCTGCCTCTAGAAGCATGCTCATTCTGAGGCCTGCTCTCTGAGATCTACTCTAACACCATCACTGAGCACAGCATGTTAGCCGTAGGTGAAGGCATTAATTCAGACCCATTTCTGTGAGAAATCAGACTTTCCAAAAGGCCAAGGAGGGTTCTATTGAACTCACCAAGGTTTACTTGGAAGTCTGCTCCCATTGGAGGATCTTCTACCCAGCCCCTTCCTTCCCGTTCTTTATCCACGGTACCAATCGGTCCTCACCATATTAAGGAATCTTCTTACCTCGACTTTTCTCTCTTCAACAAATCTCTTGCAAGCTTGATTCTGTCTCTGTGTTTGCTCATAGGAACTCTGACACATGAAAATGCACAGCGGATAGGCCAAAAAGAAGCACGGGAGATCTGCCTTGTGCGAGGTTTAAATTTAAGCCATGTTAACCCAACCATGAAAACCATTTTCTAAGAATGAGTAAGACATCTTCATCATGTCCGCAAAATTACCTTGAGTCTCACTCAAGGATTCTTCATGCCAGACTTAGACCTTAGAAATAGCTTCTCCTGTTCCTGCTGTCAGAAGAAAATCACACAGAAGATTCAAAATGAACAAGCTATGGAAGTAATTTCACTTTGGGGAGAAAAGGAAAACTTTAGCAACCTACAATTTCACACTTACAGTTCATCCATGGAACTTCTTAAATGTCATGTATGTCAACCTTTTACCTCCATTCAAACACAGAATCCTGCTTCATCTTGAGACCCAGGCGTGTGAGCCAAAGCTTAGCATGCTCACTTAGAGTGGTTTGTGGCACAGGGAACTATACATGACTAATATATTATCAAAATGCTGGTCGTTTGGAATCTGAATGTCTACCTGATTTTATCATCTAATCCCACACACCAAGTCTCCCATGTAACCAAAGATTGCTGGGTGCATACGGGGGGGGGGGGTGTCTTGCAATTCAAACAAAATAATTACTTAAGAATAACATTTCTGCAGGCTGAGTTCAAGCTGGGGGTTCTATATTTATTTGTGGATGAATTTATGGAAAGCTGAACTACCAAGATTAAAGAGAGAGGAAAAAAAAAACGGAGTCAACTGGAGTTTTCAGTATTTAGGTCACGACGTTTTCAGGACACACAGTTGGTTAATAAAAATGAACAACTGAAATGCAAAAGATGATATTTGTTCTGGAGTTGAAAACGATTCTTTCCAGCAAGCAAGGGAAGGCCATTACCTCAAAGGTCTGTCTTGCCAGGTCCAAGTTGTTCCCAGGGAGCCCTCAGCAGCCAGCAAGTACGATCATGAACTGGAATAACATTTACTGGAAAGGGATAGGAAGGCCTCCTGTTAGATGGCTTTGGGATGATTCACAGCAACAATTTACAACATTCTCACAGAATTTCATGCTATTCTTTGCCTTAAAAATGTGCATGGATTTTTTTTTTTTTTACATAGGAGGCTGAAGAAGACAAAGAAGGGGCAGTGGACGGTCTCAGTATATTGTCTCTGACGAATCATGTATACTTTGGGATTGCTTTTTCATTGTTAATATTTAAGATGAAGTCCCCCCCAAAACCAGGAGGACCCAAAAGTATCAAATGTGAAAAGTGAGTGTAGTTCTTATCCAGGGAATTTATACATGTCGGTAATAAAAAGGTGACTGAAACTAGCGATGTAACTCAGTTCACCATATGCTTGGTAGTGTGCCCAGAGTCCTGGTTCACTCTCTAGGACCACAGAAACTAGTCATGATGGTGTAATCCCATAATCCCTTCACTCATTCAGGAGGATCAGAAGTTTAAGGCTGTCCTTAACTACAGAGCAAGTTTAGGCAAGTTTAGGAGAGCCTGGGCTACATGATTTCTTGTCTCAAACAAAGATATGAGCTTTTCCATGTATGTGTGGGCACATGTGTATATATGTGTATATTAGTGTGTGTGCACATGTTTGTGTGTGTGTGTGTGTGTGTGTGTGTGTGTGTGTGTGTGCAAGAGTGAGACAGAGACACAGAGAGATTGAGAGGGAGAGGGAGGAGAGGAAGAGGGAGAGGGAGCGCTCCTGGCAGGCTTTGTCCATGGTTTAGATCTATGCAGCTCTGGTTTCAGGTGTTAGGAACCCTACACAATTTGCCTTTTTATTCTGCTCTGAAATTCTGATTGTGCCATATGAAGGTTCAGGTTCAGGTGCTGACAAGCCAGGTCCTGTCAGTAACCAGGATTACAGGAAGTCTATCCAGTTACTGAACAGGAAGTCTATCCAATTACTCAACTTCAGTTATTCCGTAAGGAAATGATAGTCATTCACAGTACTTGTCCCTGTTCCCAACCTCTGGCAGCCTTACCTCCTTCATATCTCTGTCTCAGTAGTAATTCAATGCTTCTGTGTATGTCAATGCTTCTGAAAAGATGCTTAACACTGTTACTGTACGTGCCATATAATAATCCTGACATTTTATTTTATAGTTAAATTTTTAGAGAGTTAAGATCTTACTTTAAAAATCACATCATCATGGATACAGATCATGTAATGTATAGGTGATGAGAGCCATGAACATAAATCAGGTCTCTATTATGTCCCCATGTACGTTGGGGGACACCAAAATCATGGACGTGGCAGAGCAATGGAAAACCAATCAAATGAAAACAAGAACAAATCCCACCACTTCCACTGCCACAGAACAAAATAAGCCACAGGCCTCAGCTCAGGAGCTGTAGGGAGTGATGGATATCAGTATTTTCAACCACGTCTGGGAACAATCAGTCATACCTTAGTTCTATATTGTGCTCCCCGTTTAATAAGAGTATGGGTTTTACATTCCTTTCCCTTGTTATTGTACCCCACAGCACACATGATTTCGTTTGCACAATTTCTTGAGCTCATGCTGGAGATCCTCCTGCTTCAGTCTCCAGAGTGTCAGGATTACTAGCGTGAGTCACTATATACAGCAATGTTGTCCCTTTTCTTTCTCTTTTGATAACAGGTGCTGGGGACTGAACTCAGGATCTACTGCACTCTAAGCATGTATGTGCTATCCTGCGATACTCTGAGCGCACAGAAAGCAATTCATTTATTTACTTAAAATTCTCTTTGCCATTACCTTTCTGTGTATGTGTGTGTGTGTGTGTGTGTGTGTGTGTGTGTATGCAGCACAGCACATGCACGACTGTCAGAACAGCTTTCAGGAATGTCCAGTCCCCCTTTCCACAGTGGGTTTTGCAGACTGATGACAGAAGTCATGAGTTGCATAGCAAGCACCGTTGATGCTCTGAGCCAACTTGCCAACCCATAGGAATCTATTTGTAAGGCCACATATGATATTTGCTGTGTGTACCCGAGTCCACACACCTTATCTTCCCTGGGGGTTCCATGATGCTTCTTCCCATGACTGCCTTTATACAAGCTTGGTGACTGTATATCATAGTCTGCTCTATAGCAAGTGTCTGGACTCACTTCTGTGCTAAGAAAGCAGTTACTTACCTTCCTGTTGCTGTTGCTTTCAATAGCCACTATAATTGGCTTTATATATATAAATAAAGATAACTGGCTCTTCTACTTATGAGCTATGTGAGTATGATACAACTGCTGAACTATTTCCTCAGCTCCAAAATCAGAATCAGATTATGCAAAGTTTATAGTATTATCTCCAGCTTATGATTCTATGCTTTTAGAAAGCAATGCTTTCCTATGTTTGTACCAGGTTGGATTGTCCAACTGTCCCACTACAGCTGTTTTGGCTCAGAGGATTTCCCAATCAGTCTGTTGGCCTTCTGTCTGGGAGTTGTGTATCTCACAGTGTCTGGGAAGTTATTTGAATACACAAACCCAGGGGGGAAGGTGGAGCTGTGCAAGAAGTCAAAAGCAGAAGTCAATAGCAAATTAGGAAGTATTGGTGGGTGGTACAGACCCCTACAGTACTACATCTAAGAGATAAACCTCTTTAAGATTCAAAGAAGTCTTGAGCGTTAGAAACAAAACTTGGAGGAGGCGAGGTGGCACATGCCTGAAATCCCAGCACAAAGGGGGCAGAGGCAGGCAGATTTCTGAGTTTGAGGCCAGCCTGGTCTACAGAGTGAGTTCCAGGACAGCCAGGGCTACACAGAGAAACCCTGACTCAAAAAAACCAAACCAAACCAAACCAAACCAAACCAAACCAAACCAAACCAAACCAAACCAAACCAAACCAAACCAAACCAAAACACAAACAAACAAAAACCAAAAAACAAAAAACCCCCAAAAACCCCAAAACCAAAAAAACAAACCCTTGAGGGTAGTGGTTGTAAGATGAGTGCTTTGGAAGTCTAAATTACTTACAGACACATTCAGATCTAAACAACAGAAATCAAAGTTTATGTTTAACCAAAGGGATGCTAGATATCATTGATACTTTGATGTGGGTTGGCCTTCCAAGAAGGTATTAGAAAAAGAATTTTTTTTTTCGAGACAGGGTTTCTCTGTGTAGCCCTGGCTGTCCTGGAACTCACTCTGTAGACCAGGCTGGTCTGGAACTCAGAAATCCACCTGCCTCTGCCTCCCAAGTGCTGAGATTAAAGATGTGTGCCACCACCGCCCAGCTAGAAAAAGAAATTCTAAGATGGAGGAGGCACTAGTAATCTCTAATTCTCACTCTGTAAGATTCTAACTATTGGTTGCTACCATACTATACTTGCACAGGAAATTTCCACCTGGGTTCTTAGCTCGTAGAGACCTAGAGCAAGTCTGGTTAATGCATCCAATACAATAGATGGTTTGATACATGAGGGTAGGTTTGCCGTATTTCCAGTATCCAGGATATGCAGTGGGGCTGGGAAAGTACTGAGATAGTTTGATCAAGTCGTAGTTGTCTCCTCCTCATTTCTACCATGTCTACTTTGGCCCATGACTACCTTTTGGTCATATTATCTGTACTGTCTGGTTTTGTGTGTCAACTTGACACAGGCTGGAGTTATCACAGAGGAAAGAGCTTCAGTTGAGGAAATGCCTCCATGAGATCCAACTCTGAGGCATTTTCTCAATTAGTGATCAAGAGGGGAGGGCCCATTGTGGGTGGTGCCATCCTTGGACTGGTAGTCTTGGATTCTATAAGAAAGCAAGCTGAGCAAGCCAGAGGAAACAAGCCAGTAAGAAACATTCCTCCAATGGCCTCTGCATCAGCTCCTGCTTCCTGACCTGCTTGAGTTCAAGTCCTGACCTCCTTTGGTGATAAACAGCAATTTGGAAGTATAAGCTGAATAAACCCTTTAATCCCCAACTTGCTTCTTAGTCATGATGTTTGTGCAGGAATAGAAACCCTGACTAAGGCACTATCACAACTTTTATTCCAGCTTTCTAGATTATTGCCAATTAGTAGATTACTGCTGCTTTCAATGTTGTTCAGAAAACTTTCTTTTTGTAGTAGATAGCAAAACTTCTAACTGGTCCAAGTCTGAGAATGAGTAATTGTTGAGTGTTCATTCCTAAATGAGACATTTGTAGCATCCCCTCCATGGCTTAGGAAGCACAGTGGAAAGAAAGAATGCAAGAACAGGAGGATGGGGAAGAGTACTGTGACATGCTATTCTCTAGACATGAAATGGTCCATTGAATTCATGGGCCCAGAACAGCCATGACTGTCTATGCTAGTCTTACACAAGATCAAGCTAGTCAACATTACAGTGTAGAAGGGGGATGAGCTCATAAGGTCCATCCTTAGGTAAGGGATTGTTGGCAGTTGATGATGCTGGGTGAAGGGAGGCCATATTTCTTTGCAGGTATGTCTGTTAGGTGGCTCATGCTTTGGTGGGTGGCCCCTAACCCTTGTTCACGAAGGCAGTACTGACTAGATTCAGTAAGCTATAAAAAAAAAAAAGGAGAGTGCATGAAAAAGGTACAAGTATATGAAGATATATTTTAGGGGTCCAGAGACAGTGTAAAGAGGAGTTAGGAGTGGATATCATCAAGTAATATTGGACACGTGTATGAAATTCTCAAAAAAGAAAATATGCCAAGGACCAGCGTTGGCTTGGAGAGGGGTTCTGAGGAAGGGCTGTCTGGAAGCAGTGAAAGAAACAACACCTCAGAGTCAAATCATGGGTTGCAAGCTGACGGTCTGTGCTCTGCTCCAGACAGCTTTCCATACAGATCTCTGATCGAAACAGTTTTCCAAGCAGTTCTCTCTGAGTAACTTACCTCTTGGAAACTAAAAGTACAGACTTCTATTTACGTATCAATTCAGTCATTACCACAAGTTTCCGTTCGATTATCTGATGAATCAGCATCCATTGATCCCAGCCCCCGATTTTCAGAAAAGGACAGCAAGCACATTCTTTTTTCCTTTTTTCCCTTAACATTACAAATGAAAGCAGTGGTCTGCCTGCCTTTGTAAGCACACACAATAAGCAAGCTCACAAACCTCTTTATCTCTCTTTTTTAGTATCTTTCTGACAAGCTGGTTCATAGTGCTGTCTATGTTCTTTTAGGTCAGTGAAGCCCCTCATATGGTTTTTATTGCATCCTTATATTTTGCATAGTTGAGAAGTTATATAGTTTTTGAACTCATGTGTTCAGTGTTCTTTCCCACAGCCTTAAGAACTGTAAAAAAAAGGTCTCAGTGTTTAGCATTTTGCCGAGACATAGAAACACCTTTGCTTCCTGGGACTCATGATGCTTCTAATTATCATGGAGTCATTAACCTTGGCAGGAAGAATATTCCCTAATAACCTTGGCCTGGAGAATATTCCCCAAAGGGAGGAGGCATGAAGTTAAAATTTTATATTTTTATACAAACAATTTCACACCCAGCAATGGGCAACATTAGTGGAGGCCCACATCATCACATCATGGCCCTGCTGGCTCTGTTCCAGAGTTGAGCATGATGTCATTCCATTTCTTCCAGGCCATGCAGGATGGCAAACATATTCTTAAAAAAAAAAGTTGAGCTTTAAACCACCTAATCACTTAATCACTCAGAATCACTCTCCTGATCACTATTTAGGTGACTCAGAAAGTATCTTAACCCAGAATCCTATTACATGCTCCATTGGCCAGGTAAGACATACTTGGTTAGCAAAACTGGCCCAAGATGGGCCTGAACATTGCACACATTGCTTTGACTTATTTCTTAGTTTCCTTTTAAGACCTATGCCATATATGGAATCTGGTGTTTAACACCTTTTTCTGTTTGTCATGGCCTCTGCTCGTGATCCATACAGTAATTATCCAAATGATTATACATAGATCATACTGTGGGAGTCTCATACTTGGCTTCTCTAAGAAATCTAACACATCCACAGGCTAAAAGAACTGTTAAGGAATTAAAATCATAGAAATTTAAACAAAACTCTCAAGCCTTTGTATTCAAAAGATCTTATCATGAACACTACTAAAAAAAAAATCCCCATGTAGGCTACAATTTCTTTAGCTGTCTGTGTCAGGGTTTTCATTGCTGTGAAGAGACACCATGACCATGGCAACTTTTATAAAGGAAAACATTTCACGAAGACTGGATCAAAGTTCACAGGTTTAGTCCATTATTGTCATGGCGGGAAGCATGGCAGCATAAGGGCAGACATGGTACTGGAGAGGCAGCTGAGAGTTCTGCAGATGGATCGGCAGGCAGCAGGGAGAGAGAGTGAGCCTCAGGGCCTGGTTTGAGCTTCTGAAACCTCAAAACCTGATCCCAGAAAGGCCACATGTACTCTAACAAGACCACACCTCCTAATAGTGCTACTTCTGGTGACCAAATATTCAAATCCATGAGCCTCTGAGAGCCATTTCTATTCAAACCACCACAATGATCTATGGGAAATCTGTAGGTAATGTGACTTTAAGAGCACACTGAAAGTATCAGGAAGTTACCAGTTATGTACACATCTAATATGTGTTTTACCTTCCCTTTCAAACTGTTGGAGTATTTCAGAGAAAGACATCATGAATTATTCATATTGCAAGCATTAGCTCTGCTGCAACCATGGACTACATAAATGATAAGCCATTTTTGATGTAAAAGTCCCTGGTCCACCACTCAAAAGATCTTATTTAAAAATAAGGAATTCTATTGGGTGATAAGTCCTTTAGGTTCTTAATATGAGCATGGAAAATATTGCTTTCTCATGTTGGGGAATGAAGTGGCCTATGGAGAGTTTGGCTCATAACTCTTGTTCTAACACCAAGGCTGATGCATTCTCTAGAGAGGGCTTGTTATTGGAGGCTAATTAGTTCTTTAGGAGTGAACTTGGACATCTTCTCCTGACATAGCTGTGAGTCCTCTCCAGGGGCCCTATAAGGCTCTAAAACACCAGTGCCAATTCTTGTATTTGGTTGACATGGAAAGAACACCTCCAAGAAAAATAAGGCAGGTCAGAGAAGGAGTGGAAGCAGGGATGGGTGGTAGAAGTGTGGGGGTGGGAAGCTTCAAGAGGCACTTAAATAATGGAGCTCAAGACACTCATAGGTTTGGTCTGTCTGTCTGTCTGTCTGTCTGTCTGTCTGCCTGTCTCTGTCTCTGTCTCTCTGTCTCTCTCTGTCTCTCTCTCTGTCTCTGTCTCTCTCTCTCTCTCTCTCTTTCCTTCTTTCAAATGAACTGTTCTAAACTAATAAATTCTGCCCAAACAGCTGCCCAAACTCTCTCCTGTTTACGGTAAAATGGCAATGAGGGGAAAATTGTAGATGGATATTACCCAAGGAACACGTTTTCTTGGAAACATAAATCCATGCAAGCAAACTAGCCTGGAGGCAAGCTAGAAAAAGAAAGAAAAGTTCCTACTTGGGACAAAAGGGCATTCTTTGTCAGGTCTGGCTGGGTAGATGCTACTCATCTTCCTGGGTAGTGGCTTCATCATTTCTGTTCCATTGCCTGAGGTTAGCATGGTTCGTTGCTATAGGATACCTACACAGAAACTCTCCTTAGCAAATGCTTAGGACACCAACATGATTTCAGCACAGGCTAGGCAGGCCCAAGCTGAAGATTTCTAATCAATGTGACCAAGTTAGTTACTTTGGACATAGAGCTTAGAAGCCACTCCCTACCTATTTGTCTTGCTCTGGGGAGGGCTCTAAGTGTGTACATTCTTTCTGTCCTAATATTTTAAATGTATTACTACTACTACTACTACTACTACTACTACTACTACTACTACTTTTTGTTTGTTTTTTGAGTCATGGTTTCTCTCTGTACCCAGGTAGCCCTGGCTGTCTTGGAACTCACTCTGTAGAACAGGTTGACCTCAAACCAGAAGATACACCTGCCTCTGCCTCCTGAGTGCTGGGATTAAAGTAAAAGTATACACCATTACTACCATCGGATGATTTATTTCTATTTTGAGCTTTCACCAGCTACAGGGTCTTTTCTTACCAAATTCTAGTCTTTGGAAGAAATGTTTTTAATCATCCTTCTCCCCAACCCCATCTTTCTTTGTTCGCCATGTGTGTATGCACTCACAATGGTTCTTTGCTCAGCGTTCTTCCCGTTCTATGTAAAAATCTTACTGTATGTTAGTTACTAAAGCCTTTGAATGGTGCCTGAAATGATAGTCATTGAACCTTACCTGGAGTCAATATAAAGATCTTCTGGTGATACACCACCGGCAGATCTCAACAAGTCAAACTTCACCTTGAAACTCAGCATGTATTGAGATAAAGATACCGCCTGCAATACTGTATTCCAAGCTCACTGCCAGCTTGCAATCCACTTCTAGAAAGACAGATGGCATACATAGATACATGGTTATATGACAGTCATTGGTAGGGCTCTGATTGACAAGTGTATGGATTTTAGTTAAGAGGCCATTATATATATATACATATATATATGTATATATATATACATATATATATATGTATGTATGTGTGTATGTATGTATATGTGTATATATGTATATATGTATGTGTGTATGTTGTATATGTGTATATGTATATATGTGTATATATGTATATGTGTATGTGTATATGTATATATATGTGTATATATATGTGTATATGTATATATATGTATAGAGATGTATATATGTATAGACGTATATATATGTATAGAGGTGTACAGGTATACAGGTGTGTATGTGTGTATGTGTGTATATGTGTATAGATGCAACTCATCTTCCTGAGTAGATATATACATATATGTGTATGTATATATGTGTATTATATATGTATATGTGTATATGTGTATATGTGTATATGTATACATACATACATGTATACATGCATATATGTGTGTACGTATGAATGTATATGTGTGTATGTGTGTATGTATATACACACACGTGTGCGCACACACACATATATACATATATATATACACATATATACACACACACACATACATACACACACACACACACACACACAGACACACACACACACACATATATATGTCAGATCCACCAGGGTCAAGATCATTTTCTTCCAGGACTCAATTCTGTGTTAGCAAAGTTAAAGGGACAGATTGGTTCTGGAAACATGAGACATACTTCCTTCCTGTTTCAGTCTTGGTTGACATGGCACTCACAGTATAGTTTAGGTGGGCCTCACACTCAGAGATCCATCTGCTTCTGCCTTATGAGTGCTAGCAAAGGCATGAGCCACTATACTCAGAGAGACACAAGTTTTTAGGTAATGCATATACCTGGATTATAGGAGATTAAGTCACATGAGGAAAGAGTTATTTCATATTAAATTCATTATGATTATAAAGAGGTGGGGCAAGCAGTAGTATTTGCTTTCTGCAACAGCTAGACTAGAATAAGACTGCGAAAAACTTTATATCTTTTCAAGCTGTGTGTAGTGGCATGTGCCCAAATCTCAGAACTTGGGAGACAGAGGTCATGAGTTTGAGGCCAGCTTGGACTACATAGCAAACGAATGCAGACTAGTAGCAAAATCATGTCATCAGGTGGGTGTGGAAAATAGTATTTTCAGGCAAATTTATGAACATTCTTTCATTTACTGTGACTTGCTCTTAAGATAATATGTTAATAAAAATCAATGATTTAATTTAAATGCATATCAAGAAAAAACAGATATGGCATGTATTATAAAAATTGTCAGTATGCCCAATTTTCTGAGGAACCGCCAGACTGATTTCCAGAGCGGTTGTACCATCTTGCAATCCCACCAGCAGTGGAGGAGTGTTCCTCTTTCTCCACATCCTTGCCAACACCTGCTGTCTCTTGAGTTTTTAATCTTAGCCATCCTGACTGGTGTGAGGTGGAATCTCACGGTTGTTTTGATTTTCATTTTCCTGATTACTAGTGATGTTGAACATCTCTTAAGGTGCTTCTCAGCAATCCAAATTTCTTCAGGTGAAAATTCTTTGTTTAGCTCTGTACCCCATTTTTAATAGGGTTATTTGGTTTTCTGGGGTCTAACTTTTTGAGTTTTTTGTATATATGGGATATTAGCCCTCTGTCGGATGTGGGGTTGGTGAGGTTTTCTCAATTAGTTGGTTGCTGTTTTGTCCTTCTGATGGTGTCCTTTGCTTTACAGAAACTTTGTAATTTTATGAGGTCCCATTTGTCAATTCTTTATCTTAGAGCATAAGCTATTGGTGTTCTGTTCAGGAACTTTCCCCCTGTGCCCATGTCCTCCAGGGTCTTCCCCGGTTTCTTTTCTATTAGTTTCAGTGTGTGCGGTTCCTCAGAAAATTGGGCATGACACTTCCAGAGGACCCTGTCATACTACTTCTGGGCATATACCCAGAGGATTCCCCTGCATGCAACAAGGACACATGCTCCACTATGTTCATAGCAGCCTTATTTATAATAGCCAGAAGCTGGAAAGAACCCAGATGTCCCTCAATGGAGGAATGGATACAGAAAATGTGGTATATTTATACAATGGAATACTACTCAGCAATTAAAAACAATGAATTCATGAAATTTGTAGGCAAATGGTTGGAACTGGAAAATATCATCCTAAGTGTGGTAACCCAATCACAAAAGAATACACATGAAATGCAATCACTGATAAGTGGATATTAATTAGCCCCGAAGCTCTGAATACTCAAGTCACAATTAGCAAGTCATATGATTCCCAAGAATTAGGAAGGAGAGGGCCCTGGTCCTGAAAAGACTTGATCCAGTATTGTAGGGGAGTACCAGAACAGAGAAATGGGAGGGGGTGATTGGGGAATGGGCAGAGGGAAGAGGACTTATGGGACATATGGTGAGGGGGGAACTGCGAAAGGGGAAAGCATTTGGAATGTAAACAAAGAATACAGAAAAAAAAAGTTCACCTAAAAAAAAAACTGTCGGTATGGTATGAAAGACTTGAAGTTTACTAAGTGAATTCTGAGGCTCTTTTCAGCAGCACATGTCTTTAATTTTACAATGTTTCTAAGAGACACTGAGGCAACTGACTAACAACAGAATATGGCGGGTTATTTACTCTAAGTTATTTGTGATATGGGTAGAAAGAAAAAATGAGTAATAAAATTGCAGGTTAAGATAGATAGATAGATGATAGATAGATAGATAGATAGATAGATAGATAGATAGATAACAGATTCTGAGATGTACAAGTATGCTGTTATCACTAATACCTAACAATGGAAATAATTATCTCTGATATAGAAAAAGACAGGAAAGATCTTTCTACTTCCTTCAAATAGGAAACAGCCCTTTTTAAACCTGTATTTCTGGTCATTCTGGGGGTGGTGGTAATTGTTTTCCTTAGGTTTTAAATTTTGTTTTTATTTAAAAAACATATATATATATATTAGATAAAGTTTTACCATGTTGAATTGGCTAGCCTTAAAAATCTCAGTTCTCCTGCCTCAGGATCCTGGACACTGGAAAGAATTTTCTAAGTTTTAATCTAAAGAGGTATTAAAATAGCCTTGTATGAGATGGAAATAATTCGTGGGGGTTTAGCACAGTTTGGCCTCACTGCAGAAGAACAGTTTGATACTCGTCTGAAGAATGAGAGTTGTAGCTTGGGATGGAAGAACTGGCTCAGTGGCTAAGAGCAGAGATCTTGAGTTTAATTCCCAGCTCCCAGTAACTGTATGTGGGTGTATAACCATCTATAACGGAATCTCACTTTCTCTTCCGGTGCTCAGTCATATATGCAGACAAAGCATTCATATACAAATTATATAAACACACAAACAACAACAAAAGAGCTGCGGTTCTCCCCAAAGTGACAGCTCCTGGGTGTCAGGATCCAGGCTAAAGTTCTTACATTAAGAGCAGAATCCTGAACTGCACGTGCCGGCTTGACCTGAGATACTAGTCTGGGAGTTAGAGTCAACAGGATCAAGAATTCAGGCTAACCTGAGCTGCACAGTAAGACCCTATTCTAGAAGAATAACAAAAACAAAGAGGTTTTTCCATAAGTCCAATCACCTCTGCATCCTCCACCATTGCATGGGATACTGTGTGTCAAGGGACCTCAGTGGGAACCTGAAGGGAGGGGCCCCAGGTCTGACAAGTCATCAAGACACCTTAAGAAGGCTGGAAAAGCAGGTGCAGATACAAAGTTCCCTTTCTTGGACATTTGTGAGCCTTAACACTTTGAGAATAACTGAACTGAAGTTTTCATTAGCCTGTATGTTTAGGGAACTGAAAATGTATTTTAAAGAAAGAGTTATTATGGCTTTTTGTACCATATGTAGAGAAGAAAATTCACTTTGTTGAGAAGTATGGAAATATAGCGAAGGGCACAGGTTTTTTCTTTCTTTCTTTCTTTCTTTCTTTCTTTCTTTCTTTTGTTCTTTCTTTCTCTCTTCCTTCTTCCTTTCTTTCAAAGATTTGTTTATTTTATGTTTGAATATACTGTTGCTTTCTTCAGACACACCAGAAGAGGGCATTAGATCCCCATTAAAGATGGTTGTGAGCCACCATGTGGTTGCTGGGAATTGAACTCAGGACCTTTGAAAGAGCAGTCAGTGCTCTTAACTGCTGAGCCATCTCTCCAGCTCACAGTTTCTCTTTCTAACTATAGGGTACACATATATGCATACCGATTAACTGTGACTTTATATAATGGTACACAATATGATATCATAATAGAATAAATAACACATATATTTTACATTAAAATAAATAAAAATATGCTAGGGACATACAACAGTTTGAAGAAGAATAGGTAATTTATTCTACATCTACCCAGAAATCATATGGTCGTGGCACATTGATAAACCATTACAAGCATATGCCATGAGTGTTGTGATTTTCAATTTATTTGTTATTAACTAACTAATTAATAAATTGTGTATTTATTTTGAGATAGGGTCTGGCTGTGTAGACTTGCCTAACCCCAAACTCAATACAAAACTGGGATGGCTTTGAATTTGTGGTAATCCTCCTGCTTCTGCTATCCGACTACTGAGACTACATGTGTGTATCACTTTGCCAAGCCCTTATCCTCATTTTATTAAGCTGGGTTTACATTCTCAGGATTTAGGCCATTCCTGTACTGATTATGAAGTTTTGTACTCATCCTTGAATATGTCCTACAAATTGTACTTTGTAATGATAATTACTTTTCAAAAGTTGCCTCATAATACCTTGCAGAATGACATACAAACAGGTATTTTTTTTAAAAATGATGAATAAATAGATGGATGGGTGAATAAATTATTTGTGTCGTTTTTCTCTGCATGCAAAAATTTTCCACCCTATAACATTTTCTTACTTAGTTTTCCACTTTGGGAATTATAAAACTGTGATGAGCATGTCAGTTTATTGAACCATATTATATAATCAGCTCTCCTTTGAAGACCAGGGCCTTAGAAATGTGGTGTCATTTTCACACACAGAATCTGAGTGCAAATATGAGATTGCAGAAGGAGAAAGCTCCCAGGAGCAATGTCTAGCCAGGAGAAAGATGAGAAAGATGGAAAAGAGACCCTTTTATATGATAGTCTGGATTTGAAGCTGGACAGTGTGCTAGTCTTCCTTTGCTTTTATAGATGGAATAGGAACATCCAGAATTTCCAAAGAGGATCCATAATTATTTTTATGAGAATTCTAGTCCAAGGGAGACATTGATTAAATGCATTATTTTACCCAGTTCCAGGAAGAAAGAGGAAGAGGAAGAAGAGGAAGAGGAGGAGTAGAGGAGTTTGTGTTTTCATTATTCAAGCTGATTTGTTTTCACAAGACACTCGATGTCCACAATCAATTAAAAAATATAATATATGTTTGCTTGTTTCTGTTCAGTTTTGAAACCTACTGTATGTTAGATTCACGCTGCCTGTTCCAGGAGCACTTGACGGATTGCATAATGGCTGCGGAAGCTCAGAAATTAATTGTCCATTTTGAGAATATAATATTGTGCTTCACCTTGGTTTTTCCCCTGGTCAAGTGAACTTTACCTAGTGGAAAGTAATTGCTTTTGGGGCCCCTATTTCAATTGGCTTCTCTTATGTTCCTGTTCCTACAGTAACTTCTATAGCATTACAAGGGTTGAGGTTAGGTTTAAGTGAACAATGTCACTACTCTTTCAGTTCTTGTGCCCCATTTCTACCCAGTGTCTCCTGGTCCTCATGTCCTTGACCATCAACTCACTTGACCTCTCATCCCCTCATCCACCTTTCTGGCTTGGGTTCCCTACAGCATTCTAGAAAGTTGTTATTTTGTTTTGACTGAAGGGAGGGAGAGAGAGAGAGAGAGAGAGAGAGAGAGAGAGAGAGAGAGAGAGAGAGAATAGCTATAAACAAACGGATTCTGTACTCTCCTATTGAAAGCGGGGATCAAGAATTCATCCTTATCCTGGGATAGTGCTTGAAATTAACCTCTCTAAGCTAGTCTCCTTGTCTGCAAAGGAGAAACTATAATGCCTTTCTCTAGAGACTGTTTTGGGAATCAAAGAAAATGAAGACCTCCCCCCCCCAAGTGTGATCATGCTGTCTCTCACAAATAAAGGTCATTGTGTTTCTGAAAACAATTGCTAATCTCTAACTTTCTGTTAAACATACCCTCCTGTTGTTCATGGTCATTTTTCAAACCTACTGGGATCCAGATGGACTGAATCATCTGGTGAAAGTAACTAGAAAGAATGAGGCCAACGGCTATGGGCGGGTGCGACTCTGATGTGGGTTTAAGTATTTCTTCCTAGACTAAGTGGTCTCCAAACAAGCAGGATCAGTTCTCCATCATGAGCTGGGCCTCTCTGCTACATGGACACAGTTTTGCCAGGATGTAACAATTCTTTGCTTAGGACCATCAACAGTTTCCAAAGCTTTAAACTACCATCACTCAAGATTAGAGTCATCTCTTCTAGTTTCTCTCTATACACTGCAGATCAAAAAGGGCATATTTGATTTCCATCATATGTGCTGTCTCTTCCTGTCTTGACTTATTTGTGTGCATTTTCCCTTCCTACAAGTCTGTGACTGAGCCCGATTCAAGTACGACCTTTCTCGAATCTTCTTCCTTGATCTTTCAAGTAAGAAAACAAAACAACAACAACAAACCCAAACAAACAAAAAACACTGGTTATAGACTTGCTAAACTGTTCTTATATACATCTATGATGACCACCACACCTTTTATAATATACTTATTTTGAATTTTATGGTAGTAAAAGAAGTTTAATTTTGTTGTGTGTAAGAGACCTAAAATTCTCATGATGAATAAGAAAATGAATAATGGTGCTGTGACTGAGATTTCTGAGAGTGGACGGGAGGAAAGATAATGGTTTAAAACTAAATACTAAAATTGTATGTATTGATAGTTCCTTAAATGGGTTTAAGCAATCAGCTAAGTAGAAAGAAATAACACAATTGATGACTATGTCTCATCTTGACTATTGAGGATTTAAGTAATTTCCCAAAGGATAGACACAATGAAAAATGTTGAGAACACACTGCTCACAAAGTAGATTTTACACAAGTAGGACAATTATTTTATTTCACATTCCAAAAAATGACTCTAGCTTCTCTGTATAAATGATTGTTTTGAATAGGAATATCAACCCTTCAAGAAAAGGAGATAACATGTTCTAGGACTCATGTGTTGACTCTGCATACTATCTTTCCTAAAGCAAGCTGCTTTAGTACTATGGGCTGGGGTTAAAAAGAAATCGACATTTTCTTCTTCATGAGTTTGAATCTGTAGCAACAGCTTAAGAGTTAGTATTTTCTTTGCTATAGGAACATGGCAGGGATAGGGTTGGAATGAATTATAAACACATGGATTGCATTTCCCCTCATGGAAATCATTAATATTAAGGTAATGAAGAACTTTCACATGCCTGAATTCTAGTGACGCTTTAAAAACACGAATTCAAGAGCTGAATAAAAGGCAGGCATGGCGCACATCTGTAAGCCTAGCCTTTGAGAGGGGGAAGCGGGAATATCAGGAGATCAGGGCCAGCATCAGTTACAGAGTGAGTTTAAAAATAAGCAAGAAAGCAAGTGAAAAACAAACAACGAAAACAAAACAGGACAGAGTGGAGTGAACAAACTGGCAAGTCTGAGCGGGGACATTCTTATTTGCAATTATAATGTTTTGCATTGGGATACTGATGGAAGAGAAAATAGTCCTCTTTTGTATGGGAAGGTTTGAGGCCAAGTTTTAGAAATTTAGACATGGACAGTGGGGATTTCCAGGGTTTGGGAGGTGCAGTGACCATCTTTCAGTGGTGTTTCCTGTCTGCAAAGACAGGGCCAATGACACTGTCTTTGAAGACAGATTTAACAATACCAATCACTCAGAAACAGGATTGAAAGCCAGAAGAACACGTATCCCATGAAAGCAAAAAATACTGCTCTTATCCAGAGGGGAATAAGTTAGTTCTATATTTAGGTTGAACACCTTGTTCTGTTTATCTGGAACTTGTATTTCCCAACTGCTGAAAGTCTTGGGCTGAACATCCTCAGTCCAGAGTGGTCCAGGACAGTTAGTTGCCCTGTGTTTCAGCTGATTTTCAATTACTGTGACAAAACACCATAACCGTGACAACTTAAAAGAGAAATTGTTTAATTGGTGGCTCATGGTTCTGGAGGGTTAGAGTCCATGACTATCATAGAGACAGTGGCAGCAGACAGGTAGGATTGGTACCGTGGCAGTAGCTGAGAGTTCACATCTGGATAAAAAGCTCAAGAAAAATAGCTAACTGGGAATATCATGGACTTCTAAAACCTCAAAGCCTGCCTTTAGTGATATACCTCCTTTTAATTCTTCCCAAGCAGCCCCACTGATTATAGACTGACTCTTCAAACATATAAGCTTTGGGAACCAATTCTTATTCAAACCACCATATCCTCTTGAGTGAAGACATCACTGAACACAGCCATTCTCAGACTTCTCTCTGCATGGTCAACACATGAGAACCTGGCTAAGGCACAGGTATCTATTTTGCTTATGTGGGATGGAACCCAATATTTCTGATGAATTCTCTCCTGATGCCATGGCTACTGATAATCCAGAGTCCTCACTGTGAGAATCAGTATCCTAATCTATGGCACATAGGCTGCCTGTGGACACATGTATCAAAGAATATGACCCAACATAAAATCATCAACTTTCTTAAAATATTATGAGCACTTAAGAGTCAACTCAGTTACTGAACTGCTTGCCTTTTCTTGCAATTTTGTCCTCCAGAACTCATGTAAAAATGTTACGTGCGACACTACATGCCTGTAATCCCAGAGCTGAAAATTTGGAGCGGAAAGATCGCCTAGGCTTGCTAGCCAGCTAGCCTAACCTACTTGGTAAGCATCAGACCAGTGAGAGATGCTGTCTTAAAAGATAGAAGGTGGGTAGTACTTGAGGAACAACAGTACAGATTTACCCTTTCCCCTTCACATACAACAGCATGAGGTTTTCTCAAGTGTCTTCATTTAAAAAGTTAGACACAGCAGGTAAAGGATGCCCATGGACTCAGAGATATACTGAGATCTGGGTTCACAATATTTTGTGCCTTTGATCCAGTTACTTAACCTCAGTAAAGCTTTGTGGGTTTTTTGTTTGTTTGTTTTTGTTTTTGTTTTTGTTTTGTTTTGTTTTGTTTTGTTTTGTTTCATCTCCAAAAGTTCCTATCCTCAAAGGATTTTTTTCAAGGACTCATGGAGATTATGGGCATAGGCTAAACAAAAAAATAAATATTAACTGTTTTCTGATAATTGGGATTCATATCATGTATCATTGACGTTATTTACAGGCAGCTGATGAGAGCTACTTATATAAATAGCAAAGGAAAGTTATAAGTTAACTCCTGGCATTGATGTTTACAAGGCAAATCAGGATGCTTGAAGAATAGATTTCACCAGCGATTGGATGGGAATTAGGTTAATTCATAAAACATACCCCCCAAACTTATATTTATTACAAATTCTAACCTTTTATATGTTGTTTTGTAATTTTACCTCACTATTCTGAATCCACTGGAACAATGAGCCCAATGCAAAAGAATATTTGAAACAGGAAAGGGAAACTGAACACCAAGAAGTTAGCACGAGGGCCCAGCTCAGTTCTGGTCCCATTTAATGGACTGTGTTACCCCTTATAAGAGTGTTCCTCAATCTCCCCAATACTGTGACCCTTTAGCACAGTTTCTCATGTTATGGTGACCCCCAACCAAAAACTTATTTCATTAATACTTCATCATTGTAAGTTTGCTACTGTTATAAATCATAATGTAAATATCTAATACGTAGGATGTCTGATATATGTATGACCCCAAAGGGGTCACAACCCATTGGTTGAGAATTTCTGTCTTTCAACATGAGCTTAGAGAAGTTCTGATGAGAATGACTTCATATTGCATTCTCCTGTCTGCAAACAGAGAGTTTAATACTTGCTTCAAACGTGCACAGAAACCAAATATGCCATCCATTAAACGTCTGCTTCATATGGCCTATGTTAATGTTGAATTGATACTGGTTATATATTGCTTATGCCATAATAAAGCTATTTCTACTTGATATTTATATAGAAATGCTGGAGGCATCACTGTAGCTGAACTCAAGTTACATTAGAGTACATGATAATACAAACACCATGGACCTAACACACAGATACACACACAAGCCGGATAGAAGTCCCAGAGATAAATCAATAGAGCTCTAACCAGGGCTCCCAGAACACACATGGGGAGCAGACAGGATTTTCAACAAACTGTGTTGACTAAAACTGGACATCCTCAAAAAGAAAATTGAAACTAGATCCCACCCTCTAGAAGACAAGCAAAGGCAAGGAGAGAAGGAAAGGATGACCAAAGTATATGTGCAATGCGTATGAAGTGTCATGCTGAAACTCATCATTTTGTACAACTAATATTAGCAATGCATTGTAGCAATGAGAAGTTATGTAAAATAGTCTCATAGAAAGGAGAACATGGACATTCCGTGCCGAGATGTGTAACGACAGCCTCAGACCTTCCTTGCCAGGTCTCACTCCTAGCTGACCGAAGCTTATAGAACGAGACTTATCCCAGCTTCCCTTTACCCCCACCTGAGCAGGGCTGGAGTTGGGTAATTTTTGTCTGTAACACGTAACCATGTCGTCTGTGGTCTTCACCCAAAGCTTGTGGCTAATTTGAATGTGCTATGGCTAGAGCTGAAATTTGGTGATGTGAAAGCTTGTCAAATCAATCTTAGGGACTGCCAATGTGTTCCATGGACAATGAGAGTTTAGGATAGAGAGCTGTAAGGTGGTGATGAGCATGTCAGAAATATGAACAAGCACTGCTTTCATCCCGACTCATTTTAAGAACAGGGCTTTAAAGAGTACCTCTAGGATGCATCTCTGAAGCAAGCTAGAGGAGCAAGAACCATGTGTTCTCAGGAACAACACTACTCTCCTATCCGAAGCGTCACAAGCCCCTTAGTTTGCCACTTGTCTGAACAAAATAAACAAGGACCTCAAGCCCTTCTTGGGAATGACTTGACCAAATGTTGCTTTGATTTCCAAGTGTGAATATTAACAGTGGATATAGAATTACATTAAATATTTAAAACTCTTTGGAGAATGTTTAGTGAATTGGACGGTATAATGTTTAAAAGTCCCTCACACTGGCTGAGGACAGTGGGGCACACCTTTAACCCCAACACTTGGGAGGCAAAGGCAGGTGGATATCCATGAGTTTATAGCCAGCCTATTCTTCAAAGCAAGGTCCAGGCCAACCAGGGCTGTACAGGGAGAACCCTGGCTTGAAATATACCCCCCCACACACACATACACATACACACACACACACACACACACACACACACACACAGTATTTCACACAGCTTAGCTCATAGAAAAACATTTAATGATTAGTTTTTTTCTTCTTCTGTTCTTGAATATCCTCTTAGTCCTTAATGAATACATGCATGTTCCAGTGAATTATTGTTCACTGTCTGTAACACCGGTGCAATGCAAAGTCTACTTCCTAACAGTAATGTTCATGAATGCTCTGATCTTCGTGCTCAGTTCTGGTACCAAAGGCCCTTGGCGCAGCTGTCCTGGACAGTCATAAATTCCAGTAAACCCATACTCTAATTTGGAAACAGGCTTCACCCTTTTGAATTAAGCAGAAAAATAAATAAATGAATAAAAACCAAAACAAACCACGAGGGTCCAGAATCTTCACAATCCTCTTTAAACACATATAATTCCTTTTGGTTTAAACCACATAGGGGATGCTAATACGTGAGTAACATATCTATCTTATCGTTAATTTCAAGAATCAATGAGCCTAAGGAGGTAGTTTCCAGCCCAAGAACAGGGTTCTGCCCTCACACGTGTCCCTGTAAGTCTTCGTGAAGATAAACTACTGAGTTGCTGACAACACACTTGCTGTTGAACTTTGAAACAAGAGAAATCATTTTTTTCCCAAAGAAATGCCCAGTAAAATGTACTCATGAAACAATCATTGAAGAATGAATGCCCTTACTTTTTTTTCTCAACAAGAACCCTTGGTTAACATGATGGCCCAGTGGTAGAAGCATTTGTCTTACAACTTTGACAACCTTAGGATCTGACTTTGATTCTCACATCCCATGTAGAAGGAAAAAAGACAAACTTATTCCCCAGAGTTGTTCTCCAGCATGTACCACCTCCATCTTATTGACTCGTTCTCCCTCCCTCCCCTCTCTTCCTCCCTCTCCTCTCCCTCTCTTTCTATCTCTCCACACATTCCCTCATTAATAATAAAAACTTAAAAGAATCCAATTCCTTTCATGAGCAGCAAAAGTATCTTATCTGTGTATATAAACATATAAAGAAGAAATCTAAGGAATTAGAGAAGCCGAATTTTCATTAGAACCCTTATATCTCAATCTAAGGGATTGTTTGTATTAAGATAGCTTACTTATTTGCATATAATTTTCTTCTTGTCTATAATGGTGGTGAACGCTGGTAAGCCTCCATGGCACCATCCAATTCTGAAACTTCATAACTCTGTGATATCTCTGGCTTTTTCTTAAAATGCTATGTGTGTTTTTTTCTGATGTGCATTGTATAGATATTTTTCGGGAGAATATGTATGGCAGCGCTCACTTTGTGAGGGGCTCCCCTCCTCTTAGTAGATGGCATTGTTCTTGTACTGGGAAAATCTTGGAATCCACTAGAAAGCAGAACCACCATCAACAGCTTGGCACAATTAGCTGGGGAACATGGGGGGAAGTTGAGCATGAAATTCTAGCTAAGGAAGCGTTTTATGATTTCTTCTCTGATGAGCTATTGGGCATACTCACAGTTTTAGGTTTAAAAGAACACATCTGTATTTTCCCTAGTTAAAAAAAAGAAAGAAACGTTAGATTCAAGCTGTGATTTTCAAACCGGGTAACAGCGCAGGGCAAGGCCTCCTACAAGTCAGAACAGATGCCAACCACAAAGAATTTCCACCTTGGACACCAGCTCAAAAATCTAAACCAAACCAAAGAAAATACAACTTAAAAGTACTTTTCCTGCCCCCACCGTCAAAAGAAAATAATTGCTTTTTAATCTCTTAAAATGCAAATATGTTGAATATGTTGACCATCAGTTCAAAAGGAAATGATAAAAAGCATGCATCATGCTTGTCTAACGCTCTATCTCATCCCACCTCACACGTCCCCTCTCCATTTTTGGACACAACACAACACGCCCACCTCTGTTCCGAATGCTTTCTGAGAATTGTATGTAGACTACAACTTTGTCCTAGATTAGTTTCTGCTGTTTTCACTAAACACTGAACAAAAACAACTTGGGGGAGGAATGGGTTTATTTCATCTTATAAACCCCAGGATACAACTGACTACTGAGGGGATTCAGGGCAGGAACTCAAGATAGGAGCCCTCAGTCCCTAGGCAGAGACCAGGGAGGAACACCACTTACTGGTTACCTTCCCATGGTTTGCTGGGCTCGCTCTCCTATACCATCCACAACCACCTGCTTAGGAATGGCACCTCCCAAAGAGGGCAGGGCCCTGCCACATCGGTCATCAACCAAGAAAGGGCCCCACAGATGTGCTTACAGGCCAGTCTGCTGGAAGGAATTCCCTAATTGAGGTTCCTGCTTTTCAGGTGACTCTATTTGTTGTTGTTGTTGTTGTTGTTGTTGTTGTTGTTGTTCAGTTCACACAAAATAGCAACCAGCACATGCTTCCTGTCCATTATTCAGTCTCTGGAAAGCATCACTTCTAAGAATGGCCTTACTCTGTCTGCCTTTGACAATGCTATCAAAAACCCAACATCTTACTCTACTTTATTTTCCTATTAGAATGAGATAAAGTAATATTAGAGACATATATGTATTAATTACTTATCTTCTATCTATTCTATTAGTTGCTCTGGATATGAAGGAAGTTGGGTTATGGTATACATGCCTGGCTAATAGACAATTACTGATTAGCACTTCAATAATCACATTAATAACAATGTAATGCCTAGCATTTTTATAGTTAACCTGCTATACAAGACTCTACAAAGTTGATCTATGTTCGGCTCAAACAAACTCCCTAAGGTGATTTTTCTTGTAGTAAATGTGGAAAAATAAATCTCTGGCAGTTTAATGAAGGATAGAAACATTTTAAATTGCGCAATTGATTTTAATATAAGAACCTACTGCACTCCTTGCTAAACTTTCTCCTTATGTCTCCCATATTTAATATACCAAGTAACACATGCCTACCATCTTTTTGATATTGCTAGATTCCACTGTAATGTACTACTCTTGGATTCAGCAATCCTTGAACCATTCTTTTTTTAAACAAAATATTTGTTGGGCTGGAGAGATGGCTGAGCGGTTAAGAGGACTGACTGCTCTTCCAGAGGTCCTGAGTTCAAATCCCAGCAACCACATGGTGGCTCACAACCATCCGTAATGAGATATGATGCCCTCTTCTGGTGTGTCTGAAGACAGCTATAGTGTACTTACATATAATAATAAATAAATCTTTGGGCTGGAGCAAGTAGAGGTCCTGAGTTCAGTTCCCAGCAAACCACATGATGGCTCACAACCACCTGTACAGCTACGGTGTACCCATATGCATAAAGTAAATAAATCTTAAAAAAAATTGTTTATGTATATAAGTACACTGTATGTCTTCAGACACACCAGAAGAGGGCACGGGATCCCATTACATCTGGTTGTGAGCCACCATGTGGTTGCTGGCAATTGAACTCAGGATCTCTGGAAATGCATCTAAGTGCTCCTAACTGCTGAGCCATTTCTCCAGACCCCTTGAAGCATTCTTAATGTTATATTTTCAACTTACTTACACCCCCTTCCTCATAAGCTACTTTTGTGAGGAAGCATGTTATCATAACTCGATATTTTCTTATCAAGAATATAATGATGATGATGATGATGATGATGATGACGATGATGATGATAGCTATATATCACTCTGAACTGATTACTTTGTATTTTCTTTAAATAAGCAACATAAATATCAGATGCAAAAGCATATATAAGATTTTAATAGAAAGATGGATTGTATGAAAGACATCTGGGAATGAATCATTTAAAAGGAAAACAGGCACAGAGGTGACAGCTCTACCCAAAGAAATTTCAGTTAGGGTTCAGGTTGTGACCTGTTTCCTAAGATTCCTTCATTTTCATATTGGGTACCAGAAACCATTCAAGACAATTCGACAATTCTTTCTTTCTTTCTTTCTTTCTTTCTTTCTTTCTTTCTTTCTTTCTTCCTTCCTTCCTTCCTTCCTTTCTTTCTTTCTTTCTTTCTTTCTTTCTTTCTGTCTCTTTCTGTCTCTCTCTTTCTCTCTTTCTTTCTTTCTTTCTTTCTTTCTTTCTTTCTTTCTTTCTTTCTTTTTGGTTTTTTGATACAGGGATTCTCTGTGGAACTCACTCTGTAGACCAGGCTGGCCTAGAACTCAGAAATCTGCCTGCCTCTGCCTTTCAAGTGCTGGGATTACAGGCATGTGCCACCACGCCCGGCTTAAGACAATTCTTAAGACTGGAAATTTCACTTAGTTCCAAGAATAGTTACACTACAGAAACATGACTCAATTGGGGGTTGGGCAAAAGGAAGAAAAGTCTTTGGGTAGAAGGGGAAGGTGGAGAGCATGGAAGGGGATGGAAGACCATGGACAGAGGGAAGAGTGGAGAGGAGCATGAGTTAAATCAAAATATATTGTATGAAAATCCCAAAGAATGAAGAAAAAACGCTGGTTTTAAAAGAGCTCAATTGCTTCCTTTCAGTTGGTTATAAACTAATTACTAACCATAGCTTAAAAATACTAGCACCTGAGTTAATCACACTTGGTTAATTTTAGATGGTTATATAGACTGGCCAAGAATATGTTTTTTCTTTGAAAGTGTCAATCACGTGGGAATTAAATATATACATAAACATATATGCATATATTTAAAATAGAAATTTCTAACTCCAGATCATACAAATTGGAACCTAGGAAAGAGTCAGAGAGTTAGTCCATGAGCTCCATGTTTAAACAAATCTGTCGTCTATGCTGCTAGATAATGTGTGTAAGAATAGTGTGCTATCCAGGCATTCAAGAGGCTGAAGTGGGAGGCCCACAAGCCCAAGGTCTGCTCCAAAACTGAAACCAAACAGCAGCAGCAGCAGCAGCAGCAGCAGCAGCAGCAGCAGCAGCAGCAGCAGCAGCAGCAGTGATAACAATAGTGAAAGAAAGAAGGAAATAATTCATATATAAGATGTACAGAGATAATATTAGGGAAATAATGGGACTGTCAACATACAAATAGCAGCATTAAAAGTTATTGTCTGACTTCTATGCTATTTCTCATGACTTCATTCCCTCCCACATACACACACAAAGAAACGCTTACACAGGCACGTGCACGCGTGCACCCCCCCCCCAACACACACACACAGGGGCAGATTACACCAACTATTTTAGATGGAAACTTTAAAAGTTCAAACATCTAGAAAACCCATCATTGAGATTTCTGGTTAATTTATTGATTCTAAAGGCCCAACACTTTTATTTTGACTTCGATGTGCTCACGCCCACACATTTCACACAGTTCCATGGCAGCGAAGAAGAAATCTTCACATTCCAAATCCGTCTCAGGGAAGCAGGATGGTTAAGAATTCCCAATATTTTCACATTACTTAGAGCACGGTAGGTAGGTTACCCTGGCCTCCTTCCCAGACTTTAACAGTAGGGGCCTTGTGAAATGCTAAACGACGTGTATAACAGTATTTAGGCTCTCTGAGAGCCAATCCGTCAAAACATTTGCTGCTTTGAAAATGTGTTCTTCAAAAAGAAAAAAAAATTGGGCATATGGAACTTATTACCGTGCTTGGTGGAGTTCAGGAAGCGGCATCCAAAATAAGCACAGAACCTTTTGAGGACACAATCTTACCTAAAGGTGACAGGGTCTCTGACACTGTCCTGCCCTGACCCAAGGGTATGGAAGACTCATGGGAAATGGCAGGCTTCTAAACATTTGGGGGAGGGGGGATTGAAAGGTTAGACTAGCACAGCACTAGGTAGAAACATTAAACAGAACAAAGAAATAAGATTAAAATGGAGTGCGGAAAGTGTTAAGGACCCCACAGCTGGTATTTCTCCATCAGCGACTTCCAGCTTAGTCTTCAGACCATAATTAATTAAGATTTATGAACAAATAAATCAGTGACATTTTACTGCTATATTGTTAGGTGGAAGTTATAATGTGTAGCTACATACTTTGGAAACTGCATGGGTGGAAGAGAAATTAAATTCTTTGAATACCAAGGAGAAAATACTTTCACGATGAAGAAAGCAGCTAGAAACATCTCATTCCCTTTACTACTTTCTGTTTATCTCTTCTTATCTCTATGTTACCTAGTGTAAGAAGGTAGATATATTAAAGTATACTTGCCTTTATTTAATCGAAGTATTGAAATATCAAAGGAAGCCAAATGATGGAATCTGGAAAGGCTTTATTTACTTTTCTTTGAACCACCATAGCATTTGCTGAACCCACTACTAAGAACACGTCTCCGTTAGCGCTGACAAAGGAAATGCTATTATCAGTCCTTGCAAACCAGAGCCCAAGAAGCTTGTGTTTGAAGCTGAAAAGCCTGTAGCCCCGTGCTGTGTTTTATTATGCATAACTGGAATTCTTCACAGTTACAAAAGTGTAAACTCCTCTTGATTACATCAATATGGACTTGGAAAGAGGAGATGTACAGGTCAGTACTGCTGGGAAGATGATCCAGGTCCAAACGTACTTGTGCTTTGAAGGGATAAAAGCTAATCTATGTAGTATGCACTCTTGCAACCCCTATAAAATCCCTGTAAACATACTACTTCTAACTTCTTTAGGACCCCCCCCCCAGTGTGTTCATTTGCCCCCTTGTAAAATCTCCTGCGCTTGAAATTTCTTGATGGTTCCAGACACGTCATTTCTGGAGTGTTCGGTGGTATGAAGCGCATTTTGCAGACCCCTCTGACGGCTTAAATTCACCCAGCAAAGCTCACTTCTGCTCAGCACCTTAGTTCTCATGATTTGTGTTTTGTATTTTATGACTGCCTCCTTGGGGAACCCTCCCTCCCCCCCCCAAAAAAAAAGACAGGAACGATTCACATAAGTCCATAAGAGAGGCTATAAAATAAACATTATACCATGTGTGGGGTAAAAAAAAAAAAAAGAGAGAACTGCAAATGGCTGTTCTCACTTTCTGGCATTTACACACATGGCCATCTGTTTGAGGACTGTTTTAGTTGGCTATTATCCAGCATTTATGTAACCCGCCAAGTCGAAGGAAATGACATCACCAAATTTCCTGATGACTGTCATTGGAGCCACAATATTTTGGGGGAAACAAGTTGCTCAGTCAGGAGAGAGACATCTTAAACGTCTCTTCTACTTTCACTTTTTCCTAGCACACAAATGTTATAAAACACTTTTTCCTCCTACTGATGTCTATTTTGGGTTAAGCTGTGGCTGTCAGTCATGTTTACTATTTGGTTTGGGGATTCTCCTTTTGATGCTGTAGGAGTATTAGGGAGAAAAATAGGACTTTTGTTGAGTATATACAATCTGATTGGGAGCTGAGTAGATGGCTCAGTGGGTAAAACACTTACTCGTGTGTGTGTGTGTGTGTGTGTGTGTGTGTGTGTATGTGTGTGTGTGTCCATAACTGAGTTCACATCTCAGAACCTGATAAAGGATAGATGATAACGCTATGAACCCTGGGAACATGTGTCTATAATCCCACAATAGCTACTATGTGAGATGGTAGTTGGGGGCAGGGCAATCTCTGGAAATTTAGGGGCCACCTCAACTGTGTAGCAGCCGATCACAAGAAATCCTGTCTCAAGCAAGGCTGACATCATAGGTTGTCTTCGGACTACCACACATGTGGCCAGGCACGCATGCACTCAGAGATTTAAAAACACAATATGATCAGAACATGATGAAAAAGAAAGTCATCAAAGTGATGAACTTTTATTGTTGTCTTAAAACTGCATCTGAAGTAATTCTGCAAACATGTAATCAACCTGCTACCAGTCAGCTGATTCAAGCCCAGTCTCCAGGTGAGCGTGCAGAGAAGGACTGACTGAAGAGGGAATTTTAGGAATTACACTTGCTGATGACAGGGAGAGATCAGAAGTAGGAAGGGTGAAGGTTTCAATGGCAGAGTTTATGTATCCTCTTATCCCTTGGGGTAATCTGTACCACTGGACCAAGGAATCCTTTTATATCATTCCAAAACTAAACCATCTCTGGGGAAACCTAGCAGCTGCTTTTAAGGTTTTCACAGTTGTATGGGGGAAAGAATTAGTGTTACAAGACTTTAAGTACATCTGCTCTTCCAACTCTCTTGGGAATTCAGAACCAGCTGAATGCACATCTAAGCAGGAATCCCTGTTCCAATGTTAAACATTTTGGCATTTTTAAATGCTTTCAGATGACTGTAGCTGACTTACATTGTCCTATCATGACTGAGTGTTGAGGCTGTCTTAGCCTGAACGGGAACTCTTCCAAGCCAGGGTGACGGAATCATTTAGATACCTGCCTGTATTTGTTTGCAACCACCTTTTCCTCTTTCTTTTCTCCTCCACTTCCTCTTCCTGTCCATCACTACGGAAGGAGTCACTGCTGTTGGTACCCTACCTGAGTTCCTCTGTGAGCTGGAGCATCAATCTGCTCCACGGGTGTTTCAGAGTCCTTTCTGGATGCTTGCTAATCTCTGATGGGAGTGCATCGCCCGCTGAGAGATTTCAAGACCACCGTTTTCTCCATGTTCCTTTGGCGGTCATCGATTGGGGCTGGGGAAAGCTTGGCTACCTGTCCTGAAGGGAAAACAGCTCTGATGCTCCATCCTCCAAGATTCTTTCTTCTTTTCTGTCCCTCTTAATTAACTCCCTCTGGGAGTTCTTTCCTAAAGATTACTCTCGAAAAATCTCATGCTTTAGAAGCCTTTTCTAAGGTTCTCTTTGAAGCTCCCCCCTCCTACGTGGAACACTGCTCATTGGCCAGGGTACCTGAGAACCCTGCGAAGGATTAATAGTCAGGTGTCTTCAGTGTGAGAAGAACAATTAGATGAGACAGCAAGGTGAAGCTGAACAGGCAGGTGTTTGAAGTTAGTGGTATTAAGGTGAGAAGTTAAGAAAGGAAGGTAATATTGGTAAATGTTTCCACTGATAAATGTCCTTGATGGAAGTTGGAAGGGTGATGGGGATTGCACAGATGGTTAAAAAAAAAATGTACCTGGATTTTCTTTTTAAAAATTGATTTTTGACACCAGGCATGGTGGCTCACACCTGCAGTTCCAGTGTCTGCGAGGAAGAGGAAGGCAGATGTGTGGATTTAAGGCCAGCCTGGTCTCCATAGTGAATTCTCCGCCAGCCAGGGCTATATAGTGAGAGTTTGTCTCAAAAGGATAAACAAACAGGGCCTGGAGAGATGGCTCACACTTAAGTACACTGGTTGCTCTTCCAGAGGATCTAGGTTCAATTCCCAGCACCCACATGGTAGCTCACAACTGTCTGTAACTCCAGCCGCAGAGGATCTGAGGTCCTATTCTGCCCTTGAGAGTACTGCACTCATTTAGCACACATGGAAATACATGTAAAACATTTATACCTGTAAGACAAATGAACAGCAACACTAACAGAAACACACTCCCTCTTTAAAACCCCCAACTGGACCATGGAGCTGTCTTTAATTGTATAACGTGCTAAGTAGAGTCAGAAGGATCGGGCATTTGAGGTAATATTCAGCTGCATGGTGAATTCTGGGCCAGCTTAGGCTACCCAAGACCTTTCAACAACCCACCCTGTCCTTGCAAATTATTGGAACATTGAAAGGAATAAAAATAACTTAAAAATTATTCAAAATCCTACTATTAAAATGTACCTACTATTTTGATATAGTTAATGGCAACTTCTTTTTATATTTATGTTTCATTCATATATTCCATATATTTATTGATATATATCTAGAAATGATCAGTTATTATACATAATTTTATTTCCTACATCTTTCTGAATTTTACATGTGTGTGTATGGTGTGTGTGTGTGTGTGGTGTGTGTGTGTGTGTGTGTGTGTGTGTGTGTGTTTTGTTTTTGTTTTTTGGTTTTTTTGGATTTGGTTTTTTTCGAGACAGGGTTTCTCTGTATAGCCCTGGCTGTCCTGGAACTCACTCTGTAGACCAGGCTGGCCTCGAACTCAGAAATCTGTCTGCCTCTGCCTCCCAGAGTGCTGGGATTACAGGGGTGTGCCACCACCACCCGGCTTTTACATTTGTTTTTTAATGTTTGTCTAAATTGACTTCCTTTCAGTAATTTTTTTAAGGTAATAGAAATAGAAACAAATACTCATGAGATTGGGAGTGGCCTAGTGAGCTAAGGAAGGAAATACATTCAACAGCCCCTTTTATGTTTTTTTTTTCCTTTTTAAAAATTGGATATTTTCTTTATTTACATTTCAAAGGTTATCCCCTTTCCTGGTTTTCCCTCCAAAAACACCCTATCCCATCCCCCCTCTGCCTGCTCACCAATCTACCCACTCCTGCTTCCCTGTCCTGGTATTCCCCTATACCGGGGCATCAAGCCTTCTCAGGACCAAGGGCCTCTCCTCCCTTTGATGTCCAACAAGGCCATTCTCTGCTATATATGCAGCTGAAGCCATGGGTCCCTCCATGTGTACTCTTTGGTTGGTAGTTTTTAGTCCTTGGGAGTTCTGGGGCACTGGTTGATTCATATTGTTCCTCCTTTGGGGCTGCAAGCTCCTTGGGTCTTTTCTCTAGCTCCTCCACTGGGGACCTTATGCTCAGTCCAATGCTTGGCTGAGAACATCATCTCTATATTTGTCAGGTACTGGCAGAGCCTCTCAGGAGACAGCTATACCAGGCTCCTGTCAGTAAGCGCTCATAGGCATCCACAATAGTGTCAGGGTTTGGTAACTGTATATGGGATGGATCCCCAGGTGGAGCAGTCTCTGGATGGTCTTTCCTTCAGTCTCTGATTCATACTTTGCCTGGGCATATACCCAGAAGATGCTCAGCCATCTAATAAGGACACATGCTCCACTGTATTCATAACAGCCTTATTTATAAGAGCCAGAAGCTGGAAAGAACCCAGATGTCCCTCAACAGAGGAATGGATGCAGAAAATGTGGTACATTTACACAATGGAGTACTACTCAGCTATTAAAAACAATGAATTCATGAAATCCCTAGGCAAATGGATGGAACTAGAAAATATCATCCCGAGTGAGGTAACCCAATCACAAAAGAACACACACGGTATGAACTTATTGATAAGTGGATATTAGCCCAGAAGTTTGGAATACCCAAGATACAATTCACAGACCAAATGAAGCTCAAGAAGAAGGAAGACCAAAGTATAGATACTTTGGTCCTTCTTAGCAGGGGGAACAAAATACCCATGGGAGGAGATACAAAGTGTGGAGCAGAGACGGAAGGAAAGAACATTCGTTTGTTTTTTTCAAAGACTGTATATATCTTGCACAAATTACATGCATCCAGAGCCACTTTTCACACTGTGTTTGCTGTTGTTGGTGGTGGTTGTTGCTGGGACTTTGAAACAGCATTGTATATATCTCAGGCTGACTTTTAACTCACTTTTTAAGTGGAGATGATCTGTATATAACTCTTGATTTTCCCACCTCTACTTCCTGAAAGCCAGAGTTATAGACACTATACCTGTCTGATAGCTCTGTTTTTGTGTCCTAGTCTTAAGATATTCAACTGTATTGAGAACTGGTTGATGAGCCTACAACATGCTCAAATCACATGCCTAGAAGCCTGACTTTCAGCCTCTGCACAGCATTAAGGCACGTGGCGCCATGGAGAGTCACACCCATCTGTGTAAGCTGCTGTCAGCATTTTGCTGTTTAGAAGTCACTGTAAAAAATAATAATATCCTTGTATATAACTGTTTAATAGGTTCACGTTTATACTCTGTATTGATGGAAGTAATATTGGCTCAGATGTATAAAAATTTTAAATAATTTACCAATATTTATTATAAAATTTTATCAACAGAGTGCTGATCATTTTCCAGAATGGATCTGTCAGTGCCTAACAGCCATGGTTATAATGCCATCACAATGTTCCATATTAAGTATTGAAGACAAATTTATCATTAATAACAATTTTCTTCTTCTTCTCCTTCTCCTTCTCCTTCTCCTCCTCCTCCTCCTTCTTCTTCTCCTCCCCCTCCTTCTCCTCCTCCTCTTCCTCCTCCTCCTTATTCTTCTTCTTCTCCTCCTCCTCCTTCCTCTCCTCCTACTTCCTCTCCTTCTCCTTCTTCTTCTCCCCCCTCCTTCCTCTCCTCCTCTTCTCCTCCCCCTCCTCCTTCCTCTCCTCCCCCTCCTCCTTCCTCTCCTCCCCCTCCTCCTTCCTCTCCTCCCCTCCTCCTTCCTCTCCTCCCCCTCCTCCTTCCTCTTCTCTTCCTCCTCCTCCTCCTTCTCCTCCTCCTTCCTTTCCTACCCCCTCCTCTTCCTCCTCCTCCTCCCCCTCCTCCTTCCTCTCCTCCTCTTCCTCCTCCTCTTCCTCCTCCTTCCTCTCCTCCCCCTCCCCCTTCCTCTCCTCCCCCTCCTTCTTCTCTTCTTCCTCCTCCTCCTCCCTTCTGTTTTTTAGAGACAGGGTTTCTCTGTATAACAGTCCTGGCAGCCCTAGAACTTGTTTTGTAGACCAGACAGGCTTCAAACTCACAGAAATTTGCTTACCTTTGCCTCCCAAGTGCTGGGATTAAAGGCTTGTGTCACTATGCCTGGCTTATTTTTTATTTCTGTTTATTTATTTAACTTTTTATCAACTATTGTTCTGTAGCTAACTTTTTCTTTCTCTGGTGTCGTAGACTGAACCCAAGGCCATGCACATGCCAATCAAATGTTCTACCAGTGAGTTGTGTCCTAAGCCTATTATAACTTAGAATTAAGCCTGTTTCCTTTAAGTAAGGCTTTATTTAGGATTAGAAGATGCTTCAAAGGCACCTTAGTGTTCAAACATGTGAATTGTTGGGGGAGAAGAGAAGAAAAAGACAACCACTATTTGTTTCAGGATTGTAAACCCAAACAATCAGCTGAACTGCTCTGTATTCCAGGTGTATTCTGTTATTTGACAGAACAATGGACCTGTGCTTTTGTCTTAGGGATTTACCATCGCCAAATTAGTGTCATAACCCACTTATGTGATTCACGAATTGTGCTCCATGACAACAAGATTTGTATCAAGGAGAGTTTATAAGTCAGTATGGTAGATTTCAGATGTAACATGGTGCACAGTATCATACAGAAAGAAGGAGCATAGAGACGAGAAAGAGTGGCAGGCAGTAGTAAGGCATGTGCAAAGAGCTAGGTAGCCATGCACACAGGGAGGCACCAGCTGTAGCGTTCTCTCCTGTTTATCAAAACACTTTATCTGGACTTAGCTCTGGAATGTTCTTTATTTCATAACACTTTGAGTGATATACAGAGTAAAGGTGTCATGTGGTAATAGTGACATCACATGTTTAACATATATGCTGCTTTAAAATTTTTTTCTTTATCTTATGTATATGAGTGTTGTAGTGGCTATTCCTGGTTGTCAACTTGATTATATCTGGAATGAACTACAATCTAGGATTGGAAGGCTCACCTATGATCCTAATCTGGAGGCTCGGAGATATAAGTTTCTGACCTGGATCTTGGCATGGAGATCTTGAAGCATAGTGGCTATGAATTCTAGTTTAAGATCATCTGGGATTAAAGGCATGGAGACACACACCTTTAATCTGGGCCACACCATCCGCTGGAGACCTACAGCCTTTAATCTGGGCTACACTCTCTGCTGGAGACATATATAAGGACATTGGAAGAAGGAAGACTTATTCTTCTTTGCCGGCTTGCCTCATGGGACTGAGCAACTGCTAGATCTTTGGACTTCCATCCACAGCTGCTGCTGACCATTGTTGGGGAGTTGCACTATAGACTGTAAGTCATCAAAAAATTCCCTAACTACATAGAGACTGCCCATACATTCTGTGATTCCAGAGAACCCAGACTAATACAGAAGTTGGTACCAGGAGTGGTTCTAGAGGAGCAGAAATATAAGGATGAATGTTTTAAAATTTTGGACTTGGTTGGTTAACCCACCAGCACCTTCAACTACTGAAACCTCTCCAGATTCTCTCCCTCCTGGGAGCTAGGAGAATATTGAAAACCCATAGATGAAACTATATTTCAAGCTTAAAGAAGCTAATGCCTTTGATTATCTTGATGAATTAGGTGATTCGGTGGTATATAATACCTTCTACAAGTTGAGGAAAAAAATCAGAAAATGATTTTGCTGGCTGGTTACTCTTAGCATCTCGGGGGGGGGGCAATGAAGGAAAGGGAAGGAGTTGTGTGATAAAATCAAACAGCTCCAGATGCAAGTAAACAATCTAAAAGTTGCTAAGTGTGCCCTTGAAGAGAATCTTCTCTCTAGCAGCCATAGAGCTCAAGTAGCAGAAAATCAAACTGAAGCACTCATTATAAGATTGGCTGAAATACAGCAAAAATTCAAGTCTTAACCTCAGAGGGTGTCAGCAGTTAAAGTAAGGGCATTAATTGGCAAAGAGTGGGATCCTATAACTTGGAATGGGGATGTATGGGAAGACCCTGTTGAAATTGAGAACTTTGAATCTTCAGATTTTTCAAGGATTTGCTCCACCTGAAGAAGTAGAACACCAATTTGCCTGCACCTATATGGACATTTTGAGTATTCCTGGCACCCAGGGGGCTCAGAAGAGGGCATAGGATACCCTGGAGCTGAAACTACGGGTGATTGTGAGCTATAGCTGCTAGGAACTGAACCTTGGTCCTCTGGAAGAGCAGCCAGTGATCATTAACCATGGTGCTATCTCTCCAGTCCCTACAGGGTTGCTGTTGTAAGAAACCCTAAAACACTATCCTTGTTTGACTTACGAATGAGATTTTGCAGATGTTTGGCACATACTACGCACTTACATATGCAATGACTTCAATAGTAGAAAAATTGTTTAAGGTGTTTAAATACACGGTATTTTATGTTGCCAGCAGCAAAAAGAATGGAAGGAGAACAAACTGAAGTGGTGAAACAGAAGAAAGATGGGATCCCTCAAGTGGCTGAAAGGGAGAGAGAAAAGTGAGTAAGTGGTCAGGTGAGTGTTTGGCAGAACTCTGCAGTGAGGACCCTCCGAAATGAAGTCGACTCAGGTTTTCCATGATCAAATGTTTTCTCTGTGTGCTTTGGAAGCTCACGTCATTCAATGCTGGTTCCTCAGTGACTCCATTTCCTCACTGAATTGGTTTGTTTTCTATGGCTGTGAGAAACACCATGATTAAAAGCAATGTGGGAGGAAAGGTTTTTTTTTTTTTCATTTTACAACTTCCGGGTCACAGACCATGACTGGGGGGGGGGGGAAGCCAGTGTAGGAATTGAAGGCAGGAACTGAAGTTAGATCATGGAGAAATGCTGTTTACTGGCTTGCTCTCCGTGGCTTGCTCAGACTGCTTTCTTATCAATTCGGGAACACTTATCTGCCCAGGTCTCAAACCAACCCAAGTGAACTGGATCCTCCCACATCAATCATTAATTAAGAGAATGCCTTAGAGACAATTTCTTAATTAATGGGTGGGAGAAGGGAGGGGAAAAAAGGGGGCAGGATCTGGTATGGGGTGGGAGAGACAGGAGAGACACCCAGAAGGCCAGGAGAAAGAATAGAAATATGCAAGAGTGTGGGGTGGGGGATGGGGTGGGGACCTCTAGAAACTCTAAGACACCAGGGTTGTGAGAGGCTCCCATGACCCAGTGGGGATGACCTTAGCTGAAATACCCAGCAGAGGGGAGATAGAACCTGAAGAGACTACCTCTAGTAGATAGACATGGCCCCCCAGTAGAGGAATGGTGCCGCTCACCCATCTCAAAAATTTTGACCCAGAATGTTCCTGTCTAAAGAAAATGCAGAAACAAAAAAAGAGTATGAAAGAAATGCTATCCAGTGATCAACCCTACTTGGGATCCTTCCCATGTGCAGGCACTAAATGTTGACACTATTACTGATGCCATGTTGTCCTTGCAGACAGGAGCCTGGCAACGAACACCTGACTGAGATGGATGCAGATACTTAGAGTCAACCATTGAACTGAGACTGGGGACCCTTATGGAAGAGTTAGCGGAAGGATTGAAGGAGCTGAAGGGGATTGAAACCCCGGAGGAAGAACAACAGTATCAACTAACAGGACTCTTCAGAAATCCCAGAGGCTAAGCCACCAACCACAGAGCATACATGGGCTGGTCCATGGCCCCCACTACATATGTAGCAGAGGACTGCCTTGTCTGGCCTCAATGGGAGGGAAGCACTCAATGGTGGGCATCTGACCAGGTAAGAAGGAATCTCAAAGCACTTTTAATCTGTATCTCCCTGACAGCTGTACATACTGAATGTTTTTTTCTTTCTCAAGAACTCATTAGCCATTTGCATTTCTTTCTTCAGGAATCATCCAGCTCACTAGCCCATTTATTGATCAGATGACTTAGCATTTTGATGTGAAATCCTTTGTTCCCCATTGTAAGAGTAAATACGACGTTGTTGCAGTTTCAGGAAACACATACCTTGCTGTGATGGTGTGTATATGCTCAGCCCAGGGAGTGGCACTATTAGAAGGTGTGGCTCTGTTGGAGCAGGTGTGGCTCTGTAGGAGTAGGTGTGTCACTGTGGGTGTGGACTTTAAGGCCCGCATTTTAGCTCCCTGAAATCCAGTCTTCCACTCCCAGCCTTCAGATGAAGATGTAGAACTCTCAGCTCCTCCTGCACCATGCCTTCCTGGATGCTGCCCTACTCTGGAACCTTGAATGCGACAGACAGAACCTCTGAACCTGTAAGCCAGCTCCCACTAAATGCTGTTTTTATAAGAGTTGCCTCGTCAAGTTATCTCTTCACAGCTGTAAAACCCTAACTGAGACAATTGCCCAGTGCTCAGAAGTGCCCCGAGACATTAATTTTATCACATAACACGAATGGGTTCTTTTTAACGTTTCTTTACCCTACCTTTACTTCAAAATTAATCTGACTAAGCATTAACTATGAAAGACAAAAAAACCTTGTGCATTAAATCAGCGTTCATTGGCTTTTTATCAAATTGTCTCATTTTAAACCAGTTGCTCTGGTCTTGGACAGATCCTTCAATCCCCGTTTCTTGTCTCCTTATGGATTCTAATAAACACTCTTATAAAACACTTGCCATGCTCCTGGAAAACGGTTGCTATGCCAGGTTGAAGGACATAAGCGTTCACGGTTTCCAAATTATAACTTCAGGAAGTAACACGCCTTAATGTGACCTGGAGCTACTGTCCGGCAAGTGTGACACAGTCGATCAGCTCCTTCAAGTTTGCCTTTTATAGGCGCCTGTTGTCAGAGCATGCCTTTGAGCGTTAATGCTGGATGCCATTTCTGATCTGAATGAGAACTGTTTCAAACTACTAGGCCAGTGAGCAGTTGAGTACACAGGGGAATACTAAGATGGCATCTGAGAGAGCAAGAGTCTGCGATTTCAAGAGTACATGCTTTGCCACCACTGCCTCTTAAGGTATAGCAATAGTTATATTTCACCTCTGGATGAAATAACAATGAAGTCTTTCTCTCAATTCTCTCTCTCTCTCTCTCTCTCTCTCTCTCTCTCTCTCTCTCTCTCTCTCTCTCCTCTCTGTATACATGGGTGTATGTTAGAGAGAATATCTTAAGGAGTCTTATTAGTCATCTAACCTAATTTTATATGATGTGATGAATATTTTAAAAATCTGTAGCCAGTAAAGACATAAAAGACACATCTAACTTTTAACTATGTTCGTAGGTGTGTGTGCATCTCTTGGTGTTATGTGTGTGTGTGTTTGTATGGATGTGTCTACAGAGTGAAACAAATAGGCCTGTAAGTGTCCTGAGTTCAATAACCATTATTTAAAAGAATTAAAACGCACCCATATAGCTTATATATACCTTTTTAAAGCTATGTAATAATACTTAGATGTATATGCATGATTTCAGAAATCTTGCTTGGTTGGGTGTATTTCCCCCTCTGACCACCATATAATTGTTTGGAATGTGACGTAATGAGCTGAAAATATTAATTGTAGACGCCACGCTCCTGTGAGTCACCCAGTGACCGTCCTCCACTCCATCCCACACTGTCTCCTCCTACTGTTTTTTTTTTTTTTTTTTGCATTTGGCAGAACCCATTTTCTCTAACAAAACAGACATTTCCTTTCCCAGATAGAGTCCAAGCTCTAGACTTAAGGAAAAGAAAAAAAAAAAAAAAAAGAAGAAGAAGAAAAGAAACTAACAATTGATGCTTATTTTATCAAAGTTGCTCTTCCTAGATAGAAATTGCACATGTATTATTATTTGCTGGTGGGTTCAGAGTCAGTTCTTTCATCAGAAAATTCAATTTCTAAGGTACAGGAATGTCCACTCAGTAAAGCAACTGTATTACCTTGTGCTCCTGAAAATTTTCCCCCTCCCCGTCCTCCTCTACTTTCCTTTTGGCAGGAGAAGGACCTTTGTCTTGCTAATACAAAACTAGAAAGAACTTTATACCTGAGACTTAAACATTAAACAAAAGTATATCCACTTAAAATATTTGTCCGGATGGTAAACAAGTGGAGTTAGCTCAGTCTTGGAAACAATTGGGGTGGACTTCCTGAGGGCAAAGTGGACAGAACCTGCCTGTTTTGTTCTCCCAAGAGGTTTGATCTGGAAAGGTTTTACCGCCACGTCTAAGGAATTAGAAGAGGGTTAAACAACGAGCAGGAACAGAGTGCCGCTTCAGAGGCTGTGTTCTTGCTTAAGTCACAGTCTAAAGGGTTATTTCAGTGTTGGTCACATGGTCTCAAGCGTCCTCTCTCCCTTGCTACAAATTCATTCCTTCAAAAGCCAGAAGTGACTGAGCTAATCGCAGAGGTACAGTGACTCCCAGACTGTTCTTTGTCACCGCTTTCCTGTTTCATTCGGGAGGAAGTGACTGAGTGACTTGAGACTCGAGGGTGGGGAACAGATCTATTACAATGACCCTGCCAGCCCCAGCCTGGTTTTGCTTTAGTGAAGGGGTGATGAAAACACTTTAAACAGTTGCCAACAGCCCAGGAGAAAAATATTTGACATCTCACCTATATCAACAAGCAAGAGTTAAAGGTTAAATCACACACAAGTCAAGTGCTGGGAAAGGATATGTTTGTGTCATCAACTTTCTTTGTTCTGCAACAGTCTTGTGTCAACAAGGAGACACATTCCCCATTCCTGGCTGGAATCACCGAGACAATGGGAGACCGATGACAGACACATTGTGCAGGAGCCTCAAGCAAATCCCCTTTGGCGCATTTGTCTTTGGCCTCTGGTGTCTTCGTGGGCACCCTTACCATTCATTAACTGCTCCAAACAGGCATCTGTCTAGGACCCTGTGGTAGAAGACCTTCTTGTGTCTTTCCCAGATTCTTGAGATTCCAAGCACGAAGCTCAGGGTGGAAGCAGAAAAACCAAGGAAAAGAAAGATGCTGGAATTAATGCATTTCCTGTATTGATCTCAACTCAGCGAGCGCCTCCCTACAGTGCTTGGTCATCAGGAAGCAGTGCTTGGTCGAGCTGGTGTTCACATGCTATAGGTTCAGTCAGAGGGGCGGATCTTCTGGGGACTGCTCAACCTCTGAGTCAAGATAACTTTAAGTCATATGTCCAAAGGAAAAACACAAAACTGTCACTATGGAGACAATTGGTAAAGACGGGGGAAAGTAGTGTAGCAAGCAGAGGAATGTATTCCTGTCAGTCTAGCATGCACGAAGTCGAGGCAGTAGAATCATGAGTTTAAAGACCAGCCTGGAGGCTACAGAAGTGGCTCAGAGAGTAAAGTGCCCTATGCGAGCACAAGGACTTAGGTTTGAACCCCCAGCACAGAGATGAAAAGCCATACATACTGTAATTCCAGTGACTGGGGGACAGAAGCAGGTAGATCTACGGAGCTAATTGTAGCCAAATCATTGAGCCTGGTGTGTGACCATACCTGACTTTGTTTCTCTCTCTCTCTCTCTCTCTCTCTCTCTCTCTCTCTCTCTCTCTCTCTCACACACACACACACACACACACACACACACACACACGTGCAGCTCAGGCATGCATGCACATCCACATGCAGACATGCACATATCCATGTCGTTCCCAGTCTGGTGCATTAGATATAGATGGTTTTGGCGACATAAGGTACAATAAAGTCAGACTCATTCTGCACCACTATACTTGGAGAGCTAACTAAAAAGGTTAAAGAATGCCCAGTTTCGGCAGCCAAGATCGGATTATAGTCAAAAGCATTTTCACAGTGTCATTAATATTCTCTTTTATCTGTATGGCTGTTTTGCCTGAATGTATACCTTCGTGCCACGAGTGTGCTTGGTCCCTTTGCAGGCCAAGAGAGGTCACTGGATCCTCTGGAACTAGATTTACAGAGGGTTGTGAGCCACCCTGTGAGTGTGGGGATTAAGTCAGGGTCATCTGGAGGTACGACCAGTGTTATCTCCTGCAGAGCCATGTCTCCAGTCTCAGTATAAGATTTTCTACAAACAGGGTTCTATATGCCTATCTCTGGACAATGCTAGCTCAATAAGCCCTGGACTTCATATCTGTAAAGTTACTGTTTCTGTGAATAGTTTTTTAAATATACCAATCAATTGCTAAGTTAGTTTTATATCTGCAATTCTCTTTTAAACTAACATATAATTTACTTGCAGTTTTGTTTGTTTGTTTATGGACTATGACACAGTTGTCTGTACTCAAGGATGTGGAATTTCAGTTAGTGTAGACATTGCAAAATAAATATTCATTTATTTATTTAGATTTATTTTTATTCTATGTCAATGCATGTTTTGCCTACATATATGTACGTGAACCATGGAGTCCAGAAAAAGTTCTCAGGTCTTATGGAGCAGAGTCAGGGATGATTGTGAGCCATTTTTATGAGTGCTGAGAACTGACCCTGAGCCTTCTGCAAGAGCAAGCGTTCTTAACAAACTGAACCATCTCTTTGGTCCGTGAAAAATAGCATTTTAGGTTTTTTATTTTGTGTTTGAGAGTTTACCTGTACATCATGACAGAAGCCAGAAAACGGTGACAAATGCCCTGGAACTGGAACAACATATACTTTTGTTATTTTGTTTTGTTTTATCAGACAGGGTTTCTCTGTGTGGCCCTGCTTGCCCTGGAACTCACTCTATAGAGAAGTTTGGCCTGGAACTTAGAGATATGTCTGCTTCTGCCTTCCGAGTGCTGGGATTAAAGTTGTGCTCCACCACCACTGGCTGCCTATGATTTAAAGTCACCATGTGGGTAATCAAACCTGAGTCCTCTTCAAGAGAAGCAAGTAAGTGCTCTTAACTGCCAAGACCTTCTTTCCAACCCCGAGAATTCTAATATTTAATATATACTTTAAACATAGTATATATTATATACTATGAATATATAAATATATAAGTAAAAAGTGGTCTACAGGCTTTATGAACCTGGCTCCATGCGCAGAATATGGATCAGTACTGCCTAAAAGACGATGGAAATCATTCTCCCCAGAGCAGCATTCAAGGTTGGGGAGTTGCTAAGGTGCTGAAAAGGTATCCTTGACTTTGCATTAGTGGGACACAATTAATAAGGGTGAAGCTATCTTGTCAGTGCACCCAGGATTGTCTAAACTGGTCAGAGTAGGCATCCAGCTGCTTTGCCAGTAGGTTATATCCGCCTTGAGTCAAGCATCCTGGCAAGGCATTTCTCAGAGTCCTTGAGGCAGACACTGGGACCAAATTTATGAACTTGTGGTTTTCCTGCCTGGTTGCTAGTAACTGTTAAAAATAGCTTCAGAATTTAGGTTGAGAATTCTTTCATCACGGTCCAAGTATGTGGCATGATATGGTTTGTGGAGTGAAGGATCTGTGACTCTAACTTATTTCTGACTATAAGTTTAGAGCCTGCGATAAGGAGCTGATGGCTTGAGTAGGCACAGACACAGGGTCTCCTTGTATAGCATTGGGTGGCCTGGAGTTTGTGATCCTCTTGCTCTAGCTCCCTAAATGCTGGGATTACAGGCACATATCACCATAGCCAAATTCTCCTAATTATTTTTTTTATTAGTCTTAGCATTGAGGGTTGCCATGGCCTTGAACTTCTAATCCTCTTGCCCCTTACTCCCAAGTTTTAGAATAGCAGTCCCATGCCATCATGTGCAATGTTCACAGTGCAATGTTGGCCAACTACATGCCTTTATTTTTAGTTTATAAATCTTTTGACGGACTCTTTCTTCTTTGTTTTTGCTATTGGATAGTTGAGTTCAATCATTTGACACCGCTAGACAGAAAATAACGTCTCAAGTAAAACTGTCTTTGGCTTTCATTCCTAGAGAGCACAGGGCAAACATGAACTGTGGAGACAGATAATGTGGGTTCTGAATCGGTAGCCAACTGGCCACATGACCTTAGATATGCCGGCTTTTCAGCTTCTTCATTAATTCTTGTAGGAGCCTCTGGGACACATACAAAGACATAGAATAGCATCCAGGTATGGACAACATGAGTATTTGCATTATTCCTGGTTTCACCTTTTGTCTCCTGTTTCTTCACTTCTTTCATGTAGTGTAACATCGCTATTCTTTTATAATGACTTTTGGGCATACTCCCATAATTCACATGTGTCATCTTGACCAAAGTAGAAGATGAATCTGGAAAGAATAGACTGGACACAAAATATAAGAATAATCCCTTTTCGTTGGGAAACAACTAAGATAGTAACTGTAGTACTGTGTAGAAGAGAATTATTTTAGAGAGGCTCGTAAGACAAATTGATGAGATTTGGTGCTACATTTATGGGGAGGGTAAATAATAGCAAATTCAAAGTGGTTCCTTGATTCCTGGCTAGCAGATGATGATATCATCAATTAAGATTAGGAAAGCAGGGAGTATCATGGAGGTGGTATTGAGTTGTGATGAATGGTGACATGAGTTTTGATCATGTTGAGTTTGAGGGGTTTTGTGGGATAATTTAGCGAAGTGTAATAAACCGCTGACAAGACCCATCTGGAGCCAGGAGAGGTTTACGACTTAGCAAAGTTTACATTTTTAGTCCAAGCAATGCTTAGAGACAAAACTGTCCAGTGATAAGTCAAGGCCACGAGGATTTAGGGAAATGGCTTTTAAAACAACAGACATGACTTATGCTTGTTTATATTTCCAGCACTCAGTTCACTCCTTGGCATAGTGGAGATACTCAATAATTAATATTGATTTTGTGACTTACAAATGAGTGAGAAAGAAGCAGAAAATGACTTTGGAAGATGTTGAGAAGGAGCAGGAGAAAGATGGTAGAGAAGTAGGGATAGGTGACTTCATAGAAGATAAGCAAGTAAAATTTGTGTGTGTGTGTGTGTGTGTGTGTGTGTGTGTGTGTCTGCTGTATTGGTATGTGTACACATAGTTCTGAATTTAGTGTCTTATCTTTCTATGCTATGGTTTTAGAGGCAAGGTCTGACATTGAACCTCTCACTGCTTTGGCTCCTAGAATCCATAGGTCTCGACTCTGCCCAGAGAACTGGTGTTTCAGATATGAGCTGGTCTCAGCCAGATTTGATGTTAATGATGGGGATCTAAAGTCAGGGCCTTAGATGTTTGTGCGGCAGACTCTCTTAGCCACCAGTCCATCTTTCTAGCCCTGACAGTTGAATTTGAAGAATGGGTATACAATAAAAATGAATATAGATGGAGTGTGTTCAATGACGTAGAAATGAGATTAGATATCTGAACAAAGACTCAGAAAGATCTCACAGGTATAACCTTAGAACTCAATCTCATTGACATCTGAAATGTATGTAAACCTCAACTTAAAATGTTCACAAAATCAAATGCATAAATACTAGAAGCAGATGACCTGGTTCAAACACATCCCTGGGATTTAGTAGTATGCTGAAAATTCATTTTACTTAATAATAGAACGTGACTGCAGAAATATGTCATTGATGTTAACAGTGGACATATGGGATGACTATGCCTACTAGAACACATTGTTTAAAAGTGTACCTGTGCATTTCAAGGGGAAAAATACTAAAAGTGTACAGAGAACACTAAATGGAAAAAGGCAAGATCTGGATGTCTGTCGTTTGTTTAACATTTGGCTGAAGGAAGACATGGAAAGGAAGTGACATGCCCTGTCTTTATGTAGGCAGCAATTATACTTTGCGTGGTCTAGAACAAAGGGCAAGAATTTATAGATGGAAAGAATCTAAGGGCTTGGTGGTTGAGCAAGCAGTGGACAGACTGTCATTCATTTACCTGCCAGAATTCCCAAGGTACACAGCCCCAGACAGTAGAGTTATAACTACAAACTAGAAATATATGGCTCCAACTCCGAGCTTTCCTATAAGATATGTATGATAAAGCCTCTTCTATATCCACAGGAGTACAGTAACAAAAGTTTCTCGACTTAAAGCCTCTATAGATTGTAGGGAAAAAAATAGGTGAAGCAAAGAAACATCCCTAACATTTCAAGCTTATTACTGTCTGGGTCATCTGCTATGTGGAAGGATGGGTGGATTCTAAAAGGGAGATGTTGGAAACTCATGGAGTTTGGTGATGTCAAGAAGGTTTCTCCGAGGGAGTGATGTGAGTGGCAAACCCTGGAGATGGAAGAGTGTGGGTAATTATGGAGGGAGCTGTACATCCTTCTAGGGCACATGTAAGAAACCAAGAAGAACCAGCACCCAGCAGAGCAACATAGATCAGACACACCAGCACGTGCTGAAGTCAATGCGGCAGAGAAGGTCATGCCAGAAAAATCCCCAGAAACCTTGAGAGACACACCATTTTTTTTTTATAAGCACAGCAGGGATACACTGATTAAAAGGGGAGTGATAAAATGAAACACATCAAACAAGATAAAACCTCCAGATTCCATCTGGAGAATGCAGTAGATATGAAGGATTCTGTGTGGAAAAGCAGATATGAAGAAAGTAAGAATCCCATTGCTTTGGGTCTAAATTGATTTGGAAGAAGACGGAGGCTGTAGAGATAGAATTGATAAGTCCAAAGTACATTTTGTAGAAGATATCGCTGTACTTGATGACTTGAGTCAACATTGACCTGATGTGGGGAATCAGGCTAGGGAAGGTTTCCAATATACCTCTCCAGATCCCAGATCCAAGGACTGGATGGACTGAGATTCTATTTCTGGAAGGAATCAAGGGACATGCATACTCTTGGCAGTGAGTCGGATTGCTCATGCATGAAGGCCAGTGGGCCTGTGAAACCTAGAGTGAATGTAGGCCTCCCTGGGATATCAGTTAGGATCGAATAAAGGTCACAGGAAATAACCTGGTCCTTAGGAACAGAGTGATCTGCTACTTGGTGTTCAGTGGGCCACTTGACTTTCCTGATCTCCTTTTAGCTTCACCTCTAATCAGGAGTGATGGGAGATTCAGAGCACAAATGCTACACTATTGTAACTAGAAAGGTGATATAGTGATATTGTTGCTCAGAGATTGTTTTAACAATTAATTAATTAATTAGTTAATTAATTCCATGTGCTTGGGTGATTTTCCTGTGTGTGTATGTGTGTGTGTGTGTGTGTGTGTGTGTGTGTATGTGCACCTGGTGTGTGTCCAGTGACAGTAGAAACTAAAAAACAGCATCAGACCCTACTCCCAGAAACTGGAGTTACAGATGGTTGAGTTATATGAGTGCTAGGAATTAATCCTGGCTCTTCTGGAAGCATTACTCTTAACCACTGAGCCATCTCTGCAGCCTTTGCTGCTTTTTAAATCTTAATTTTTTTTTAAAGAAAGAATGTAACCCTGATATCTGTATTTATTCCAATGCTGTTTATTCCAACGTGTTTAAACAATACATTGATAGTGGCTGATAGTCTGTGGTTTTACACTTGAGACCCCTGTGCTATTCTTTCTTAGTACTATGGGTGGCCCCAGTCTGTATCTTTCTGTAATTAGGATATCCTCTACCCTTTGTGTGCATGCAATGAGATAACCCATTGGAACACACACTGTAAAGGTCTCTTCCGTAGAATTAGACTATATGTTTCGTGCTAGAGGTATTGTAGAAATTGTTCAAGACTGTTAATTTATGCTAAGAGTGGGTGAATCTGAGAGAGAAGGTATTACAATTTAAGTTTTGCTCTGGCAAGTATGTTCAAGTGCCAAGGGGGCTTACAAGCGAACCTTTCAATAAGGAGAGACAAGACATTGAGTCTCACCTCCTGCTTCTCCCATAAAAAACACAGACCCTTGCACATATTAACCCTGTAGTCTGCCACTGGCCCCGGCATCAAATGAAGTCAAGTTTCATTTTCCTCTCTCAATCCCAGCAAGTATTTTTCTTTTATATAGATTCTTAATTTATTGCTGCTCCAATTTCATCTGCCAACTTATTTCAACCCAGCATCTCTGTTGTGTCGGTAGTTAAAATAAGACCCCCTCTCTCTTTTCTTCTGGCCTCCCCTATTCCACCATCAAAGTACAATTTCTAACACACTTGTTTCACTCTGGACCAAAGATTTATTTATTTATTATATGCAAGTATACTGTAGCTGTCTTCAGACACTCCAGAAGAGGGAGTTAGATCTCATTATGGATGGTTGTAAGCCACCAAGTAGTTGCTGGGGTTTGAACTCAGGACCTCTGGAAGAACAGTCAGTGCTCTTAACAACTGAGCCATTTTTCCAGCCCCTGTCTCTGAATATCTTAACACACTTGTATCTTGGGTTCTAGAACCTTCATTAAATCTATGTTACAAGAATAAAAAAGAAAACAAAAAAGCCTATCTTCTTAGGCTGGAAATTAAGAACTGTTGAAACCTGGCACAGCAATGCACACACAGCTGTAATCATGGCGCTTAGGGGGAGAGGGAGGAGGATGCCATAGGATGAGTTTGAGGAGAGTGCTGACCACAGAAAACTATCTTGAAAGCCAAACCAAAAGGACAGCCCAACAAAAGCAAACCAAAATAAAGGAAGGGGACATTTGTAAACTCTTGTCGAGTGTTTTCTAGGATTGTCCTGGAAATGCTCTTTTTGCCTCTACCCTTGCTTACGTGCTGAGGGGTTCCTGAGGTAGCCAATTCCATCTGTAATCAGAGTGTGCTTTTCTTTCAAGATTGAGACTGAGCTCAATCTCTGCATTCTTCCCCGTCAGCCGATTTGCAGGTTCTGCACCTCTGATGCATCTGTATGTGGTCTTGCATCTTCTTTGTGTATATGCCCAAGGTTTTGCACCTGATCTATTCTCTTCAATAGCATTGGAATCCTTTCCCGCGACTTTTCTTTCAGCTGGCTGCATGACCTGAGATAATCAGGTTCTTAGGAACTAGATATGTCAAGACTAAACACATTTTTCCAGGAAAGGAAAGAGCATGGGTGAATCTGAAAGCCCAGTTTTCAAAGAATGGCAAAAGACCACTTCAGCCAAATACTCCAGAAAACATGAGACAGTTTTCTTTCTTTGCTTTTCTGTTTGATTTGTTGTTGTTGTTGTTGGTGGTGGTGGTGGTGGTGGTGGTGTGTGTGTATGTGTGTGTGTGTGTGTGTGTTTTAAATGAGTTCTTGTTATATAGTCCGGGTTAGCCTCGAACTCATCCTTTAGGTCAGCCTTCCAGGTACAGGCAACCATGTTCAAGTCTTTCTCAATATTTGCAATGATTTTCCCATCTCTTGTGCTAAATCCTTTTTTTTTTTTTCTGCTTCCTTTCAGAATCTGTTTTTATTCTTTTCCTTTCACTTTCCCCAGGTTTCCAAGTATATATCCTTAACTGTCTATGACTCTACTGCTCTCCCATTTCTGAAAATCACCTGAAAAAGACATTTCATCATCTTCTTCTCTCTCTCTCTCTCTCTCTCTTTTTTTTTTTTTTTTTTTTTTTGGTTTTTCGAGACAGGGTTTCTCTGTATAGCTCTGGCTGTCCTGGAACTCACTCTGTAGACCAGGCTGGCCTTGAACTCAGAAATCAGCCTGCCTCTGCCTCCCAAGTGCTGGGATTAAAGGCGTGTGCCACCACCGCCCGGGCTGACATTTCATCTTCTAACCATTTTCCTTCAGAAGGCCTATGTTCATTTATTCTTCAAAAATCCATATTTTTCATTCAATGTCATGCAGAGTCAGGAAGCTCCTTGTTCCTTCCTTATGGTGAGTTAAACTCTAATGGTATTGCGATTTCTGGGACATTAGAAGAGCATGGGGTCATAGTTCTTTCTGGAGTCATAAACTTTTTCATGTTAAGCTATCTTATTATTTAAGAATCAAAGACAACAGTTCGTAATAAATGCCTGTAGAGTTCTCGGCTTATAGATAGACTATACACTAAATATTAGTTCTATTTCAGGTTCTGTTTTGCCTTGTTATTTTGTTTAATTTTTTCTCTGACATAGGATCTCCATCTCCTGTTCCAAGCTGGCCTGGAACTGGTTATATAGACAAAGATGACCTTGAATTTCTGACCCTCCTGTCTCTGCCTCCCAAATGCCAGTTTATAGGATTACCCAACACTCCCAGATTCATAACTAGTTTTAATGCCTTTACATTTTCAATAGTCAATAGTCAATGGGGGGGTTTTCTTATACTTACCCTTTTAGTACAATGGTGTTTGTACACCTCTGGTGTACAGTAGTTATGCTTTAGGGGAAACTCTGCCTTAGGTCATCAGTATGTTATATAGTGAACAGCATTTCTAGATGCGTGTCCAGGATGGAGCTGTCATTGATGCTCTTCCTAGCTGGGTAATCACGGTTACTCACTTTCAGGCAAAGTAGTAGTTTCCTTCCTTCTGATTAAAGTGAGTTCATGTCGTAACACTCCTAATCTCTGCAATGTTATTTACTCAGCAATATAACAGCAGTAGATAAACCCAGAACAATTGTCCAAATGTGAACACTCCATCCTGGGAGGGGAGGGGGAAGCGGAACGCGCAGCGTTTAAATGGGTGTTGCTTCATGCCTCCACTTACTGAGCTTCCTCCTATTGTGGCTGTGTTTGCCCCTGAGTGGGATCAGAAAGCTTTAGCCTCAGTTAGGCAGAATTGCACATACTCCTTGTAGTGTCTATTCCTGGTTGTCAACTTGACTACATCTGGAATGAACTACAATCTAGAATTGGAAGGCTCACCTATTGTACTGGCTGGTTTTGTGTGTCAGCTTGACACAGGCTGGAGTTATCACAGAGAAAGGAGCTTCAGTTGGGGGAAGTGCCTCCATGAGATCCAGCTGTGGAGCATTTTCTCAATTAGTGATCAAGTGAAGGAGGGCCCCTTGTGGGTGGTACCATCTCTCTGGGGCTGGTATTCTTGGGTTCTATAAGAGGGCAGGCTGAGCAAGCCAGGGGAAGCAAGCCAGTAAGGAACATCCCTCCATGACCTCTGCATCAGCTCCTGCTTCTTGACCTGCTTGAGTTCCAGTCCTGACTTCCTTTAGTGATGAACAGCTGTGTGGAAGTGTAAGCTCAATAAACCCTTTCCTCCTCAACTTGCTTCTTGTTCATGATGTTTGTGCAGGAATAGAAACCCTGACTAAGACACTCCTAATCCCAGCATTTAGACAGCTGAGGCAGGAGAATTTTGGGTTTGAGGCCAGTTTCTTCTATACATTGAGACTGTTTGGAAAAAACAAACAACAGTCAAACAAAGATAAACACAACCCACATATACAAAGATGAAAACATAAAGTTGTTGAGATTCTGCTTTTTTTTTGAAAATCTCAAGATTGCAAATAAGGAGTCCATTCATCTGTAAAGTGTTTCTCTCATATGAAACTCTATGCCCATTCTTTACATTTCTGTTCACAACACAATTTACTTAAATCTCAAATATATTTTGGCCCAACTTCTGAGGACTTGGGCTCTCGTTAGCCTGACTATTTCTATACACTTCTGATGTTCTAAATTTTGTCGTATCTTACTGTGTTTTAAAAATTGAATACAAGGATAGCAATTACAACTGTTAACTCACACAGGGTAGTTAACCCAAGTGTAGGTTTTAAGAGTATAATATAAATGTTCTATATGAAAGTTCTGTGGAAATACTAATTGGTTCCACTGTAGCTGAGACTCACGACAGTACTGGAGTTATTATTAAAACAGGAGTCTTAGCTGGATATAGTAAAGGATCAAGAGCATCCTTGACTACAAAGCAAGTTGAAGACCTAGCCCTAGCTAAGAGAGACCCTGTCTCAAAGACAAACAGCGAGCACATAAATAAGTGGAACTCGGTGCTTTTTATGTGTCTCTAGCCTTTATTTCACAGTTCTAAAAACACAAACTGGAAATTTAGTCTCTATATACAATGTGTTTACCTTTAGGATCTTATATATTTTAATGGCAACTATAACAAAGCTATAACAGTGAATATTGGTGGGGCATGAGTCTGAGGTGAACATCGTTTCCCTAAGCAATTAATGGAAAGAAATAGATACTAGAAATATAAGTCTGCTTGAATTTTCAATATAGGGTATCATTATTCTAAGATAATGCAAATTATTCTCTATATTAGAAACATAACCTTGAGAGCACAAATAATGTACAGACTGATATTCAAAACTCCTTAAAACTCCTTCCAGTTGTCAGAACTGTTGCATAACATAACTGATTGAGGAGGAACCTCCGAGTTACTTGTGTGCATTCCTAGAAGTAACGCTGTGTTTGATGGCTTTGTTGGTCCAATGGTTGGGTGGTGTGTTGAGTGGAGAGATAGAGATGCTCCTTCCTATGCTTTTTACATTTGTTCACTCATCCCCACAGCAACCCTATGTCATAATTAGAGCATAGAGATGAAAGAACTGGTCCCACAGCTAATAGGGACATTTGAACTTGGTTGGGCTTTACTCCCTGAATCAGGTTTCATATCTTGTCAGCCCATCCCTGTAATTCTCACTAAGTAGTCCTTTTTAACATAAACGTGACAAGAAGAAACTCCCTTGCTATAAAACAAAACAAAACAAAACAAAACAAAACAAAACAAAACAAAAGACACTCTTGCAGTGTGATTTCAATTCAGAGATCACTTTCTTATTTCAAATAATAAACCAATTAGCTCCAAAGTGTCAGATGACACCCCTCTAGATACACCCCCAGGCTCCCATCCCCACACCCACCCATCTCCATCAATGTAAATCATGGATGAACCTGTGTTTTATACTTATAACCTGTTCTTAAGGGTTGGGTGCACATTGCAAATGTGCTTCAGCCGAGAAACGTTTAAGTTAGTGTGGTTGTCTCATAGGAACAAATGAGAGGGCCCCTTGCAAACATCAGTGTGTCACACTGATGGTTTGCATTTAAATTACTCCAATTAATCTTTCCAAGGAATGCGTGAGGTCATTATTATTTGGCAGATGGGAAAGCTGAGATTCGAGGAGACTCACTAATTTTCCTAAGACTGCAAACTGCGGAGCCAGAATACAGATCCAGTTTTGTCAGCATCCAGAAAGCCACACCTATCCTTTCAGGGTACCAAGAGATTGCCTGGCTGAGTGGTGGACAGGCTTTGATCTGTAGTGAACCGTCTTCGATGCGAAGCAGCAGACTGTGTCCTGGCAAAGATACCGTCTGCCGCTGATCAGTGCAAAGAGATGGACGCAGAGGACAATGGAATGTTGAGATTTCTGGCTTGAAGTCTGGGTAGACGTGTTACATTTACTGGGAATACAGTTTGCTGGAAAACCCGACGGCAAAAGAAAGTAATGAGCCTAAGTTGAGACGTACTTAGTTTGAAACGACATTTGAACCTAGAGACAGAGCTGGCGAGAAGGCAATGAAGTCTGAAGAAGGCAGTCTGGACTGGATTTAAGAGGACTCAGTGTACAGATGGGGGCAGGGTGAGTGTATTAGTGGTAAGATTCCTCAGGTTGCCAAGGTAAGAGGAGCCCAGGTCTACAAGGATTCTATGAAATGGCAAAGGGGCTGGAGCTTGGAGCAAGAGCACTGGAAAGGAATCAAGGAGATGGGACATCTAGGACAGACAGGAGTTTCTGAACACAAAGCAGAAAAGACTTTCAGACAGCAAACAGTGCTGCTATAATGACGGTTCAAAACAAAGACTTGAAAGAGATATCGCGATTAAAAACTATTGTAAGCCAACCAGAAAAGGTTTTTTTTTAATGTTGTACTAGTGGAATTTATAGACAACATCCTCAGATCACAAACAAACCTAGCTATTTTTTTTTTATTTTACCATCAACAAGTTCTCCTCAGACCACTCCGACTTCTCTCTGCAGCCCAAACAATAAATCCCCAGAAAACGGGGAGAACTTGCTAGTAGCTCATTAGGGATGTATCCTGTTATCACTTACGATGAGTCAAGTCACTGGATGAGCTTTTCGGACTGCAGTTCGTTGTATGTGGTTCAATCAGAGTGGCCGCAGGAGCCGGAGCCAGGAGAGACCTCGGAGCAGAGAGAGTGAGGGTCCTAAGAAATGTCTGGGTGAGTAGAACCCAGTTATATTAAGGGAAAGTATGACTGAGCATAGCGCGTAACTAGAGGATTTGGATCTGACGTATACTTTAACAGACTCTAGAAGCCTCCCTGAGGTTAAAGTACGGGAGCAGCATAGAAGCAGGTACTGGAAGATCAGTTTGGAAACTTCTGAGTCCATCCAACATGGGATGGTAGTGGCTTGGGCTGGGCTGTTAGTGGTGTATATGGAGACTAAACAATTCAGGCACAAGCAAAGTCTATAGAAAGAATATTGGACCGGAATGAAACTGTACATTCACACAATTTCCCCCACCCCAGAAGTTGTTTTTCCCCCCTCAGTAAAATGTAGCTGCCTGGCACCTTAATTGGTATGTGGATGGTCAGAGAGTAGAAATCACGCAGACTTGTATGATAAGGCCCAAGTGGTAGTAAAGAAAAAGTAAAGGGAGAGAGAGGCAAAGGCTGGAGTCATGTCCATCAGGAGCCAGTAAGCAACTCTGCCCACTGCAAAGAAGAAGCAACTCCTGCCTACGGTCAACTTTGACCTGTAGCTCCAAATCTTTCCTCAGTAGATCCTTTTAATATTAACAAGTTTCCTAAACTCCCTGCATTAGAGTTGTACTTTGAATAACTCATTCATGAGGAAAAAACAACCCCACAGAACAACGATTTTATTGTTAATTATAATGGTAAATAAGTTGCAATTAAGAAAATATCTCTGGGCACATTTTGATGTCATCCAGGCTGTTCCCAAGGTTTGGTGCACATGTGGATGGATGCATCTTTTGAAGCGCTGGAGCCACGTCTACAGCACACATTTGGGAAACCGTGCCTTTCTGCTTGTTTTCTGAGTAGCCTGGGGGCTTTTGCCCCTGCTGTTCCTGGTAGGAGGCCCTTTTGGCTCATGAGTCCTAAGAGGGCAGAGTACAGGCCTATCAAAGACTTCACCATCCTCCTCTGGATCCCAGTTACCATTGCTTTTTGTACTTTGCACTCAAGTTCTATTTAAACAGTGATTCATTTACAGCTTGCATTTCTGGACACCCAAATACTTTAAATACTCATCTTATCCGTGTATCTGTAGGCATATCTTATCTCTTCCGTTACCTAGTGCTATTTTAGCCAGGGATTATGCCTCCTTTATCTAGTTCCCAGAAGTCAACAGTTCAGTACTGAGTAGCTTAAAATATTTCAGAAACCGAACGTATCAAGCAAGCTGTGCTTAAGGAAATAGATTTAGGATTAGCAGGCAAAATAAACACGAAGAGAGTTTTGTCCTAACACACGGAAAGGCTTTGTAATGGTTTGAGATTTCAAAAATGGAATAAGGTGGTACCACTTAAATAGTGAGTTCTGGGTAACTATAAATAGTCAAATCATTTTCCATCGGAGCTTAACTTCCATCGAAGTGCCAAGCAATGTAACAAGTGTGTGGTTACATAGTATCATGCACAGTCTTCATAATGGTCTCTTCGAAAAAAGGCGTTTTGGCCATCCAAAACTTACTGTAGCTAGGCACCTCTCGTGAATGCAGTTTTTTTTTTGTTTGTTTGTTTTAATAGCAATGCATAATTTGAATTCAGTCCTGTGTGGCGGTGCCTAAATCCGGGCATTTAGCACAGTTGCTCCACTGTGTGGAAGGGACTCCCACAGTAGTTGGATCCATTTCTGAGGTGACAATGGGATAGAAAGTTCTAGAGCCAAAAGCTGGCAGGTTGAGTAAGAGAGGGATCAATCGGTCTGTACTGAGACACCTGAGAGAAGATCATTGAGTTTAGCCACACCCATCGATTTTATTTTAAAAAACTATTGAATACATCCAAGAGCAGAGATATGTAGTTTCTTTGTTGTTATTGATGCTGTCGTTTGAGATACGATCTCATGTATTTCAGGCTTGCCTCAAACCATTCTATAACTGGAGATGGCTTTGCACTCCTGGTTCTCCAACCTCTACCTCCCAAGTGCTGGGATAACAGGCATGTATCAGCATCACTGGTGACATTTTATCCCTCATTAGACAAGCATCCAGTGACACACTGGGGAACCCAAGCGATCCCTGTCAGTGTGCAGGGAACATTCTAACTCTCTGAGAATAAGGCAAAAGATATTCACTATGACATTAAGGTTACCATATCCTTGACATGGGTCTAAAAATAAAACAGTAAGAATTTAATTATTTCCCCTTTCCTTCATATTTATTTATTTTTAGATGTGTACACAGTCTCCATGATCTCTTGGTTAAAATGAACAGATGAAATAAACTTGTAGACTGGGAATGGAAGTACACACCTGTGATTCTAGCTCCCCAAGGCAATGAGGCAAATGGACCACAGATTTGATAGAGTTTCATCTAAGAACATACAGGATAATATTGCAGGCTTCTATGAGCCATCCGTCTAATCTTTACCAGAGGAGAAGGCCATATTGCCTCAATCCTTTCTTTTTGATGGTGTGTTTAAGGAAGTGCATGTATGAGATTATGAGATGATATTGAACAACTCAAAATACTCCATGAACTCCTCATATGCTCTAGGATGTTGGCTTTCCCTCAGCAAACAGTCTGATTGACAGTTGGAGCATGTGGAAGGCTCCACACTATCCTATAGTCGTGGCTGTTTATTCTCACATTCCATTCAGCATAACTGGAGAGCTTTATTTAAGTGAACGAAGTCCTCAATTTCCACTGAACTATGGCCTTAAAGAAAACACACCGCGCACACACACACACACACACACACACACACACACACACACAATCTCTCCACTTCCTTTGGGGAGACATGTGACTAACTGCTTTGTCAGCAAGCCACTTTTCCTGAATCTGAGTTATTTCCTTTCCTACAGAGAACAGTTGCTGCTATCACTTCCAGCCGGTTTTGTAATGGCCTTTTGTGTGTACCGTATAATGCCTTAAGAGAGGAATTAAAAAAAAAAAAAAAAAAAAGAACGTCGCTTCCTTTTTTTGCTAATTTAGGCAAGAATTGTTTACGCTAAAGAAAAATGTAAAGATATAAGCACATTTCATGTTTTCAAAAATCAGCATTTGTGGACATTCCTGGTACAAGAGAGTTCTCTTTCAAAGGCTCTTTGAAAACACCGGTCTCTAAAATCTAAACATAAGAGAAACTCACTCTAATTAAACCCAACATCACCCAAGGGTTTAGCAATTTCCTTATCTCCTGGGCTCTTTTTCAGCTTGTTTTTCTGATCATTTTCTGTTAACCTGGGCGCTTGTCTGGCTTCCTTGCTATCCTCCTTTGATAGGCTTTGTATCGGGCTATCCTGACTTCGTTCTTTAGCTTCCCCATCTCTCAGCGGCCTTTGGATCCTCCGACTGACCTGCTCCTTGCTCTCTGTCTTCTTTCTCCATATGTAGCCGGACAGTTCCCACGTGTGCTCACTGGACTTCCAGCCTCATCTACCTGGTCCCCCGTTGTTGTTCTTACATTCAGTCTGACTGGGCTGCTCTCAACTCCGGCCTGATGGCTCCGACAAAGCTCCCAGATGTCCCTTGACACCTTAAACTCAACAGGACCTAAGTGAATTCAGCAATGTCCGCTTTCCTCAACATGAACATCCCAAAGACAAGATGGGTCACCATGCCCTCATTTTCGTATCTGACATCACACACGTGCATCCCCCTGATCCCATTCAGTTGCTCTTACAGGCTTTCTTTCTGATTATGCGTGGGTGATTATCCGACTGCCTAGATTCTTACCTGGCCTATACCTAGATCTAAACACAAGAGAAACACAGACTAATCAAGCCCAACATCACCTTATCCGCTGGGCTCTACTCAGCTTGTTTTCTGATCATCCTCAGCAACAAGAAGAAAACACCCAATGTTTATTTCATCTGTTCATTCTAACCAAGAGATCATGTTGAATGTGTATAGATGCAAAAATAAAAATGTGAAGGAAAGGGGAAATAGTTAAATTCTCATGCCAGAGGCTTCTTGTAAAACAACAACAACAACAACAACAATAACAACAAAACACTCATGAAGCATTCATTTGACTTGACACCTTTGATATATCCCCATTTCAAATAAAGACTCCAAACTCCCTCATATCCCCAGGTGCTGTTGCTTCCACACGGCCCAGAGTCCACATCCAGCAAAGGCACACAAACTAACTTTGCCATGACATTTGTTATGTGTGTCCTTGCACACACTTGTTATTTTCTCTACTTGAAGTTATTCCCCTTTTCTTTTCCTTGCCTAATAATTGCTGCTCCCCACAACCCCAAAGTTAGCACAAATAGTCCACCTCCAGCTCCTGGTGCATATTATCTTTCACCAAAGCTCTCCCACTGGCCCTAGTGCCCTAACTATGCATTAGCAGTATGGGGTTTGGATTTTAAATGCTAAATAATAAAAAGGAGTATTTAGAAAGCAGGGGATGTCTTCTTGTCTGGCTTGTGGCAGGCCTTTGCTTGTTATTTGATGACCACACTGAACAATGGCTTCAAGTCTTAACAATGGAAGAGTGGATTTCAAGTACTCGCTTAATGTGTTTATGGCTGCGTTTTCTTTCTTCCAAAGAACTACCTTCACCTTTTTTTTTTTAATAAGTAACTGGAGAGTCTCCTGAAATTCATGATTCAGACTGAAAGCAAGGGCAGAGAATATGCAGAGAATACCTGAACTGAGAGTCTGTGGAGTTGGTCAAAGATGAGTGAGTAGGGATGCATTGGCCAGCTCCTACCTGCTTTATTCTTTACACAATATTATTGAGCACAAGACAAAAGAGGGCAGGAGCTACAGAACACTGTGTGCACATAGTCAAAGGTCAAAGGTGATTTCTCTTTTTCCCATTGGGAAGAAAAATGGAGGTGCCGGGCCTTCCTCTTTACAATCTCTTGTGGAAGAGCACTCAAAGAACGGTTCACTTACTCTTTATCTAAGTTAGGTAGTTGCTGAGTAAAAAGAACTACAACCTGCATATCATAGCAGCAGAGGAAATCACTTTTGGAGAGAGAAGGGATACAGGATACAGTGTGAACTCAGTATAAGAGCCAAAATAGGGGATTTCTGTGATTTAACAGGTTTCTACTTAGAACGTAATTGAGTTTGTTTAATTGCTTTATTGAGACAGGTTTCCAGCTGTTAGAAGCTATAGACTACATATGCCCAGAATTAGGAGTTGAATGGTTTGGAGATGTGGATCAGATTTTCCAAATCACTAGACCTAAAAGATTCAGCTCTACTCTTCAGAGAGAGTAGAAGTTAGGGGACCTGATTCTCAGAGAGTGTCAATTGGTTGCCTGTGTTGGCAAATAAATACCAAGATTATATGTCCCCCAACAGCTACCATAGGGTGATAGAGGAAGATACATAGATAGATGAATGGATAGAAAGATAGATAGATAGATAGATAGATAGATAGAGCAAGCAAGGAGAGAGAGAGGAAGAAGAAAGAGAAACTTTGATAGTAGCAGATGAATATGACATCTCTTTCTATTTACTTTCTGTCTGGCCTCTCACCTCTCAACTCTTGAGAAGTAATACTTATCTACCTATTCCAGAGTCCATGTGCTGGAAGTATAAACATTCAGAACTGCACCTGGTTCTCTGAAATAGACCCCTGAACTGACTCAAGACTTCTAGGGACCAAGTACCTTTCAAAAATCTCCACATCCTACTCCTGGGGACATCCTTGAAAAGAACATAGGTATATTATAAATGCCTCTATGGCACCCCCAGAATTATATACGATCAGTGTCAGTAACCGTTGGATGTAAGCTCTGTAAGGTTCCGTTCACAGGGCTCTATCCATGCTGGAAGCAATGAGCACCCCTGGGTAGGTGAGACCGAGAGTCGTTTGCAATGCTGATAGTCACGTAATTCTTAACTTGGCGGGGAATTACATTGTGTGGATGTTGTGTAGGACTTCAAACACATTGGTGAACTTAGAGTCAAAGATTGGTTGTGATGATAATCAGTCTGTCTGGCTTCTCTGTCTTACTCCTCCTCAAGTTTTAAATGGATTTAAGCAATTTGGAAACAAAGGCGTACCAAACGGTTAAGTGATTTTGGCAGCTGTGATTCAGCAAGGGCAGGTACTTTGGGTGATATTTTTGTAATGGTTTCTATATGCTCCGGAAGTCCCATTCAGACATCCATGGGGCATGTCACGACGCAATTACCCAAATAATCATGAAAGAAGGCTTTGCACATTTCTGGAAATTTATTCTAAGCCTACCCCCCCGACTCCCCGGATTTAAAATGTAGCATGAAGGCTTTGTATTAACTAAGAAATATAAACGCAACTTGTGCAACTTGTAAACCTTTCAGGTTTTAGCTAGTCCCCGGGTCCCAGAAGCCCGGGGTTTCTTTGTCATCGCAGCGCCCCCTGCTGCTTCAGGATGAGACCTGCAAGACTGCTTGCCGGTTTCCCTTCAGCTTTTCAGGGCCTCTGGAAACAAGGCTGGAAAACATTATCCTCAACTGAACCGTAGCCAGGAAAATCTCAGGAGGGAATTCTTTCCTGACATAAAATTAAACCTGGCTTCAGCATATCTGAAGAGGGGAAAGAAGGAAAACTTACTGTTGATGTTTCTTGGCTTGAGTTTTTCCTCCCCCTGTTCTTAAAGCAACATTATTTTTAAAGGCTGAAACAAAACGTGCCATCTGCCAATCTGGCCTGTCCCTCAATTTCCTTCAGTTCACATTTCACTGTCTTGTCTCAGTTCGTCCTTTTGCCCTATTCCAAAAACTTGCTTTAAATGAACAAATGCTTCTTAACTCATCAGTAAGAACAAGGGGAGAGTGCCTTTACCTCGCACAGCAGGGAACCTGGCCTGGCATTAAAAGTTCCACGAAGTTCCAGGGATTGTGTCACCATCACCAAATGTGGTAGCTTTAAGCCACTGACTAACCAGGTCTGTCCTGGAATTTGACCAACAGATCTCTGTCTCTTGAGAAGTGGTTCAGAGGTACACACCCCTCAGTGATTTGTATTCTAGGTCGATTCGGTGCACTGCCCAGACAGAGCCAGCATACAACCTGGAAGGCTAAATAGCAAGAGGGCTTTCCCGGTCTGTGCCTGTGCTAGATGGTTGGTGCGGTGATTATGTGACCTGGTTATCTTGAAGACTCTGCACGCAAGAGCTGATGTGTCATGGTGTTAAAACAAAATTAAACAAAACAAAACAACAACAACACACCTGTGCCAGGGCATTAATGACCGGGAAGTGAGACATTCCTTGTATTTCACGCATACTTGTCAAGTTAGTGCTAATCTGAGGTCATCTCTTTGTCTGGCACGACTATTTTTTTTTCTCTCCCCATCAAAAGCTATAGACTGACCTATCACTCATCTCTGACACTAGTAAAGAATACGCTGTTCTTCACCAGGCTGTGTCCACTGTTTTGGTTTATTGCTTCAAAAAAAAAAAAAATCCGTTCCTTGTTATGTTGTAGCGACACTTCTATCCTAAGTTGGATAACTATTTGCAAAAGAGGCTTTTAATAACTTTTTATGGTTTCACGGGCCAGTTTGTCTGCCCATGCACCCCTATCAGTATGTCATCGATAATGACATTGGACCATGTCCATCATGGAAGGGGGCAGTACTTGGTCCTTACAGGAAGATACTTGTTCTCCATGTGGATTTGCTTCTCCCATATTTGTCAGTCCAGTCAGCCATCATTTCCCATCTGGACCATTCAATGTTCTTCCTACTTCCCGTGCCACACGGACTTTTACACTGGCGATAGTGTAATGTAAGTCTAATTAAATATTAAGCATTTGCATTTCATCGGTTTCTTTTTTATTTTTTTTAATTTATTGGATATATTCTATATTTACATTTCATTTCCCTTTTTCTGGTTCCCCATCCCCCAAAGGTCTCACATACCCTTTTCCCTCCCCCTGTTCCCCCATCCACCCCTTCCCACTTCCCTGGTCTGGTATTCCCCTACACTGATGTTTTGATCCTTTCCAGCACCAGTGTCCACTCCTTCCTTATTGTCGGATATCATTTGATATGTGGATTGTGTCTTTGGTGTCCCAAGAGTCTAGGCTAATATCCACTTATCAGTGAGTGCATACCATGGGTATTCTTTTGAGACTGGGTTACCTCACTTAGTATGATGTTCTCCAGCTCCATCCATTTCTCTAAGAATTTCATGAATTCATTGTTTCTAATGGCTGAATAGTACTCCATTGTGTATATATACCACATTTTTTTGTATCCATTCCTCCATTGAGGGACATCTGGGTTCTTTCCGGCTTCTGGCTATTATAAATAAGGCTGCTATGAACATAGTGGAGCATGTATCCTTATTGCATGCTGGGGAATCTTTTGGGTATATGCCCAGGAGTGGTATGGCTGGGTCCTCCGGAAGTATCATGTTCATTTTTCTGAGGAACCTCCAGACTGATTTCCAGAGTGGTTGTACTAGCTTGCAGTCCCACCAGCAGTGGAGACATGTTCCTCTTTCTCCACATGCTCGCCAACACCTGATGTCTCCTGCGTTTTTAATCTTAGCCATTCTGACTGGTGTGAGGTGAAATCTCAGGGTTGTTTTGATTTGCATTTCTCTAATGACTAATGATGTTGAACATTTTTAAAGGTGTTTCTCAGCCATCTGAATTTCTTCAGGTGAAAAGTCTTTGTTTAGCTCTGTACCCCATTTTTGGATAGGGTTATTTGGTTTTCTGGGGTCTAACTTCTTGAGTTCTTTGTATACATTGGATATTAGCCCTCTGTCGGATGTGGGGTTGGTGAAGATCTTTTCCCAATTTGTTGGTTGCCGATTTGTCCTTTTGACAGTGTCTTTTGTCTTACAGAAACTTTGTAATTTTATGTGGTCCCATTTGTCTATTCTTGCTCTTAGAGCATAAACAATTGGTGTTCTGTTCAGGAATTTTCCCCCTGAGCCAATGTCCTCAAGGGTCTTGCCCAGTTTCTTTTCTATTAGTTTTAGTGTGTCATCAGTTTCTTATTGGTGGTAGATTGATCTATTTTTACTAACCATATATCCTTCCTTTCTAGGAAGCAAGGAGGATATATCCCACGGTATCACTATGGGATTTTCAGTGATCCCTGTGTTGGGAGGGTATTCTCTGCTCCATTTCAATCAGGGTTGACCAACTGACTTGCTTTGGCCAATGAGCTGTGAGCAGACATACCACATGGCTTATCTACACACAAAGCTTCAAACACCGTGCTATGTTTCTGGAGGTCCTGATCCCTTGGGAAGCTCCTTCCGCTAGTACAGAGGGTAGTGTGAGAAGGCACAAGAAGGAGAATCACAGCAGCTGGTCACAGCCACTACTGTGTCACACGAATGGTAAACAATTGTATGTTTTGCAGGCCACTGAGAACTGAGATCTGTTTGTTGACCAATGCGTATCCTCTCACCGTGGAGTCCCACACTCCCTTTTTGGTCCTCCGTGGAACTGGGACAGAGCATGTACTTACATGCCAGCCAATGATGAAACACGCCAGCCTCTAGATTCTCTTTCTGTTCTTACTCTTTTCCAAGCTCAAACGGCCAATTCCCAATCTCCAGTAAAGCTTACTTTCGAGATCTTTCCAGATAGCTTAAAATAGCTCTCTCACATGGAAACTTGGGATATATTGGTTCGAAATGAGTTTTTCCTCTCTCTGAATTCCCACAGGGACTTCATGCTTACGGTTCCTGTCACTCAGTTGGTTGATAGTCATAAGCAGTGCTCTTCATTAAACTCTTTATTACCCAGCAGATGCTATTTTTAGACCTATTGCGTTGGCTGGGATATGCTAAGGTGGAGTAAGATGAAAAAGATTTACTAGGGGTTGGGGGAAGAGAAAGCAGGATAAAAGGGGGGGGGAGCAGTAGAAAGTGGTAGCATCTTCATACCGAAGTGACGGTCTGGTCTGGCGGGCATGGAAAGAGGTAAGCAGGAAAGAGGGAGGAGGTAAGAGCCCTATCTGCTGCAGCTGTATCTCAAAGGATGTTTAACTAAACCAGTGGATTACCTGTAATCCAAAGCCATATTGGCGAGGATTCAATTGTTCACAGACATAGCCTTCATTGGCCTCCTCACTATGAGTAGTCATTGGCAGCTAGAAGCCCCAATTAAATGTTGTCCTTATAAGAGTTGCCTTGGTCATGGTGTCTGTTCACAGCAGTAAAACCGTAATTAAGAAAGGGGGTATATGCACACTTGCCTGCAGAAGCCAGAAAGAAGCATCAGAAGTTCTTGGAGCTTGGATTATATGCTGCTGTGAGCTGTCTAATGCGGGTGCTGGGAGCCTAGTTTGGGTCCTCTACAAGAGTGATATATGCTCTTAACCTCTGAGCCCCCTCTCCAGACCCTATCATTGTTCTTTTAAGGTGAGGAACAGAGAACCAGAGAGATTTAGGCGAGTTCTTTATCCTTCTTATAATGAGGTAGACCCAAAGACCATCTTTCAATTTATCACATGGTGGCAGTCACTTTGGTATTGTCTCAGTGTGTGAATGAGTAAGTGTACTATATAGGCTGTCTATAAAATGGTAAAAATCTGACAGGTTACAGTGTCTTAGTTAGGGTGCTACATCTGTGAACAGACACCATGACCAAAGCAACTCTTACAAAGGAAAACATTTAAGTGGGGCTAGTTTACAGGTTCAGAGCTTCAGTCAGTTATCACAAAGGTGGGGGCATGGCAGCATCCAGGAAGACTTGGGGGGCTGGAGGAGCTGAGAGTTCTACATCTTCATCCAAGGCAGAAAAAGACTGGCTTCCAGGGAGCCGGCATGAGGGTCTTAAAGCCCATGCCCATAGCGACACACTTCCTCCAGCAAAGCTACACCTACTCCAAAAAGGCCACACCTCCAAATGGTGACACTCCCCGGGCCATGCATATTCAAACCACCACATACCCTTACCCCTGTTTTTGTTGACCTGAAACTGCAAAATAAACTTTCCAGATTTGTGAGTGAGAGCCTCTCAAGAATTATTGATTACGGTTGTAATACAATATTTTGAAATGTTATATGACTATGACAGCTCATTAGAAACATTTTCTCGACACCAGGGAAATCCATGTGTCTCTCATATGCTCACTCCTTTCATCCTTGGCAGTTATCTCCGCTCCACCTGCGCCCGGGGCAAATGGAGGACAGGTTGTTGAGTGTGTAGCCTGTTATATTAAGCTGAGGAAAAGCCTGCTCAGTTTTGTTTTGAGACAGGGTCCTCATGGCTTTGGTATAGGCTTATAAATGACTGCCTTTCAGCAGGGATCCTGGTACACCTTAAGGTTTGCATTAAAACTCCAACTTCTGAAATGGAATATGTTCATGAATGAGTTCATATGAGCATGGCCCCTTTAAACAGGAATGCAATGCCAAACCATTCTAAACCTTTATTCTATTCTGTGATGTGGTGCTTCAATGTCTTTCCTCCTGGTTCCCAAACCACAAGCACAGGTAAGACTTGACACTAATGCCCCCTGCTCTTTGACTCTAGGCTAACAGGTACTATGTTATAAGTTTGAGTTTCTAAGAAGAGAGTCATGGTCTCCCTTATCTTTCTATGTCCCTTGTCTCCTCTCTGTATGTTAAGTAAGACACTGTACAAATAGAACCACTTGCTCAGCATGCAGGAGTGGCCTGACTTGTCTAGAGAATGAAATATTCCCCTACATCTCATGCAGGACATGGCTAGACATGTGGAGTAAACAGTAGTGTCTACTCCAGGCTTGCTGAGAGACTCTGCCTTTTAGGTGAACGGAAAGGTTCTTGAAGAACACAGAAGGGAAGAGTCTTAGGTATTACAGCAAAGAAGGCCCCTTTCTTTCCTATTGTTTTCGTGGCTTAGAGATCCACAGGCATACATTAGCCCTGTGGGATGCCCAGCACTACACTGCAGTGAATGGAGCCTCTATGGTTTTTCAGCAAGTCACACAAAAGGCAGATGAGGAAGGGGAAGTCCTGGATCATTAGAGGCTTACTCTTGTTGCTTTGCATTGCCTGAACTTGATCCCTGGTGTACTGGCTAGTTTGGTGGGTCAACTTGACACAGGCTGGAGTTATCATAGGAAAAGGAGCTTCACTTGGGGAAGTGCCTCTATGAGATCCAGCTGTGGGGCATTTTCTCAATTAGTGATCAAGTGAAGGAGGGCCCCTTGTGGGTGGTGCCATCTCTGGGCTGGTATTCTTGGGTTCTATAAGAGAGCAGGCTGAGCAAGCCAGGGGAAGCAAGCCAGTAAGTAACATCCCTCCATGGCCTCTGCATCAGCTCCTGCTTCCTGACCTGCTTGAGTTCCAGTCCTGACTTCCTTTGGTAATGAACAGCTGGAAGTGTAAGCTCAATAAACCCTTTCCTCCCCAACTTGCTTCTTGGTCATGATGTTTGTGCAGGAATAGAAACCCTGACTAAGACAAATTGGTACCAGCGTAGTGGGGTATTCCTGTGACAACCTGACCATGTTTTGGGGAGGACTGTGGAAGGACTTTGGAACTTTGGGCTAGATGGTCCATTCAGTGATGAGACCTCTGTGAGATGTTGTGGAGGAGCTTGGAAGATTATGTTGAGAACAGTGCAGAAGATGGAGGCCTGGCTTGTGAAATTTCAGAGGGAAAATTAAAGACTCTTATCAGGGCCATGAAGACTCTGTGGTTCTGGTTAGCTGGGGCTGAAGAATCAGCTGTGAGTAACAAGATACCAGAACCACTAAAGTGAGTCGTTGTGTTACTGGGACTATTGATGCTGGTTAGCTGGAGCTAAGAAATTAGCGGTGAGTAAGAAGAGACCAGCATCACTGAGGTGAAATCTTCTGGGAAGTGTTTTCTGAGAGCACAGAGGATGTGTTCCAGATAGCCAAGGTTGTGCCTCGCGCTGTAGCAGGACTTGGTACTGTGTAAGAGTCACCCAGGTGGTACTGCTTTTGAAGGCATGAAGGCATCATGAAGAACAGCTGAGGCTTGGTACAGTGAGAGGCCATGGAAGGCCATTGGTGAAAGTGTACCCTCAGTTGTAATTGATGGCCCAGGACCGAAGGGGTCATGCAAAAGAGTTGAAGCTTGGAGATGCCAGTACTATGCGATGACCACCAAGGACAGCAGCAGCAGTGGAGTACAGGCAGCTGGAGCCTAGAAGACAAGGTGTGTGCTACAAAGGGCAGAGCTGGAGAAGTGACTCAAGCCCTTGGAGGAGCCCAGAAGATCATGAGTTGGATCCCAGACATTGAACCATTGGAGTTTGAGTTTTGCTTTTGATTGTGACTGTGCCCTGATATTTTTCCCTCTTGAAAGAAGGTATTTTAGTGGAGCCCACAGTTCAGAGACTTGAATTTTTAAAAGACTTTGAATTTTAAGATATTCGACATTTTAAATGGATTGAACTTTTAATATGTAAAGACTGTGGGGCTTTTTACATTATTGAGATCTTGGGGATGAATAAGAAAGTAAGGGTTGAGGCTTAATAGTGATATGTTGGTGTGTCAAGTTGACAAGGGGTCAATTGTACTGGCTAGTTTGGTGTGTCAACTTGACACAGGCTGGAGTTATCATAGGAAAAGGAGCTTCACTTGGGGAAGTGCCTCTATGAGATCCAGCTGTGGGGCATTTTCTCAATTAGTGATCAAGTGAAGGAGGGCCCCTTGTGGGTGGTGCCATCTCTGGGCTGGTATTCTTGGGTTCTATAAGAGAGCAGGCTGAGCAAGCCAGGGGAAGCAAGCCAGTAAGTAACATCCCTCCATGGCCTCTGCATCAGCTCCTGCTTCCTGACCTGCTTGAGTTCCAGTCCTGACTTCCTTTGGTAATGAACAGCTGGAAGTGTAAGCTCAATAAACCCTTTCCTCCCCAACTTGCTTCTTGGTCATGATGTTTGTGCAGGAATAGAAACCCTGACTAAGACACCTGGGTAGGAATAACCTCTTTTTTGAGTGGCAGTAGGCTTGAGGGGAAGCTGGTGGGTGTTTCTTATAGTTTGCTGCCTGCCTGCCTGCTGCTGAGCCATCTGGAGAGAGTTGGAACTCTCTTGCTGCAGGGACAGCTGATTAGTGTGGGACACTTCTCAGGAAGAATCTTCTCACACTGACATCCCCAGGACATCTGGCATGGCAAGAATCCTCCACACAAATCAGGAAAACACATTGCTTAAAAAGATGATTGCCTTTAGGAAGTAGCCATTTTAAATTACAATTCATCTATAAAGAATGGAAGAATAACATCTACTGGGTAGTTAATAATTTACATTTTTATGTTTTACTGATGTGTTGGAGACCACACTGACATGCCAGATTACCACTCCTCCAGTGTGTTATACCTTCCGCTCAATAATTCATATCTTGAAGTTGGGAAGGGAGGGATTATAGCTGTGTCAACAGAGTGAGTAACAGAGAGCGTGCCTCCTCCAGGAACAGATTCAGAACACTCCAGGCCTCTCCTCTCCTTTTGCATTTGCCGTTGTATATGCCACTTCATTCATAAATATGTGCTGTCTCACAAATTAAATGATATTTTTATGTATTCTGTCATAACTCCCTAGCCATATTTCTTTCCTTCCATCCTTCCTTCCTTCCTTCCTTCCTTCCTTCTTTCTTTCTTTCTTTCTTTCTTTCTTTCTTTCTTTCTCTTTATTTTTGTCTAAAGCATTTACTTTAGAAAGTTTTGTGGTTTTTTTTCCTTTGAGTTTCTAATGGTAATTCTTTTTATTTATTTAATTTTTATTTTTATTGGATTTATTCTCTATTTACATTTCATTTCCCTTTTCCTGGTTCCCTGCCCCCCAAAGGTCCCGCATGCCCTTTTTCCTCCCCCTATTCCCCCATCCACCCCTTCCCACTTCCCTGTTCTGGTATTCCCCTGCATTGATGCATTGAACCTTTCCAGAACCAGGGTCCACTCCTTCCTTCTTCTTGGACATCATTTGTTATGTGGATTGTGTCTTTGGTGTCCCAAGATTCTAGGCTAATATCCACTTAACAGTGAGTGCATACCATGGGTGTTCTTTTGAGACTGGGTTACCTCACTTAGTATGATGTTCTCCAGCTCCATCCATTTCTCTAAGAATTTCATGAATTCATTGTTTCTAATGGCTGAATAGTACTCCATTGTGTATATATACCACATTTTTTGTATCCATCCCTCCGTTGAGGGACATCTGGGTTCTTTCCAGCTTCTGGCTATTATAAATAAGGCTGCTAAGAACATAGTGGAGCCTGTATCCTTATTACATGCTGGGGAATCTTCTGGGTATATGCCCAGGAGTGGTATGGCAGGGTCCTCTGGAAGTATCATGTCTAGTTTTCTGAGGAACCGCCAGACTGATTTCCAGAGTGGTTGTACCAGCTTGCAATCCCACCAGCAGTGAAGAAGTGTTCCTCTTTCTCCACATCCTTGCCGACACCTGCTGTTACCTGAGTTTTTAATCTTAGCCATTCTGACTGGTGTGAGGTGAAATCTCAGGGTTGTTTTGATTTGCATTTCCCTAATGACTAATGATGTTGAACATTTTTTAAGGTGCTTCTTTTTGCATTGTTGGTTAGCGACTAAGTCACGGGGATTATCAGAAACATTGGGCAACCCAATGGCTTAACTCCGGTTTGCTTCTGTGGAGTCTCTAACGATGACATTAATGATGGCAGCAAATTAACATGCAATGTGTACATTGCATGGGAAGCTTCTGTCACTCCACTGTACTCATGGGAAATATTGTAAACTACTCATAATGCTTGCCCTTAAAGTATATTAAATAGAGTTATAATTTCTCCTTGTCAATGAGAAACCATTTTCATGTCTATAGTTTTTCAATTGCACCACAATATGAAGATTTTCACCCTTTGAAATATCCACAGCCTAACTTGTTACTGATTCTCACTTTCAAAAGTTCTTAAATGCTAAGCCTCAATTTTAAAATTCCCTCAAAAAATTATATTGAAAGGACAGGACTCAAACACTAGTGAGTCCTGAAATAAGGAGGTAGCTTTCTAAAATTATTTTTTACTTTCTTTTTATGTTATTTATAACTTTATTACTGTAAGTGACTTTGTAATTAAAGCTAATTGTAACTGATTTTTCTTTTCAGTGTGGTAAAAGGATTAATACTATAAGCTTTGGAGACCAATAAAGGTGTTAAAATCTGATTGCCTCTTTTTGTGTGAATTGGGGCAGTTTTCCACTTTTCTTGTTTGTCATATGGAACAGAGTCCTGTGTCATAGCGTTGTGCTTGTTGCTGGGGGTTAAAGTGACAAAATTCTAAATTTGTCATAGTTTCACAGTGGTGGTGAGGTAAAGAGACGGTATTCTAAAGCTGGGCTACTCAGGGTTCCTGGCAGAAAAATGGCAATGCACTCAAAGGAGGAAGTTTAAGAAGAGTTCAAGAAAGTTAACAGTACAGAGTTAAGAGTTAATGATGGAGGCAGCTGGAGGGTGACAAGACTGCTCTATCTTTATAATCAGGAGAGAGAGGGGGAGGGAAAGAGGAAGGGGAAGGGCAGGCAAGAGGGAGGGGAAGGGAGAAAAGGGAGGGGAAAGGAGAGGAGGTGAGGGAAAGGGAAGGGAGAGGGGAGGGGGAAGGGAAGGAAGAGAAGGGGAGGGGAGAAGGGAAAGGGAAGAGAGGGAGGGTGAAGGGAAGGGGAAAGAGGGGGGGAAGGAGGAAAGGGAAGAGAGAGGGGAGGGGGAGGAAAGGGAGAGGAGGGGAAGGGAAGGGAAAGGGAGGGGGAAGGGGAGGGGAAAGAAAGGGGAGGGGTGGGGGAAGAAAGGGAAAGGGAAGGAGACAGGAAAGGGAGGGGAAGGGAGGGGGAAAGGAAGGAAGAGGGGGAGGGGAGAGGAAGAGAGGGAGAGGGAGTGGGAGAGGGAAATGGAGAGGGAGAGAGAGAAGAGTCTCTTTGTTGTCCATCCCTCTAAGCCTGAGGAATGGGCAGAAAGGGAGATACTGAGATCTGGAGGGGATGATCTGTGTGGGGCATACATGGAATGTGAGGTCACTTACTAGTGACTCGGCCAGAATGAAAGATGAAAAGAGGAGACGTAGAGACACTGGGAGAGACCCAACGCAGAGTGCCCGCTGTGGTAGCACTCCATGGATGTTTACAGCTCTTCAACTAAGTAGGACAGAGATAGCGTCGATAGCTATAAACTCTTCTGCTGTCTGCCGGCTTCTCTCCAGGGCATCTGATACCTCTGTAAACCAAACCAGACTGCGGAATAGGTTCCACAGGGCTCTGGTCCAGCCAGGAATGCCAGGAGTCTGTAGCTCTTCAGCTAAATATGACAGAGAAACTATTTCTTTTTGTGTCTCAAGAGACAAAAATAGTATCTGTTTGGTCTTATATGCCTAGAGATATCACAGGGATTACAATTTGTTTTCTACCAATTCACCTGGATTTCTTAGAGTGTTTTAATTCAGGAGTTAGGGACTGTGTTTTCTAACAGCCTGCTGACATGCCTCTCTCATATTGGGGGATACACTTGGAGATTAATTTTCATGGCTGTGATAACATATGTTGCTCTGCTCATACTTCCTGTAATGGTTTGGATAAGAAACGTCTTCAATAGACTCAGGCATTTGAACATTCAGGCCCTGGTTAGTAGCTCTGTTTGGAGAGGCTTAGGGGACATGCCTTGCTGGGGGAAGTAAATCCCAGGAGGAAGGCTTTGGAGTTGATAGCATGCTCTACTCCCCACTCCCTCTCTGCTTCCTCTCTGCAGTGTAACTTCCTGCTTCCTGCTTCCTGCTCCTGCCGCCATGACTGCTTCTCATTGCCACACTTACCTACCAGGACAGACTCTCATCCTCCTGCAACCGGAAGCAAATAAACTCTCCCTTCTGTGAATTGCTTCTGGTCACGATGTTTGCATAGCAACAGAAAAATAACTCCTATCTATGATTATTATGAATTTCTCATTACAAATTATTTATGTATTTCTTACTAAGACTAAAATGAACACTTTTTTTTTTATTATTAAAATGGCTTTCTAATCATTGGTACACGCTAAAACTTACTCTTCTGGCTCTTTGCTCTTCCCGTTGTAAAGCCAGATCCTGAATGATCTATCTTTCCAAGTCTTAAGGATTTAAACATCATTTATAATGAGAAGACCTCAATATTGCCCTAGATATATCCCGATTAACTTGATGTCCTGCTAGCATGTCCCCGCAGTGTACTGGCCATTGTACTTTGCTATAGAACCACAGTAGAAAGTTTGTACCAAACTGTATTCTTAATTCTCCCTTCTACATCATCAGCCCCTTCTGAAAATTCTCCGTAGTCATTCAGCTTACAGAATGTACTGAGCTTTAGATCTCGTGCCCACCTTAGGTGCTTTGTGGAGCCCTCTTTCTTTTACCTCATCTGGTTCAGAATCAGTCAGACCCATGCCCACAAGCTATGTCCTCATAAGCTCCCTTTGAAACTCCTTTACTTTTACCTTTTTTTTTCTTTCGGGACAGGGTTTCTTTGTGTAGCCCTGGCTGTCTTGGAACTCACTCTGTAGACCAAGCTGGCCTTGAACTCAGAAATCCACCTGCCTCCGCCTCCCAAGTTCTAGGATTAAAGGCATGTGCTGCCACTTCCCAGCTTTCTACCATCCTTTTAACTGTTGGCTTGGGTTGAGTCTCGTCATCTGAATTTGAGTTAGCAGTCTCTACCCTGTGCTTACACTTGTAGGTTCCTCTTCTATGGTGCAGTCATGCTTTCCACAAAGTCGGGGCACTTCTCTGCTCAGGAACCAAAACAGCTTAACCCACTTCAACTCAAGGCCTCTCCATTTCCTCCAAAGTTGCAGTGTGATCTATGCCATCAGTCAGTCCCTCTATCCTATTGTCTCATCGGTTGTTCTTTCCAGGTATACTTCCTTGTGGATCCACGGGTGAGCTTGGCATTTCCTACCTGGACAGGCATCTGTACCTATTTCCCTGTCTCTGTAGGCCTTTTCTTCCCCCCAATCTGGATGTCTCTATATTTTTAACAGCCTTTCTCAAGATCTCTTGCCAGGTGGGGCCTTCTCTAATCCGGAAATAGCACACAGTGGATGCACTTTCTACTTTGCTTCCTTGATTAATTCTTCCACATGATTAATTCACCACTCACTTGGAGTTGGAGTTTCACTCTCTTCCTCATGTTTCTTCTTCTTCTTCTTCTTCTTCTTCTTCTTCTTCTTCTTCTTCTTCTTCTTCTTCTTCTTCCTCTTCCTCTTCCTCCTCCTCCTCCTTCTTCCTTCTTCTCCTTCTCCTTCCCTCTCCTCCTCCTCCTCCTTCTCCTCCTCCTCCTCCTCCTTCTTGTTCTTAGCTTATAAGCTCTAGGAGGTCAGGGATGTCTGTATTTCCATGGTTAAGACATGGATGAACTAACACATGACTCAGAATTGTTAAGCTAGTTAACATTTTATGAGTTTCTGAGCCATTCTGATTTTTTCTAATATGAAATAGTTCCTGGGATCTTGGTCTATGTTGTTTGTTTGTTTGATGAATTGATTGATTGCCAATGCTTTATTGCCAGTGGAGGTATTAACAAAGAAGGTGATTTTTAAGTTGATTTTTGGTTTTAAAGGAAATATTTTTTTACAAACTTTAAAAAAAAAACCAGCAAGTCTTAGGATGTAAATATTAAGATGGCAAAGATTTCCACAAATAATTGTGAGATTGTCTGTCTAAGCATTCAGAAAATACAGGATGCTGGATATCTGTCTATATTTTTCCTGCCCTCCCAATGAACCCAGACTTATCTTCGGGAAATGATTTATCCTGAATTTGGGGGAAGAGCTTGAATTTTATAAAACCTGCTACTCTAGTCACATGGTTCTTCCAGTTTCCTTCAACAGAAGCTGCTGGGATAAATCGCAAGGATAAGGATAAGATATAACTGTAGATTCCTTTGTTATCCTCATTTTGTTTTCAATAAAATGAGTCTTTTCAAAATATTTTATTTATGTAGTGTCTCTGTCTGTAAGAGGTGAGTCTAGCTTGCAATGCTGTGCATTTAGAGGCCAGAGGATAAGGTACGGGAATTAGTTCATTCCTTCTTCCAAGTAGGGTCTAGGGATCGAACTTCGGTCTGGAAAGCTTGAGAGCAGACACCCTTACACTGAGTAACCTCACCTGCCCCAGGAGCATCTTCTAATGTCATAACTTCCCAAGCTGGTCTCTGAAGGAAAAGAGCTATCCAGGAGATGCTTGTGGGGTTTCTTTTATGGAAATTCTCAACCACCAAAAAAGAAAAAAAAAATGGGGGAAGGCTAGCTAAAATAGGCTAAATAGACCGTAAATTACAAACACTTATTATGCATTTTCTATAACAACCCATGTTGTGAGTCTTCAGTAGAGAAACATGCATATTGGGTTTTCTAAATTGACTTCACCACAGAATCTGTTTCACAGACACAGACCTCAAGTTGAACTGAGCATGTTTTGGAAACCCCATTGTGCTTTAGAAAGATTTTATTTGATTTTCCTATGACCTGGTTAGCTTTGTTTTATGCATAAAGCAAATGAAGGTTTAGTATTAGAACGGGGACATCCTCATGGGTTACAGGGGACAAACTGAGCTGAAATTAAGCTCCTTTCCTGCTCCCAATTTTAATTTTCATTCCATTGTATCATACTGCCATCTGGATTATTTCCCTGAGCTTTTTGTATGTCCTTTCTCTTTGTGCCCATTTGTGACAGAGTCTGGCTGATGTAGTGATTGTAAAGAAAGGACATTTATTTCTCACTATCCTGAGGGTTGAGAAGTTCAGGAATAGTTGTCTAGCATTGGTTAGCAGCCTTTCTGTCATATCACAACATGGAGGATGTCCCACGGCGAGTGCACATCAGAGAGCAAGAAGACATGGGGGGGGTCTTCTTGCACCAGTGACTTACCCACTGCGAGATAATGACAACAGCCCCCTCATTGGGGTGCAGCTCTCGGGAGAGTGCCAGTTCAGATGGGACTGTCACAGTTGTAGTTAAACTTCAGCAGGAACTTTGGAAGGATGTTCAAACCACAATGCCATATCAATTCACCACAAACTGGATTGCTTAAGCAAAGAAAACAACAACAAAATCATTTTCTCAGGCTCTGAGAGAATCTTTTCCCCCCTTTTCTTTGCCTCTGGTGGGTGGGCAATTCATGGATCTCTCTCTCTCTCTCTCTCTCTCTCTCTCTCTCCCCCTCTCTCTCTCACATGTGTGTGTGTCTGTCTTCCTTGAAGTTTCTTTCCCTCTCTCCCTTCCTTCCTTCCTTCCTTTCTTTCTTTTTTTCTTTCTTGGTAGGGACTTAACCAAGGATAAATATTATTTAACTGCTAAGTTCTACTTTTTAGCCACATTTTTCTACTTTAACCAAATTATTTTGATCCAATCCTAACTTAATTGTTCAACATTATAAATATTTTTGATATTTGTCAGATAGTAGTTAAATAAAACCAAAAATATTTCTAAGCATTTGTACAGTCATGCTAACAGTTACCTGTTATTAGGTGTTATCTGTGTGCTATTCAAACTTCTATGTTTTGTGGTTTCTTAGCTTTATAAATTATTTCTCACAGCAGACTTGTGAAGGAAATATTTTTAGCATTCCCAGTTTATTACTAGAGATGATGTCACATAACATATGCATGATAAAACACAAATTTGAATCTGAACCTTTGAATTTGCTATCTTGGTGACAGCTGATTCAGAATGAGGAGCCCCATCTCTGCTCTGCCTTAGTCTATCTATAGGATCTGTCTGCAGAATGCACAGCTGGAAAATCCAACAATCACCGGTTAGGACTGTGCAAGGGCTGACCCTTCCCCTGGGCTCGGGCATAGAAAGTGTTCACATCTCTTGTTCAAACTGTCTGGAAAGTGCTTTGGTAGTATTTTTGGTAGAAAAAGCCAATATATGATAGTATAAGTGACTGTCATCAAGGAGAGGAACAGTCATAACTGCTTCTTTCTTTAATCCTCCTTGTCTGCCTTTCCTTCCCTTCTTCCTCTGGTCACCAGTGTGTGCAAATCACGAGTCACTTCCACCCATTCTCATCCATCAGTGACACTCTCAACCACACGCATGGGTAAAGCGTGCGAGTATAAATACTTCTATTTGGACACAGTGGGTCAAAGCAAGGACCATTACTGCAGCACTAAAGAATAGTGAATGAAAGACACTGAAATGTCATCGCATGTGACTTGAGGCAGACTCCCACTCCGCTTCTCATGTGTTTATGAAGTTGTGATTCATATTGAAAAAGTAACTCACTTTTGTCAAGCGCAAAACTTTTGAAGTTGATAGTTTATTTATCTTAACTCTGTTTTAAAAGTATTTATTTGTTTGTGTTTACTTATTGTCTCTCTATGTTGTCCTGACGAGCGTGGAACTTTCTATGCAGACCAGGCTTGCTTTGAACACACAGAGATTCATTTACCTTTGATTCCAGAGTGCAGGGATTAAAGGTTTATGCCACTGTGCCTAGCTTTTCTGCACACTGAAATCTCCAGATAACTAATTGTGCATGTGTGCCACAGTTTACAGATAACATGCTGTGCACATGGACTCTTCTGTAATGTGTGAAGTGGAATGTTTTGTCAGGAAGTTTCACGTGTACCAAACAATGTGGGCCAATCTGTTCCAACAGTGGAGGGTTGGTAATCAAAACCATTTGGGGCTGAAATCAATTGATCGGTGAAGCAGAATGCTCATTATATCTTGATCACTTGAGAATGGCATGTGTGTGCCTCAAAGCCAGAATAACTCTATATATTTAAGCAGATGGTGCCTTTTCCAAGATGGCTGAAGAAAGAAATAATGTAGACCTGAGATCTGGCCAAGTCTTCTTGGTGCTCCCTGTCTCAGAGCAGTGCTCTGATCTTGCAGAGAAAACTACATGCCAAACAATCCGACTCATTTTCTAGGCCATCTTCCCAAGGGGCTGAGATGTCACAGGGGATTTGCCTTTCTTATATATTCTCCTTCACATAAGCTTGTTGTGTGTAAGGCTGGAACTCTAAGTTCTGTAACTTGGAAATTAATTTTCGTTTCTTTTTAAATTCAATGTAGAACCTTCTCCATGCACTTAGGTGAGAAGATGTCTTTGGAATTTTCTCTGTTTATTTCCTTTTCCTTATCTGAGCCTACCAGACTTCCATGGAGCGTTCGAAGCACATCGATACCCATTGGAACCAAGAATCTGCAGTGACAATAGATATTTTGATGATTCTCAGGATTTTTGTTTTAGGGTTTTAGGTTACATTAACCCTTTGAGTACCTTCAATGACACTATTAGTAATCGGTTACCATGTTGTGTTTCTGTGCTGGTAGAGTTTGACCACAAGGCTGCTGGCACCTGTCCTCAGAACTCTTGTGAGAAGCTTGTTGAATATAGAGTCAGCATGCGGAAGGAAGAAGAGTGAAGGGGACAGGAAAGAAGAAACTTTGAAAACTTTGACAATTTGAAAATACCCTAAAAGATTTAATAGACCCACCCCACTTTAGGCCATACATCTGGCCATTTCTGAACCTCTTTATGAAAAGAGTACAACAGAACCAAAATCAAACAAACAGAAACCTGCGTTATTTTTTCATTTGCATTCATTCAGTTTGAGATTGACTTCTCTCCTTTTTTTGACACATTTTACATAAACACTGTATAAAATCCCTTGTGCACACGTATGATACACTAGAAGTGAGCGAGGTAGAGCCATGAGCAAAGCCTGGTTTGCTTAGGCTGTCTCAGTACATCAGATCCTTAATCTGCACTTAAGTCTATAACCACTTGATCAAATAGTATTGCCAGCCATAAATGCAGAAGTCAAAACATCAGCATAGTCAGGATATTATTTCCCTTTGAATGGCAAATACTGTAAATCTGAGATTGACGAAAGAGCATGATTAAGCCTGTATTTGTATGTATGTGTGTAAGTTCACATGCAGTCTGTCAGTATCTGTGGATTATGGATCCCGTATTCAACCAACAGCATATGATTGAAAACATTCTTTTCAGATCTGTACTAATCTGTTCAAGCTTTCCTGTCACTGTTCCTAAACAAGCCATTATAATAACTAGATGCCTAGGATTTATTTTGTAATGCTAGGGACCAATGTATATAAGGGCATTCCCTACAACACAACTTTAACTCCAGGCAAGTAGCATGTAAATTTATCTTAGGAATTATAGAAACCTACAGATGGTAAGTATACAGAAGAGTCTACACAGGTTATCAGTGAACACCACATCATTTTTCTAATGAAAAGAATATTCTTGAATGTTTTCACTTGTGGGATGTCCCAGTGGACATCAAGAGATGACTGAATATTCATGCATGGTGTATGTATGTATATACAGGGCAAGTTTATTTGGTAATATGAAACAAAACTGGTCCATTAGCAGAAAGATGAATTGAGCTCGGCTTCCTGTTTTGAGTCAACATGAAGCTTCCCACAAGTTAGAAGTTGTTGATTTGCTTGTGGCCAGAAAGTCAACTGTTTTTGCTTTTTCCAGTTTCTTTTGAGAAAGGCTCTCACCATGTTGTCCAGGTTAGTCCTGAACTTTCTGTCCTCCTGCTTAGTTGAGATTACGAGCATATGCCACTGCCCTTAGAATTCTCTTAATTGAAACATGGATTGACATGTGAATCCTGAGAAAACCTGCTTTCACCACAGATGAGTGGTCTGAAAGGAGACATCATTGGGATGTTCTAAACGACTAGAAACGAGTAGAAGATGGCAACAGTCAGTAGGAGATTAAGTTTAAAGCATCTTTTTCTGTGTTTAGTACTTTCAAAGGAAACACGTGGGCTTTAAACCATGTTACCCACTGTGAATAATGCTCTATGGCTGCATAGTTCCTTTAAGACTGATGACCTTGATGTAAAAACCAAGTGGAGTAACACTACTGTGGAAAATCATACAGTAGACAGTTATCTCTACTTTCTCCTCATTGCTCAGAGCAAGCAAAGTCTGTTTTAGTGGCTTCACGTTATCCATAAGGTGAAACCAAGAAGAATCCATAGACCAAGTTTTTACCCGAGAAGCCTTCCTCTTCCCTCATAGCTTGCATCCCCATTAAGTCCATCTGCTGCCAGTTTCACAGGCATATTGTGCTAGTCAGCACTGCAGCTTTTAAACAAGTTATCCCTTCAGTTGGAACCACATTCCCAGTCCTTACTCATGTGACAAGCATAAAATATTGTATTCATGATCGGTATCTTTAGGGTGAGGTACCTTAACCATCTTGATCGGGAATTACCATCTTGCTACCCCCAGGCCTTTGTAACCTGTAGTTTTCTTTTGCTCCTTCAGTGCCTTGCTCAGCCTTCATCAGAACAGCTTTTGCTAGTAGACGAAAGATAACACAGAGACCTATAACAGGATAATATTCAGAGAATGAGAGTTTGGAGTACTCAATCATAAACTAGGTCTTCATCAAACTCCTCCCCTCAGGGCTTAGGGATCGATGTACAAAGACGAGGCAGAACAATTTTAAGAGACAGAGGTGATAGATGACTCCAAGGAAAGAGCATCCTCCAGATACAAGAGGACAGATGGACATGTGAACTCGCAGAGACTGTCAGCACACACTGGGCCTCTACAGTTCCCAGCTCTAACCAAGAAGCTATCTGTAATTGATATCCTTTGCAAAGGGAAATTAATTTTCTTCAGTGGACTCTTCACTGCACCGAATTTATTAACTAGACTTAAGGGTAGGCCCATGTCCTGGAGTAGTTTTCCAACACAAAACAAAACAAACTCAGTGGTATTTTTGTAGACTCTCTGTCTCATATTGCTTTATTTGGGCTTTTTAATATGGTCTCACTGGTCTTTTGTTTGTGTATTTTGGTTTCTCTTTTTGTGGTGTGTGTGTGTGTGTGTGTGTGTGTTTCTTGTTTTTTTTTTGTTTGTTTGCTTTTTAAAAGAGAGACAAAAAGGTTGCAGAGTTGAGCATACATGGGGGATGAAGTTGGGGAAGAGAAGATTCTGAATGGAGTATAATATATAAAAATATTTTCCAATGGATAGGTGATCAGATATAGATTATACTTCATGCAATACCCATTGGAAAAAAGGGCAAGTTTTGCTTTTGGAGATAGTTCAAGTACTTATATCTTTAAGCTTTGCGATCAAACTGCTTGAGTTAAACATTAATTCAATTTTGTATTGTTTTGCTTTGTTTCATTTAATTTTTTGACTTAGGGTCTTTCTCTGTAGCCCAGATGGGCCTTAACCTTGTGACCACTCTGACTTATCCTTTAGAACTGGTCTTATATGCTATCAGCTATAGAAGTCTACATAATTTTACGTTCTTTGGGCCTCAGTTTTATTGTTAATAAAGTGAGGGTGGCAATATTACATCTTAATAAGTTCACTATGGATATAAATTGAGATGATCCGTCAGGACATGTTTACAACAAGTTACTTGTTTTCTAAGAAAGAGGGGTTCCTAGTGTCTGATTGACCACGATTCTGTCCAGAGAAAAACCACCCCTGTTTCTAGACTGTCGGGCACATTTTTTCCACTTATTTATTTATTTGTATTTGATATATTCTTTATTTACATTTCAAATGATTTCCCCCTTCCTGGATCCCCCTCCTCGAAAGTCCTCTAAGCCCTCTTCCCCTCCCCCTGTTTCCCAATCAACCCCTTCCCGCTTCCCTGTCCTGGCATTCCCCTACACTCCTGCACTGAGCCTTTCCAGGACTAGGGGCCTCTCCTTCCTTCTTCTTGGGCATCATTTGATATATGAACTGTTTCTTGGGTATTCTAAGCTTCTAGGCTAATATCCACTTATCATTGAGTGCATACCATGTGTGTTCCTTTGTGATTGGGTTACCTCACTCAGGATGACAAGTTCTACCCACTTGCCTAAGAATGTTATGAATTCATTGTTTTTAATAGCTGAGTAGTATTCCATAGTGTAAATAGACCACATTTTCTGTATCCATTCCTCCATTGAGGGACATCTGGGTTCTTTCCAGCTTCTGCCTATTATACGTAGGGCTGCTATGAACATAGTGGAGCATGTGTCCTTATTACATGCTGGGGAATCCTCTGGGTATATGCCTAGGACACTTATAGTCACTTGATCTTTGACAAAGGAGCTATGACTATACAGTGAAAAAAAGATAGCCTTTTCAACAAATGGTGCTGGTTCAACTGGAGGTCAGCATGCAAAAGAATGCAAATTGATCCATTATTATCTCCTTGTACTAAGCTCAAGTCCAAGTGGATCAAGGACCTCCACATAAAACCAGACACACTGAAGCTAATAGAAAAGAAACTGGGGAAGAGCATTGAGCACATGGGAAACTTTCCTGAACAGAACACCAATAGCTTATGCTCTAAGATCAAGAATTGACAAATGGGACCTCATAAAATTACAAAGTTTCTGTAAGGCAAAGGACACTGTCAATAGGACAAAATGGCAACCAACAAATTGGAAAAAGATCATTACCACCCCTACATCTGACAGAGGGCTAATATCCAAGATATACAAAGAACTCAAGAAGGTAGACTCCAGAGAGCCAAATAACCCTATTAAAAATGGGGTACAGAGTTAAACAAAGAATTTTCACCTGAGAAATATCAAATGGTGGAGAAGCACCTAAAGAAATGTTCAACATACTTAGTCATTAGTGAAATACAAATCAAAACAACCCTGAGATTTGACCTCACACCAGTCAGAATGGCTAAAAATAAAAAACTCAGGAGAAAATAGGTGCTGGCGAGGATGTGGAGAAAGAGGAACACTCCTCCACTGATGGTGGGTTTGCAAGCTGGTGCAACCACTCTGGAAATCAGTTAGGCGGTTCCTCAGAAAACTGGGCATGACACTGGGCACGTTTTGCTTTCCTCTCTTGCTGTGTGGGTTAGCTGCTGTGAAGGAGGAAGTTGGCGGGGACTTAACGTTTGGAATTTTGCTGGTTTGGTCTACTTCCTGAGACATGGTCTTTCTATAACATGTAGGTCAGACTAGCATCCAACTCACAGTCCACACTCCTCGTTCTCCTCAGTGCTGGGATCACAGACACGTGCCACCAAAGCTTGATAAGACTCTGATCAGTATGTTTACCTGCTTCTGACTTAGTCCAAAAGATATCATGGGGATGAATGGATCTAATACAATTTTGATAAGTTGTAGTCCTTCTACAACCTAAAGTTCTCAAACACAACCACCAAACATTTTTTTTCTTTTCCCAAAAGGCACATTAATAAGAATTAATTAGGTAAGAACAGCTGACACTGCTGTGGCTCTTCTGTGCCTTGTCAGCCAGAAAGGCCCAGGGAAACCAGCTACGTTATCGTGGCTACATAACAGGAGTCCTTTCCAGTGAGTGGGATGGCATGAGATGGGCTGCAGCCTTTGTGGAAAAGGACAACTTACACTGAGAAAGAACAACTCTCCTAGGTATACTCTCTCGCCACACTGTAGGCCAATGGGTTCTTCACGGGCTGCACCTTTGCAAAAAAATCAAATGGACACATATATGCTTAGATTTAATAAAGGATTCCTTAGTATGAGTTACTTTGTCTGGTTTTCTCCAAAATGAAAGATCCTTTAAGTTACCAGAAGTCCTCCTCAGACATGAACACAGAGCATTCTTAAGTGACATAAAGAGAACTTCCCTGTTTTTGAGTCAAGAGAATTGATTCTTTGTTTTTCCTTCAAGGAGTTCAAGATGCACCAACATCAAGTTGATTGAGCAAGGCACCAGATTATACTTTAACTAAGCTAATGCTCGGTTTGACCTTTAATCCATGCTTGGTGGCCAGAGTGAACACTTCTATCTAATCCATTTGTCTCAGCAAACAGTTTCAGGCATTTGCTTCTTATCAAAAAACAACCTAGACGTGTCAGTGGACACGGAGGTCAGCCCCAATCAACACAGCATTTTGAGTCAGTTTCCCAGTCTTTTTTTTTTGGAGGGGGTGGTAAAGGCTGTCATTTTTAAAAAGGGTGTTTAACAAATAGTATAAGACTAGAATTTTAAATCAAAATCTTGGAGGATAAACCTTTGAAGGGAAAACTTTACTATTGTTGTTGGCTGTTGCTGCTACCTCCAGGAGCTGAAACAAACATTACATTTTGCTAGTATGGTGAAGTATGGAGTGGGACTCCCACTTTCTTTGCTTCTAGAAATGATTTCTTGGCCCAAGGTGAAGTTTTTGCTCATCTCTTTAGAATGAGACAGATCATTTTGACCTTGACCAACACAAACTTCATATGTGGAAGTTTCCCAACCATAGGATGACATTCTCACTTGCTTCCTTTAGGTAAGGGAAAGTCATGTGACCATATAGATTTATGTCTTGGGATTGTTTATAAAAGTGATCTAAATGTGCTTTGGAGAAAAAAACTTACTGAATTTTGGCCAGACATCATGAGAAGGAGAGAGTGAGGGAAAACGTCAAGATAAAATACTTATGTCCAAGAACTTGCAATGCTAGAGAAATGGAGTCAAGCAGCTTCACAATATAAATTTAACATGTTCAAAACACTCTGAAATGGTGGTGGTGTTTCACTGTTCCCTCCTCATAAGGTTGCCATCCTGCATAGGAATCAGATGAAATCAGTTTGAGGATGGTGGTATGGATGGAAATTGTGGCCAGCGGAGTAGACAAGGGTATGTCTCAGCTAGTTAAATACTTTAGGCATCCTGATATAACCTAGAAGCATCTTAGAGATTGTCTCCAGAAAACTCTGGAGAATAGGAACTTTAAATCCTCATCTGGCAGGTGACCAACACATCTGGTGAAGTTAAAATCAGCAGCTAAATCAACAGAGCCTGCAGGTGAGTGAGGTGTCAGCCAGTAACTCAGGAGAGGTGACCTTAGGCCAAAGGTTTCCAGAACAGAGGAGGCTTGTTGAACAAAGCTGTCCTCTCCAGTGATCATTTCTTTCCCTAGGCTCTTGGAGAAGTGCAGGGATCTGTTGATTTCTTCCTTGGACCCATCAGGGTTAGGTTGTCACTGGTTGGTTGGTTTGTTGTCAACAGTTTCTAGGGAGAGTGAAATCTAGTTCTTTGCCTAACAGTTGCCTAAGAGATAGATCTCTTGGGCAGTTCTGATGAATCTTCCTTCTAATAATAGTGTGGGTCTGCAGTTCATGAAACTGAAGAATACTGCATTTAAAGAAAAGGGACTCTCTGTCTCTCTGTCTCTCTCTGTCTCTCTCTGTCTCTGTCTCTGTCTCTGTCTCTGTCTCTGTCTCTGTCTCTCTCTCTCTCTCTCTCTATCCATCCATCCATCCATCCATCCATCCATCCATCCATCCATCCATCTATCTATCTATCTATCTATCTATCCACCTATCTACCTATCTAGCTAAAAGTACTAGAGACCTCAGAAAAAATATCAGGACAAATGGACACTTACCAGAGCATTTTCTGTGAATGTGAGGCTCATCTCTAGAACTCCATTTGGCAAGTCCGGGATCTTAGCCTGGCACGTCCCTTTGCCAACTCTGCTTCAGGCTCACAGCACTGCTCTTTCCCCATGCACTTCATGGCTTGGCACTAGCACTTGTTACTGCTTCTGGCACTCTGGGGGCAACCTTCAACACTCTCCTTCCCCGTCATTAACACCTTCATCTGTGCAGCCCTCTTCTGTAGCACAGGCCCTGCTATCTGTCTTCTTCACCATGAATTCGAATCTCTCCGGTGTATCTGACCTCATCTGCAAATTGCTTCGTTGCCTTTTCAAGTCTCCATTTCTTGTCCTCAACCAAGTTCTTGTTTTTAATAAAGAACATTTTGTTGGCCACATATTTATTTTACAAAGTGATGGGTTTCACAATGACAAATTCACTTAATTATATCATGTTCTTTGACTATATTTAAAGCACCATTATGCTTGCCTATCTCCACCTCTCCCCTTCATTCTTCTCTCCTCCAAAATGATACTTTCAGGTCACATTTTTTTTTTTTACTTTCTATGTTAATGCTATTTATAATTTCTCTAGGAGACAAAATGTGTTTTGTTTCTTTCTGAATTTGGTTTTCTAGGGTGATCTCTACTTCCATTCATTTTCTTGAAAATAGCATAATTTGGTTTAGCATCTTTGTTATTTTATTTATTTATTATTAATAAAGTAACATTTTGAGACAAAGTCTTGCCAATTGGTCCAGTCTACCCTGGAACTTGTGTCCTTCTTCTGGCCTCTGCCTTCTGAGTGTTGAGTCTATGGGTGTGTATCACCAAGCCTGTCCTTCTGTATGGCTGAATAAAAGACATGGAACATGTCAATATGACTTTAAATCAGCAAAGGCTATAATTTACAAGCAAGGAGATGGGAAGCAGCATAGACAGGGCTGAATGCTAACTCCACAGTGACCCAAAGAGCCAGGAAAAAAAATCCTACTCTGGCACAGGAAAGAAGATATTGAAATAGGAAGTCACAGTCTGTACCCTTCCATAGATTCGTCGTTCCCAACACAAATGCTTCCAGAAGAGAACAAAGCAAGCCAGGAATTGAAAACATAAAATAACTAATAGAAGAAACACGTACTGCATGAAGATGTGAGTTTTGACTGTTTGGATAGTAAATTATAGCTGGGCACTCAGGAAACTGAGTCAAGGACATCAGGAGTTCAAGGCTAGCCTGGGATACAGAGTTATCTCAAAAAGAAAAAAGTCAAATAAGCAAATGAGACAAAGAGTCTGAGGTTAGAAGAGTTTAATGACCCATAACAGTGCTGGTCTTCCTCTTTATGGAAGTTTTGTATAGGAAAGACATTTCCAGATGTACAGGCCAGAATAAGCATAGCACCCATATGCCCTGCTCAGAAATGCTACCACAAAATATTCAACAGACTCTGGATCTAGGCACTCAAGGGAAGGTGCAGGGTGCTTGTAAGTTCAAGGTCAGATTGTATCAAAAGTAATAAAAAGACTTGAATCAAAATAATGATTTTACATTAAGAAAGGATAACATGGCAGGAGGGAGCTGAGTCTCCTGGGTTGTCCTCTGATGAGCCTTATCATGTGTGTGCATGTGTTTATGAACACACATGCACATATACATGCGCACACCCAATCACACGTGCATGCATGTGCACACACACATACACACACTAAATAAATGCCGCATATGAAAGAGAAAATGATGTTTTTAAACTACATTATGATATGCATAGAAAGTCCCAAGTTTTGTATAAAAACAAATGTAACACTGAAATTGCTACGTGAGCTCGGCACTAGTCCAGGTTACAGTCGATATAAAAAATTAGTCAGATATTTAATTAATCACAAATAATTGATTGTAGAACTAGTAGGTAGAATAAATATGGCATGAAAAATTAAAAATACTAAAGGTTGAATTTAGTAAAAGAGACGAGTCATATGTAACAAACACGGGTAAAAGGAAACAAAATATGTCGAGACATAATAACTCCCGAGATGAAATACTTCTCAGCTTTTACCACAGTGACACAACTTCCGTGTGGAATTAGTACAAATACCATCAACATTCTCCATTTGTGGGGTTTAAAACTATAACATAAATCTGTAATCACTCAGAAATGAAATTTTGTAAGGAAAAAACCTGGAGTTAGAGACAGTATTTAATACCAAGACTATAAAATTATAACTATATAATATGTTTAAGGGAACACTTATGTCTCTGGGCCCAGTAGATTTCAGAATTTAAACCTCACATATATGGTCAAATCAAAATTTGCAACTAGTCAAAATGATGCCGTGGTGGTAAGAGTCCTCTTAGCAAAGGTGCCGTGGTAACTGGATACGTGTAAGAGCGTTGTGATCGCATCTTCTCCCTCACATGGCATGTCTGAAGTAACTCAAGAGAGATGATAATTCCAAATATAGAGCCAAACCAGAGACGAAAATAAATCCTCACAGAAAAGAGTCCAGTAAAAAATGTTTGAAGGCACTGACATTTTCTAAGACGGGTTTCCTGTAAAGGTAAAATTAAGTGTATTCTAGCTGCAGAATCAACTCCAGGGTATGGTGAGCTTTAGCGGAGCACACATGAGCTTTAGGGGAGCACGTTTCCCCTGAGCAGCATCGCAGCCCACAAACTAAAATATTTGCTCTGTAAGGAGGAGTTAACCTTTACAAAGCACACATCCTCTCATGGCTGTGTCAGACAATAAATTACAAAATATACCGTAGGCGTGAGTGGCAGGTACGATTCAGGAATAGGATCGTGGATGAAAAGAATGTTTGACAGCACATAAAATTAGAATGGCTAAAAGACATGAAGTCGAATTCATTAGTTATCTGCCAGCAACCAAGCTTGTCGGCAGGACCCTGAAATAACACAACAATTTAATAATTGTATCAAATTGCAAATATTCATATAATCATCCAAGCTAGCAACTCTCTAGATATTTATGAAGTGGGAAGGGAGAACAGGTGTCTGCAGAAAGGGCGCAGATACAGTGACTTTGATCTCAGATTTCATGGAATTCTAAGATGCAATGCAAAGGCACGAACTCGTATCATTCAGAGCAACGCAGACGGATCTCAACATCTTCATCCTAAGTACTTCATCTTAAGTCCAACAGGACACATCATTGCGTAATGCTACAAATCTGTAACTAAGACTCTATAAAGAGAAACTCTGTGGCTGTAAAGATTTAACCAGTGGTTAGTAAGATGGAGGTGGCAGGAAGTAAGAAGATGTTCACCAGCACAGGGCGGTGACAAAGTTCTTTATCTGAGAGCGGTTATGAGAATGGTTAAATATTTCTGTGTAAGGTCCAAAAACTCATAAAATTGTACTTTTTATAATTGATGGGTTTGTGTTATATACAAGTTATACGTCAAAGATGTTATTAACAAGCCAGCTGGAAGTCTTTCATTCAGTGTGACTGTCTGGAGCCTCTGGGGACTCACTGCTGTCTGCTGGGATGCTTATTAACATTTGTGGCAATCTTCTCAGGTTAATGTGAGTAGATAATAGTTATTAAGCACTTGCTGTGTGTAGGTACTGTTCTGAGGGCCTTCACAGCTTTTCCTGATTTGACCATTCCATCACCCCTGAGAAGTCTCATAGTACCATCCCCAAACGACAAAGACTTTCTTTCTTTCTTTCTTTCTTTCTTTCTTTCTTTCTTTCTTTCTTTCTTTCTTTTTTTGGTTTTTCGAGACAGGGTTTCTCTGTGTAGCCCTGTTTCTCTGTGTAGCCCTGGCTGTCCTGGAACTCACTCTGTAGACCAGGCTGGCCTCGAACTCAGAAATCTGCCTGCCTCTGCTTCCCAAGTGCTGGGATTAAAGGCGTGTGCCACCACCACCCGGCTTAGTTAGGGTTCCTATTGCTGTGAAACACCACAACCAAAAATCTAAGTTAGGGAGAAAAGGGTTGTTTGCCTTACACTTACAGATCATAGTCCATCACTGAAGGAAGTCAGGACAGGAACTCAAACAGGGCTGGGACCCATGGCAGGAGCTGACGCAGAGGTCATAGAGGGGTGCTGCTCACTGGCTTTCTTTATGTGGCTCGCTCAGCTTGCTTTCTTAAAGAATCCAGGTCCCCCAGGGTGCCCAGGGTTCCCCACAGTGGGATGAGCCCTCCTGCATTGATACCTAATTGAGAACATGCCTTACAGCTGGGTCTTATGGAAGCATTTCCTCACCTGAGGCTCCTTCCTCTCTGACGACTCTAGCTTGTCTCAAGTTGACACACAAAGCCAGCCAGTTCAAAGAGGAAACTGAACCCCAAATACTCCTCAACCGTGCAAAGCAGTAAATGTACAGATGACTTGACTCTAGAGGTCAGAGAACACTCAAGGTTGGGTGAATACCTGAAGCTTACCGGACATTGGACAAGATGTTTTACAAACCCTAACACTATCCAACAGACCAGCCATTGCTTTACTGAAGTTTTGTCAGTAGTAACATGTCTCTTGTGATCGAAGGCCAATCAACTGCTTATTAGTTGCATTACTTTAAGTCAAAAATACTTCTTGCAGCAATCTCTAAATCTGCTATGACATCCAGCATGAAAGTCTGTGTTTAGTGGGTTCAGGATATAGAGGCAGAGTTGAATCTTCAGTTCAAGTGCAGTTCACAAAGTCGTCCAGCAGATGGCAGTACGGCCATGGTTAAAAATGTTTGCTGCGTAGGTAAAAGCAACTTAGCCAGTTTTTTTCTTTTTCCTTTTCTTTTCTTTTCTTTCCTTTTTTCTTTTCTTTTCTTCTCTTTTCTTTTCTATTTTCTTTTCTTCTCTTTCTTTCTCTCTTTTTCTCTCTCTTCTTCCTCCCTTTCTTCATTTCTTTCCTTCCTGCCCCCATTCTCTCTTTCTCTCTCTTCTTCCTCCCTCTCTTCATTTCTTTCCTTCCTGCCCCCACTCTCTCTTTTTGTTGCTGTTCTTCTCTATGATAAATCTTTCAAGGTTGCTTTAACAATTCTACTCCAGATACAACATTTAACTCTAAAGGTTAAGGTAGGTGCCAAAGACTTTAGATCGAACCAGGACTTCCATGGTCACATCTTGTGATGGGTATTCTTGGTTATATTCAGGAGGAGTTGGGTCATTTTTTAACTCCTTGCACTTACTTGCCAGCACATCTGTAGGAACGTACTTCTTCGGGATTCCAGCTTATACAGAAAAGCAGCTGAAACACCCAGCCTCGTGGGACTGAGCAACTACTAGACTCTTGTACTTCCCATTCACAGCTGGCCATTGTTGGGTAAGTTGTACTGCAGCCTGTAAGTCATTCCAACAAGTTTCCTTTGTGAGTGTGTGTGTGTGTGTGTGTGTGTGTGTGTGTGTGTGACTCTAGAGAACTCTGACTAATACAGATCTGGAAAAAGGGTAATGAGAATTTGATTTTGAACTTAACCAGGCAAACTAATGTCTAAAGGAGGCACTCACAGAAATGACTGCCTTTGTTGGGGTTCACAAGAAATGTCAATCAAAGACAAATGGGTGTTCTTGTCAGATTTGAGCAGATGTGTTTAACTAAAGGTATGCCAGAAGGAATGGGTATAAACTTAGACTGTATTTTGAGTTATCATATTTCAGTTAATTCACAGAGCTATCAGTAGCAGAGTCTGCTGGTCCCATGAGAAGCATAGATCAAGTGCCTGGGCCTGGTGGTGCAGGGCTGGAATCACCACGAGCGGGAAGACTGAGGCCAGAAAATCCCAAGCTCAAGCCAATAGTTTAAGACCAGCCTGGAACCTGTTTCAAAGTAAACAGAGCACTGCAGAGCTATCTCAGTGGTGGAACACTTCTCTATCATGTTCAAGGGCTTGATCTGTCTCTGGGTGGGACAGGGAGAGGTGTTTTACCAAAGAACTTTTTGTATTGACACTGGGGGAGAGAAGAGGCAGCCTGAGAGAGAAGACATGACAGTTTTAGAAACCTTCTCTTAAATTCTTGCATTTAGGAGAAGCCTGCAAATCCAGCGTGTTAGGAGCCCACGTCAAGGAAGAAGGAAGCGAGAGTAATAGATGATCTAAAGACTTTTAGTAAATCTGTTGAAGGAAGCCATGACCAGTGAGTGGTGGTTGACCAGGCAGATGGAGACAGAAAGGTCACTGTGGGAAAGTAGCAGAGAGAATAAGGAAAGGGATAGAATCTCCTCTCTGAAGTTTGGCAGGGGTTGGGGCTTTGGGTGTTGGCGAAGGAAGAGATAATTCTGTAGGTTGAGTAGACACAGTAACAGCAGAAATCCTGAGGAGACATAAAGACTCCAGCCCATTTGTGTGTGCACCGAAGGAGCTATTTGAAACTATACTGAAGTTGTTTTTCTCTCTGCCTTAAATGACATTTAGATAATCTAATGAAACGGCATAACTTCATTTACCAGCAGCTTTGTCAATGTCAGAATAAAATTAGACATATAATTTTGAGGCACATTTGAAAATACATCTTTCATTTATGTCTGCTCAGCTCCCGTCTGTGGCTGATGTTCCACGTCTGGGACCAAGGTTGGCCATGCCAGGCCGCTTTGCTGTAAGCATTCAAGAACTGGCCTTATGGCAAGTGACAGACCTAAGGGAACTGCTATGGTATCTTTGAAGCATTTACAGTCTTGCAGTGTTCTATATCCCATTTTTATGTTTCAGCTGTGAGTGGATTCTGTTACCAAGGTTTTCAAAGAGCTCTTCATCCTGTTCCTGTGTGTTCTTCCTAAAGGAGAAAGGCAGCTTGCTGAGGTCTAGGACTTAATCTTTTCCACTGGAGCTCTAGTTTCCTGTTGTCATTACGGTATGGAAGAATGCAAAGACTGCCCTCGAATCTGTCTGGGGAGGACTAACAACTCAAGAGGGCCAAATAGCTCTGGAGCTAAGTGTGGTAAACATATTGGTTTCATTAAAAACTAATAATAACAGGACAGAATTTTCAGAGGCTGTGAAAAGTGGAGAGAAGGCAGGAAGAAAGTGTCTGTTCCTACAGCGTTGCTAGGCAGTTTGTTTATAAATCCATACATACTTGGTTTCAACTTAACTCTTTGAAGCTCTGTTTTGTATCTGCCAACAGGCAATAAGGAACACAGATTGAAGTTACCCTAAATATCTGTTCCAATGTGAAAACAGGTAGGTAGTTACCAGGAAAGTAACATTTATAGATTTTAGGTGTGATTTGTTGATATTCATGGCTTTTGGGTTGGGAGAAGCTAGTGGACTGTTGGTAAATTTCCTAAGTTCTTATGAGGTAGTTGAAAGGATATTAGATTGGACTCAGAGGTAGTCAATGATTGGCTATGAAAGAAGATAAAGGTATCCCAAGATAAATTTTCCTCTAGATCTGTGACATTCCAACTGTACTTCCATCAGCAAGCCAACCCATCTTGCAGAATCTTTAGCACAAGTATACATCTTTTATTCTTAGAATTTGATTCACAGTCCAGAAGACAAGGAAACTCAAAACATTTAATGTGCCTGGGGGAACATCCCAAAACTAGTAGACAGTACTCCTAACAGTGAAAATTTTCACATCTATTTGTTTGTTTTAGTCAGAGTTTCACAATTTAGGCTAGAATGGCCTGAAACTCAAAACTTTCCTTCCCCACCCTCCCAAGCAACCAAGAGCATTGCAAATGCGGTTTACCACACCAGACTCTAAATCATAACTTTGATGGCCATTCACATATGCCTTTGAACATGTTATGTAACATGGACAGAGCAAGGATTAGGATAGACTGACTGAAAGAATGGGCTCTACATGTGTGTTGATTTTCCTCTGTTTTCTAGACACATTTGCACAAAGCACATACAGCATGAGTTGAGGTCACTGTTTTGGTTTGAGTTTGTAAGGTCTTACCCACTTGGCCTCCAGCTATTTTGGAAGGCTTAGGAGATGGCGCCTCAGGGGAGAGTGTGAGGCTTTGTAGACAGACCTGATTTCCTGTTCACACTCTGCTTCCTGGGCGCAGCTGTGATGTGAGCAGCCAGCCTTCTGTTTATGCTAGGATGCCTGCCCAGCCTGCTGCCATGATTTCCTAGTGATGAGTGCTGCATCGACTGGGACTGTAAGGCAAAATCAACTCATTCTTCCTTATGTGTTTTTTTGTCAGGGTATTTCATTACAGTAGTGAAAAGGTAACTAAGTCAGAAGACTTGGCTCCAAGAGGAAGAAGGGCTGTTGTTGTGACAAAGTGGATCCTATGATTCTTGAGCCTTTGGAACCAGTTTCTGGGAGAAATGTGGAAGAGTTTGGAACTTTCAGAGTCCAAATTTGCCTCTTGTTGCTGTGATAAACACTATGGCAAAAAAAAAAAAAAAAAAAAAAAAACCAAACCAAAACAAAACAAAACAGCTGAGAGAAGAAAGGGCTAATTTAGTCTTATAACTCCTGGGTGACAATCCATCATTGAGAGAAGTCAGGGGAGGTACCTGGAGGCAACAGTAAAGCAGAGACTATGGAGTAATACTATTTACTGGCTTGATCAGCTTGCTTTTTTTTTTTTTTTAAAATTAACAAACACCTATTGTCCTAGAGGTGGGACCATCTCAATGGGCTGGGTCCTACAAGATTAGCCATCAGTCAAGAAAATAACTACCAAAGGCATACCCACGGGGAAATCTAATGAATAAATTCTTCAGTTTAGGTTCCTGTTTTAGGGTTTTGCTGCTGAGAACAAACACCATGTCCAAGACAACTCTTATAAAGAACAAGATTTAATTTGGACTGGCTTATAGGTTCAGAGGTTCAGTCCATTATCATTAAGATGGCAGCATGGGAGTGTCCAGGCAGACATGGGGCTGGAGGAGCTGAGACTTCTACATCTTCATCCAGTGGCAGACAGAAGGCTGACTTCCAAGCAGCTAGGATGAGGGTCTTAAAGCTCACACCCATAGTGACACACTTCCTCCAACAAGGCCACACCTACTCCAGAAAGGCTATACCTTCCTAATAGTTCCACTCCCTGGGCCAAGCATATTCAAACCACCACAGTCCCCTATTCCCAGGTGTCTCTAGTTTGACAAAAACTAACCGGAACACTATGGTTGTGGGACATACACCAAGGAGAAGAGCACTAATGGAATAGTGATTTAATGATGAAATGGGAAACAGTATGAAACCAACCGGTCCACTGTTGACATGTAGTAGGGCTTGCAATATTTCTGATTTTCGGCTTCCCTTTGCTCCTCTGACCAATTCTACTATCCTTGCACTCTTAGAGACTCAGTATCTTGAAGACTGTGTACTCTAACAAGACAGTTGCTCTGATTTCTTACATCCATGTTTTCTGTGCTGGAAAAGCTGTATAGTGTTTCTCAGCCTGCTTTGCCTCTCATGTAGGGAATACATTCATGGGCAACATTGTGCCTTTCTTCTTTACAGATGAAGTAAATGAGGTTTAAGTGGCTTTTCTGCCCAAGCAGTCCAGGGGCCTTGAACCCTGAGCTTCCAGTCTTCCTGTGTCAGCCTCCCAGTTGATGGGATTACATTTGAATGTTACCACACTCAGTTTCTCAATTGTTAATAACAAATAATGAAGAGATTTACAGTCAGATGTTACTTAGACGAAGAGCCAAATAATATACAGCAAAACTTTCTCAATATAGTCTCAGACAAACTACAATGACTTACCTTGAGGGTTATGTGTGTGTGTGTGTGTGTGTGTGTGTGTGTGTATGTGTGTGTATGTGTGTGTGTGTGTGTGTGTGTGTGTGTGTGTGTGCATATACATGTGCATGTATGTGGAAGACAGAGGTCAATATCATTTCTCAGGCACTATTTACCTTTTTTTTAAATTATTGGATATATTCTATATTTACAATTCATTTCCCTTTTTCTGGTTCTCCACCCCCAAAGGTCCCACATGCCCTTTTCCCTCCCCCTGCTCCCTCATCCACCCCTTCCCACTTCCCTGTTCTTGTATTCCCCTACATTGATGCTTTGGTCCATTCTAGCACCAGTGTACACTCCTTCTTGTCAGACATCATTTGGTATGTGATTTATGTCTTTGGTGTTCCACGATTCTAGGCTAATATCCACTTATCAGTGACTGCATACCATGGGTATTCTTTTGAGATTGGGTCACCTCACTTAGTATGATGTTCTCCAGCTCCATCCATTTCTCTAAGAATTTCATGAATTCATTGTTTCTAGTGGCTGAATAGTACTCCATTGTGTATATATACCACATTTTTTTGTATCCATTCCTCCATTGAGGGACATATGTGTTCTACTATTTACCTTTTTTGAAATGAGAGATTATTTTTTAATAGAGTTGATCTCTGTGTGGGTTTGTGCACATGTGAATTAATGCAGTGAGGAGTCTAGGAGATAGGGAGTGGAGTTCCTGGAGCTGAGGTTATCGGTGTTTTTGAACCTGTGTGTGGGGAAATGAACTAGCGTCCTCTGAAAGGACACTATGCATTCCTGAGCCAAGGAGCCTTGGATGCTTATGTTCTTAGCAAACACAGGAGAGACAATTGCCATTATGGAAATCAAGGCTCGTGGCATACTTTCTATGCCTTGGAATTTGCTGCGTGAGATTATAGAATAATCTCTGTAAGTTTCAACAAATTCAACTGATTTGTCTTTATAGCCTATCTTCTTCTTTTTTTTAATTTTTTTTAATTTTCTATATTCTATGTTTACATTCCAAAGGCTTTCCCCTTTCCCAGTTCCCACCCACCGTAGTTCCCATAGTTCCTCTCCCCCCCCAACTGTTCCCCAATCATTCCCCCTCCACCCTCGGTTTCTTTACTAAACTGGATGCAATCTTTACAGGCCCAGGGTCCTCTCCTTTCTTCTTATTGGGAATCATTTGACTTGCTATTAGTGTCTTGAGTATTTAGGGCTTCTGGGCTCATTAATATCCACTTATCAGTGATTGCATTTCATGTGCATTCTTTTGTGATTGGGTTAATTCACTTCTTCTTGAAAAAAAAAGTCACACTATTCCATTTTTTTATTCTTTGACAGTTTCGTACACATTTATAATACATTTTATAATCTCTCCAGGCTCTACTTTGATTTTTTTTGGACAGGGTTTCTCACTAGTCTAAAGCTGACCAGTGAGCCCCTAGCTAGGATTTGTCTATTTCTGCTTCCCAACCCAGGGATAATAAGCATGTGCCCATCATGCCGGCCTTTTAAAATGTGGGTTTCAGGGCCTGAACTCATGGCCTCATGTTTTCATGGCAAAAACTGTACTGACTGAGCAAATTCCTCAACCCAATGACTTACCTTTAGAGGCCAAACAGAAATGATGATCACCTAAAATATGCCAAACATGGTATTAGATTTATTAGTTAACAGGAACTGAAAGTTTCTAAAGAAGAAAAAACTGGAAATTGACATGCATTATGATGAAGTCAATGAAAGTAGGCACAGCCTTTACCACGTGTAGTGGGTTGGTCTGATGCTACTTGGCTTCAAATTCTAAATTCTGTACCCCAAGGCCTGGTTGCTCCAAGATGAGCAGATCCTTGTGTATACCAGCTTTTGTTTATAAACCTTGCCCCCCTCCCATGATATCCGTGAATTGTTACTAAAGATGCCTACAGCCAATAGCTGGCCAGAAGAGCTTAGGGTCTGAGACAGGGGTCATGAGGGAAGAGGAGAGATGAGGAGAAGGAAGTCACCATGGAACCTGAGTGCATGGTCATGAAGGTCGGCCTGAGGAGGAGGAGCAGCAGTCCAGGCGCAAAAGCAAGTGAAATGTCGGGGTTATTGCCAGAGAAATAGACAAATAGCACAAACAATTGATATTTGCCCAGTTCTAATGCTTTAAGGCTTATAAATACAAAGGTTTTGTGTCTTTTACTTGGGAATTAAATGATCAAAGGTAGGGTAGAAACCCATACATAATATTTGCCACACCAACCATGCAGTTATGTGTGGCCACAGATCCCTGACCCTTTCCCAATATGAAGGCCTTATGATAGTTGACATTTATTCTGTGACCATTTAGCATTTTGCTGGTACATTTAGAGTCCTGCTTAATTTCCTTAAAAAAAAGAAAAAATCCAAAGATGATGTAGTGTTACACTGTATCATTTGATGATGATTCTCAGCTGTAAGAGCCATTCTATCTCAAAGAAGGCCATAGTTCACTGCCGCAGCTGTATTAGTTTAGTTTTCTTTTGTCTTTCCTATTTTCTACAAAGTACAAACCTCCCACTGCCAGTTGTGTGCGTGTGTGTGGTGGAGTGTAACCTCCATGAATCTACAACTTCTATTAAGACATAGCTTACAGAAACATCTATAAATCAAGATAGACATTAGGCTGATACAAAATTGTAATACTTTTCCTTAGGCATATATTTATTGTGCAAGAAGGTGGGTTTCACTGTAGTCTTCTTGTGCATGGCTATCACCCACCTTCATCTCTCTGACATACTCTATTGCTCTGCCATTTATCCCCTGTGTGCCTCGGTGATATTTTTGCTGTTCCTTTAAAATGAAAGTTATTGAGAATGGGATTAATACAAAATCCAGAGTGAGCAATATTTTTAATAATGAAACCGATGTTGTTGTTAAACACTCTAAATCAAAATCTGAGCTGGCTGGAATATTATTAGATTTCTTAAAACCACAATGCAGGGTGAATTTATTATTCAGCGTTCAGTGGTACTCAATTTTCAGTGTGAAATTTACTTCCTACCATTTTCCATAAATTAATATTACTTCTGTATTTTGGGTTAGGTTTTTTTTTTTATTTTCTATATTCTATGTTTACATTCCAAAGGCATTCCCCTTTCCCAGTTCCCCTCCACCATACGTCCCATAATTCCTCTCCCCCCCAACTATTCCCCAATCATCCCCCCCCCCACGATTTCTCTGTTCTGGGTGTACAAAACTGGCTCCAATCATTACAGGCCCAGGGTCCTCTCCTTTCTTCTTCTTGGGAATCATTTGACTTGCTAATTGTGCCTTGAGAATTTAGGGCTTCTGGGCTCATTAATATCCACTTATCAGTGATTGCATTTCATGTGTAGTCTTTTGTGATTGGGTTAACTCGCTTAGGATGATATTTTCCAGATCTAACCATTTACCTACAAATTGCATGAATTCATTATTTTTAATTGCTGAGTAGTATTCCATTGTATAAATATACCACATTTTCTGTATCCATTCCTCCTTTGAGGGATATTTGGGCTCCTTCCAATTTCTGGCTATTATAAACAAGGCTGCTATAAACATAGTGGAGCATGTGTCTTTATTGTATGCAGGGGAATCCTCTGGGTATATGCCCAGGAGTGGTATGCCAGGGTCCTCTGGAAGGGACATGCCCAATTTTCTGAGGAACCGCCAAACTGATTTCCAGAGTGGTTTTACCATTTTGCAATCCCACCAACAGTGGAGGAGTGTTCCTCTTTCTCCACATCCTCACCAGCACTTGTTGTCTCTTGAGTTTTTAATCTTAGTCATTCTGACTGGTGTGAGGTGGAATGTCAGGGTTGTTTTGATTTGCATTTCCCTGATGACTAATGATGTTGAACATCTCTTAAGGTGTTTCTCGGCCATCTGAATTTCTTCTGATGAAAATTCTTTGTTTAGCTCTGTACCCCATTTTTTGATAGGGTTATTTGGTTCTTTGGGGTCTAACTTCTTGAGTTCTTTGTATATATTGGAAATTAGCCCTCTGTCAGATGTGGGGTTGGTGAAGATCTTTTCCCACTTTGTTGGTTGCCGTTTTGTCCTTCTGACAGTGTCCTTTGCCTTGAAGAAACTTTGTAATTTTATGAGGTCCCATTTGTCAATTCTTGATCTTAGAGCATAAGCTATTGGTGTTCTGTTCAGGAACTTTCCCCCTGTGCCCATGTCTTCCAGGGTCTTCCCCAGTTTCTTTTCTAATAGTTTCATTGTGTCTGGTTTTATGTGGAGGTCCTTGATCCACTTGGAGTTGATCTTAGTACAAGGAGATAAGAGTGGGTCAATTCGCATTCTTCTGCATGTTGACCTCCAGTTGAACCAGCACCATTTGTTGAAAAGGCTATCTTTTTTCCACTGGATGATTGTGGCTCCTTTATCAAAGATGATGTGACCATAAATCTGTGGGTTCATTTCTGGGTCTTCAATCCTATTCCATTGATCTACCTGCCTGTTGCTGTACCAATACCATGCAGTTTTTAACACAATTGCTCTGTAGTACTGCTTGAGGTCAGGGATATTGATTCCCCCAAAAGTCCTTTTATTGTTGAGAATAGTTTTAGCTATCCTGGGTTTTTTGTTGCTCCAGATGAATTTGAGAATTGCTCTTTCTAGATCTATGAAGAATTGAGTTGGGATTTTGATGGGGATCACACTGAATCTGTAGATTGCTTTTGGCAAGATGGCCATTTTTACTATATTGATCCTGCCAATCCAGGAGCAAGAAATATTTTTCCATCTTCTGAGGTCTTCTTCGATTTCTTTCTTCAAGGACTTGAAGTTCCTGTCATATAGATCTTTTGCTTGTTTGGTTAGAGTTACGCCAAGGTACTTTATGTTGTTTGTGGCTGTTGTGAAGGGTGTTATTTCCCTAACTTCTTTCTCAGCCTGCTTGTCCTTTGAGTACAAGAAGGCTACTGATTTGCTTGAGTTAATCTTATAACCAGCCACTTTGCTGAAGTTGTTTATCAGCTGTAGAAGTTCTCTGGTTCTTTGTATATATTGGATATTAGCCCTTTGTCGGATGTGGGGTTGGTGAAGATCTTTGAGCTTTAGTAAAGTTTCTTTCATGAATGAGGGTGCCCTTGCATTTGGAGCATAGATGTTCAGTATTGAGAGTTCTTCTTGGTGGATTTTCCCTTTGACCAGCAAGTAGTGACCTTCAGTGTCTCTTTTGATGACTTTAGGTTGGAAGTCAATTTTATCTGATATTATAATGGCTACTCCAGCTTGTTTCCTGAGACCATTTGCTTGTAAAATTGTCTTCCAGTCTTTTACTCTAAGGCAGTGTTTGTCTTTAACACTGAGATGTGTTTCCTGTATGCAGCAAAATGTAGGGTCCTGTTTCTGTATCCAGTCTGTTAATCTATGTCTTTTTATTGGGGAATTGAGTCCATTGATGTTAAGAGATATTAAGGAATAGTAATTATTACCTCCCGACATTTTTGAAATTATTATTATTTTTTTATATTTGAGTGGCTATCTTCTTTTGTGTTTGATGAGAGGAGGTTTCTATCTTGCTTCTTCCTGGGTGTAGTTTCCTTCCTTGTCTTGGTGTTTTCTCCCTATTATCCTTTGTAGGGCTGGATTTGTGGAAAGATATCGTGCAAATTTGGTTTTGTCATGGAATACCTTGATGTCTCCATCTATGGCGATTGAGAGTTTTGCTGGGTAAAGTAGTTTTGGCTGAAGTTTGTGTACTCTTAGAGTTTGCATTATATCTGCCCAGGATCTTCTAGCTTTCATGGTCTCAGGTGAGAAGTCTGGTGTTATTCTGACAGGGCTTCCTTTATATGTTATTTGGCCTTTTTCTCTTGCTGCCTTTAATATTCTTTCTTTGTTTAGTACATTTGGAGTTTTGATTATTATGTGACAGGATGTATTTCTGTTCTGGTACAGTCTCTTTGGGGTTTTATAGGCTTCTTGTATATTCATGGGCATCTCTCTCTTTAGGTTGGGGACGTTTTCTTCCATAATTTTGTAGAAGATATTTGCTGGCCCTTTAAGTTGTAAATCTTCACTCTCATCTATACCTATAATCCTTAGGTTTGGTCTTCTCATTGTGTCCTGGATTTCCTGGATTTTTTTGGTTACAACCTTTTTGCATTTAGTATTTTCTTTGACTGTTGAATCAATGGTTCCTATGGTATCTTCGGCTTCTGAGATTCTGTCTTCTATCTCTTGTATTCTATTGTTGATATTTGCATCTATGGCCCCTGATTTCTTCCCAAGGTTTTCTATCCCCAATGTTGTCTCCCTCTGTGATTTCTTAGTTGTTTCTACTTCTGTTTTTAGAACCTGGATGGATATGCTCAGATCTTTCACTTGCTTGATTGTAAGAAATCAAAAATTATATTTGTAATAAAATATATATTTGTATACTTATACACATATATACACTACACATGTATCATCCATATTATAGTGTTATGAGAATTTAACGAGTTAAATAAGAATGAATACAAATCTCATATCAGCTATACATAGGTATTCTATATGTTCCAGGCACTGTGCTATATGCTGTATGTACAGTCTTTTTAGTAAAAATATAAGATATTACTTTACATATATATATTAAAAGATTTTATATACATTTTTATTTAATATGTTTGCTACTCATACCCATCAGATAGATTACATATGTATATATGCATTTAATATATATATATACATATACATCACATACATATGTATATACATATGTATATATAATGAAGGAAGGAGATATGAGATCAAAAGAATTGTCCCATTCAGACAATTGTGCTTTATCCTTGGCTTTGGTTCTGTTTTTACTAAGTCGTAGATAACAAAACAAATGAATTATGGCCTAGAAGCAGTCATCTTTGAAACGCTCCCAATCACTTTGTATGTGCAAGACAGAGGTCCCCTTTTTGACCCTCATGGGCAGTCTGCTGTTTGTGAGCAATTGTGGGTCACAGTAGCCATAGACAGCTGGCAATAACATCGGAAAGTAATGTCGAGGGGTGGTTTATTAAACTACAATGGAGTACATGTAAGTGAAAATCATCTTCAGGATATCATTGAGCCAAAGTAACACAGGCTACTTATGTTCTCCGGAAAAATGACAAGATACAGGTGAGGCTCTAGCCCAAAATCTATGGAAATCAAGGCTGGTGATATACTTCAAATATCTTGAAGCTTGGTGCATGAAGTTTAAGTCATAGGATGATGCCAGGAAATCTTCAGCAACTTGAACTAATTTGTCTCCACAAAATATCATTCTTTTTTTTAAATTAGTCTATTTTATTGTTATTCTTTGACAGCTTCATATGTATTTCATAAGTGAATTTTTATCATCATTATTTCTCCTCCCCTCTTTCACATGTCCTCCACTCCCCACTAAAATTCTTCCCACCTTCCACTTTTCATGTTTCATGTCTTCGTTTTGTGTGAGACTAACTAGGCTAATTAGAGTTGCTCGCATGTGGGTTGGGGGTTATTTAGAACATAAGGAACTTATCAGGGGATCCACTAGGGAAGAAAATGACACATTTTTTTCCAGCAACCATTATCCTTCTTGTTCCTTAGTCTATCAGGGTCTGTGGATTGTGGTATGATTGTTATGAGTGATTATCTACTGTGTTTGTCTTTCTGGGTCTGGCTTACCCCACTCAGGATGAGTTTTTGCAGTTCCATCTATTTGCCTTCATGTTTCCTGGGGTCACTGTTTTTAACAGCTGAGTAATTTCTTCATTGTATAAATGTGTCACATTTATTCATACTTCTTTTGAGGAATATGTATGCTCTTTGCAGTTTCTTGCTATTATGAATAAAGCTACTATGAACATAATTGAACAAGTGCCCTTGTGATAGGATGGAGTATCCTTTAGGTATATGCCCAACAGGGGGGTCTTGAGGTAGATCAATTTCCAATTCTCATGAACTGCCATATGCCATACTGATTTCCATGGTGGATGTACAAGTTTGCACTCCCACCAGCAATGGAGGAGTGCTCCTTCTGTTCCACATCCTCACCAGCATGAGCTGTCATTTGTGATTTTGACCTCAGCCATTCTGGAAGACATAAGATGAAATATCAAAGTAGTTTCAATTTGCAATTCCCTGATGGCTAAGGATTTTAAACTTTTCTTGAAGTGTTTCTTAGCCATTTGAGATTTCTCTGTTGAGAATTCTCTGTTTAGACCTGCATCCCTTTTTTTTTTAAATTGCTTTGTTTAGTGTAGTGACAATTTTGGAATTTGGTTTCTTAATGGCCAACCAATGACTGACTCAACTTGAGATCCAGCCCATGGGCAAGAACAACCCCTGGCACTATTAATGATACTCTGTTATGCTTGCAGACAGGAGCCGAGAATAAGTGTCCTCTGAGAGGTTCCACCCTGCAGCTGATGGAAACAGATGCAGAGACCCACACCCAAACATTAGATGGAACTTGGGGAGTCTTGTACAAGAGTTGGAGGAAGGATTGGAGAACCCAGAGAGGATAGAGACTCCACAGAAGACTAACAGAGTCAACTAACCTCGACCCTTGGGGACTCGCAGAGACTGAACTACCAACCAAAGAGCATACATGAGCTGAACCTATCCTCTCCCCTCTCTGTCGCAAATATGTAGCAAATGTACAGCTTGGTCTTCATGCCCATTCCCCAGTGTTTCTGACTCTGTTGCCCGCCAGTGGATCCCATTACCCTAATTGGGCTGTCTTGTCAAGATTTAGTGGGGGAGGATGTGCCTAGTCCTGCAATGACCTGATGTTCCAGGGTGGGTTGTTACCTAGAGCAGGCCTTCCCCCTTTCAATGGAGAAGGGGATGGGGGAAAGAAGCAGGATTGTGTGAGGGGGGAGGGCTCTGAGAGGGGATGTGAATGGGATGTAAAGAGAATAAATAAATTAATTAATGAAAAAAATTAATTAATGAAAAAAACCCAGAAATATAACAAGACTATGTTTTCTTTTAAACCCCAGTTGTGGGATATGGGGCTGCTTCACAGCAGCTGACTATGATTTGCCTCATGCTCTGGTAGGGGCATGATTTTGCCAGCTGCAGATAGTTTCTGTGATTGTGTGGCATTTGGGATTCTGGGAACTTTTCATAGGTTATATAAATGCTAGAACCCTGAGAGATTGGTGAGTTGTTGTTTGGTTGTTCTTGGCTGATTTGGCTGTTGTTGTTCATTGTTGGTAAGTAGTTGTGCCCAAAAAAGAAACAACAAAAAGAAATTAGGTATTATGATGAAGCTCAAACTTGTCCCAAGGAACTCAATGCCCCTGCTCAATAATGTTACTCCATTCCCATCCCCTGACTTTATTCAGGAATCTCTTTTCTTTCCTCGCTATACTTTTTTTTATCGTCTATCTAGAGTTATTGGGTTGAAAGAATAGAAGAAAAGGGGTGGAGAAGGATGGAAGACAGAACCCACAAAGATGCCAAAGACCTGCCATAGTTTTATGTGTTGATGTTTAGTTTCTTGAGTTCTTGATACAGTTTGAATATTAGTCCACTGTTAGATGTAGAGTTGGTGAAAATCTTTTCCCATTCTGTAGGTTGCTATTTTGTCCTATTGATGGTTTCTTTTGTTTTACAGAAGCTTTTTTTGTTTCATGAGATCACATTTATTAATTGTTGATCTTGTGTTATTGGTGTCCGGTTTGGAAAGTCATCTCCTGTGCCAATGCGTTCAAAGTTATTCCTCACTTTCTCTTTTCTTAGGTTCAGTGTATCTGGTTTTATGTTGAATAATAGATTGAATTTTTATGGCATCTTTACATCCATAGTAAGATCTCAGCACAAAGAACACACTTATTGTCATTTGACTTGACTGCAGGCACAATCTGCTTTCTCTCAGTCTGTATAAAGGCCAGCAGCTGGGTTGTACAGCATTTCCCTAGATGAGGCCTTGAGTTCTAGCTACCTCAAGCATGAAAAAACACCAAAGGGATAAACATAAATCTGGTACGAATGTAGCACATTTGTTACATTCTATCAACATTCAGTAAAGTCACTACATAATGGAGGTTATCCATGAACTCTTGAGTCTCTTGCTCCTTCATCTCATTTGCTTTCATTCCTGGCATATGCCACCATGCCTGGCCCATAACTCAGTGGATCATCATCATCTTTTCTCTTTTTCTCCTCCTCTTTCTCATCCTCTTCCCCCATCATCACATTATACTAAGACATGGTTTCACTCTAGCATGGCCTGGGGTAGAACTCACAGTACTCTTCCTGCCTCAACTTTTCATAGGGATTATAGGTATGAGCCACCATGCCCAGATGATCACTCCTTGCTCTTTTAACACTGAGTAAGTTTTTAATGTATATTACAGGATGTTTAGCCATTTTTCCAATTAAAGAAGGCTTTGTAGCTCACATATTTTGACAGTTATGAATACAGTTGTTGTAACTATTTGTGTGATGTAAGTTTTTACTTCATTTACCAAGAAAATGAAGTAAAACATCTTATTATTATTCTTCTGGGCCATATACTGAGATTATGCTTAGTGACTTATTTGTTTGTCTGTTTGTTTGTTTCTTGGGACAGGGTCCCGTAAAGATCAGGTTAGCCTGACTTCGAATTGCTTATCTTTCTGCTTTTACCTTCCGAGTGATGGGACGGCAGATGCATGCTATAAGATGTGACTGTGCTTGTTTTTGTAACAAATGGCTAAATGGCTTTTTGCTGCCTAACATTCTTACCAGAACCACCTCAGCAGTGTTTGGGACCAGTGTTCTGGACCAGGATTTCATCCTATCTTAATTTCTAACTTTCGATGATGTATGTTAATTACACTCTCAATGTGTGTTCACAACGTTTTATCAAATTTTAATTGGACTTTCATTCCCTCCTTGCTGAGTTTGGTGATCTCTGTATACATTCTTTCCACTCTATCACTTTTCTTCTCTCAAGTGTGTGCCTTGTTTACTTCCCTCACTATGTAGAACCCCTAACATTATTTAAATAACTCTTCTCTTCAATTATAATAACGTTGAATCATTGTTGACTTTTCAATTCCCTTGAATAACTTCCTGAATTCAAAAGCTATTCAACATAAAGGTAATATAAAAAAATGACTAGAAATGATGTAGCTGACAGTCAAGCCAACAAAAAAGAGTCTTACTTCGATTGATATTGGGTAGTCAGAGAAGGCTTAAATATAATCATCCCGATGTCTTATTTGGACACACATAAGTCTCAAAGGAAATTCAAACAGTTGCTTTAGAAACATTGCCAAAGCCTCCATACCATAGATATCCTAGCTTACTTATAAATAGCTGAAATAGCAAGAGATGATGAGAAAACTATATTTAGATACAAAAACAAAAATGTATTTCATCTCATTTGTCAATGTCCATTCATTGTGCCAAAGTTTTATAATTTGTAGTTTATGCAGCCTTGGACATTGTGGAATTGCCAGTGCTTCTAAAATGATTCTTCGTGCTTTCCAGTGTTTATCAATTGATATAATTGTCTCATAGACACTACTCCATTAAGACAGTTATGGATATATACTTGTTTGCTATAAATCAGTGGATCATTTACAGTTCTCTAGATTTTAGCAGAAAGAAAGAAATCAAGCCCAAAAGGTAAACATTTAGGTTCCAGTCCTACCCAGACAAAAGATGGGTCTTTTTAAAAAAACAAAACAAAATAAAACAAAACAAAACAAAACATGAGTAGTCATTAAGAAGAGTTGAACTCTCATGTTTATATAGCTTGTATCATACTTTTTTTGTGTAACTGGTGAGACAGGTCTCAGTCTGTGAGCGTAGGTCAGATGCTGCCACCAGGATGTGGACCCAATTCTCTCACCTCAGATCCAGGCTTAACATCTGCCCAATTAAAGAGAAACTGATTAACTGAAGGAGAGAGATAGACCAGTTCACAAGTACAGTCTAAAAAGTTTCTCTGCATGATCCTTTACAATTATTTCTATAGTCATTTATCAGAGGCATCACAGTAGGCTTGAAAGTCATTCCAAGTCTTTATGCACTCTCATTAACAAAAGGGGAATACTAGACCCACTGTGAAATCATCCTCATTGGATGGATTATCTCCAAATCTGGAAAATGGAAGAGTATTAATTTTATCAACCTGTTGTATCAATTGATCAATCAAAAAAGGCACTGAGTTTTTTTTTCTCTCAGCAAAACAGGTCTTAAGGAGTACATTACTTACTCTCCATTTTTTTCCTGCCTAAATTAGGGATTTTTTTTTATTATTTAATCAAGAAACTTAAGTGGGTCACATCTATACCACTTAATGGTTCCAAAACACCAAGAGTCTGGCATTAGTATTTTTATTTTATATAATGAGGAGCTGGAACTCAGAGAGATTAGGGATATTATAAAACATCACCTGGGAATAAAAACTGCAAGGTCAGAAGTGGAACCCTCAGCTGTTGAATGTCAAAGCCCATTAGACAGACTCCCCTCCCTTTTCCTTTTCCTTTCTCTCAGTTCTTTTTAAGTTTTTGTGATGCGTTTGCATGTGTGGAGATGGGCATGGATGCCCACTGTACACATGCAGAGATCAGAGAGCAACTGTGTAACCTTTGCCACTCTATTAATCAGGCTAGCTGGTCCACAAGTTTCCAGATAGTCTTCCATTCTCCCACTTCCCGTCTTGCTACAGAAGCACTAGGATTACAGGTCTATGCTTTTGCACTTACCTTAAGGTCCTCTTGCATGTGCAGGAAAACCCTTTACCCAGTGAGCCATCTCCTCACCTCAGATGCTTCCCGGTGGTTTTTTTTTTTCCAATCTTAAGTTTTTCCTTGTAATGAAATAGGATACAATGCCATTTTCTGACAGTGGTGAGAATGGCCTCCTGATTGCATTAAGGCCATCCCCTGTAAGTTGACTCATAGCCTGTATGTATGTATGTATGTATGTATGTATGTATGTATGTATTTATTTATTGAGACAGGGTTTTTCTGTGTAGTCCTGGCTGTCTGGGGACTTGATCTATAGACCAGGATGGCCCCGGATTTAGAGACCCATCTAATCCTGTCTCTTTTATTTATCCTTTGGCAATTTCACACACATACCCAATGTCTCTTGATCGTATTCACTCTCAGTTTCACACATCCTGCTCCCCGACAGACCTGGCATGGCCTCCTCCTAACCTCATGCTCCCTTCTTTCTGTCTTTAACACACTGAGTCCAATCAGTGCTGCCCACTAGAGTACTACCCATGGAGAACTGCCCACTAGAATGCTGACTGAATTTGTGGGCTTTATATCATGTGAGTCCTGTGCAGGTGGCCATAGCCACTGCGAGATTATGAGTGTGACGACCATGTCATGGGCAGAAAACATTATTTCACAGCATTCCTTCTTAGCACTTTGACTCTTACATTCTTTCTGCTTTTTCTTCCATAACATTTCTTGAGTCTCATGGGAATTTTATTGATGTTCCACTCAGGACTGAACATTCCACAGTTACTTATTACCATCACTTTGGCCAGTTGTGAGAGTTCACTCACATTAACACTTGGTAATAGAAAAATAAACTTTCTGACCAAGCTGAGAACACTAATCTATGGATATAACCATAAATATTTATAGGGCAGTTTGACAACATGACCATTTAGCAAGACAAACAGTAGTAACTTCCTCTTTAAACCCAATCACCTCACAAGTATGGGCTTTTGTACAGGTTTATAGTACCAGGCATAAATTTCTTCCTGTGGAGCGGCCTCAAATCCTATCAGAAGATGGTTACATCAATAATGCTTATACTACTTTTACACAAGTGGATACATATTGTCTGACAGGTTTATATTATAGTATGCAGGATTCTTCAATTAAGAAGATTTGTTTCTATACTCACAATGGCAGCTTGAAGAACACCTTTTGGCACTGTGAAAGATAGGTAGAATTTCTTAGGAATGTTCACTTTTATTTCTATATGTCATGCAAACAAAATGTAATGTTTTCTATAGTGTCCATTGTTTGACTATTGTGGACCTTTATTCTTATTGATGTACACTGTGTGGTTTCCATGTAAGAGGTGGGGTGCATGTGAACTGAACATGTTCTGACTTGTTCCCCTTCACACAGTGTTTGAGTTATATTAAGTCAGTAATCTAATTTCAATAAACTTGAGAAGATGTATAGATTATATGCAAATACAATATCACTCTTTATAAGGTACTTGAGTGACATGGATTTTGGCGTCTGGGAGGTCCTCAAACAGCCAAGGATAATTGTGAATGTCTTTCCTCTTTGTGCATCATAGCACTTGTTTTGCAATCTGGAAAGTTTGGGCCCAAATTTCAAGCCAAGATAAAATGCTGGTGATTCAATTTTCAGACATCCCTTTGGATTTCTCTTAAATGAGATGATAAATATCCTCATTGTTCAAATCATTTTCATATTTCCCCACTACTGAAGCTAAGAGAATCCTAAGTGAAATGCAGTGGTTTTGTGACTTTTCTCCTGAGATCCTCTGAACATTGGATTAAAGTAAAAATGAACTAAATTATAAAATTACTGGATGAATTTTTTTTAGGGTGGATGTACCTGAATAAAAACAGTAGAGTTTACAAGTGTTTCCCTACAGATCTGAAGTGTGAAGTTGATACTAGGTAAGAATAATCCACAAATCCTAATGATGCTGATGGAGTAATTGAAAGCATGAGGTCAAATTCAATGGGACTAATATGACATCACACTGGGGTTATGAGTGAGAAGAGGAGTTACTCAGAGGATGTTAGGAATGAAGATTTCAGAGGTGAGCAATTAGTGTCGCTGCTCTCAGCATGGCGGGATGAGAAGAAATAACTATAAACACAATTGGGGTTTAGAAAGCAAAAGCATCAAAATAATTCGCTAGCTGAGTCAGTCACATGGGCTTGGGATACTTTTGAAAGAATGAATGATTCTAGGGTAGACAGAGGTAGGTTTTTATTATGATGGGAAGAAGATAAAAGTACAGCAACCAACCCTCTTCCCACTTTGGTAATTTACTACTTCCTTGCCTGTGCTCAAGCTTGCCCTTATCCATCACTCTCTTAAAACACCATCCCTGCCCCAAATCCAAGCTCAGCACCAGCGAGTGCCGTCATTCGTCCGGAACCACAATTAACCCAAAATACATAAAACTCTTGACCGTGAGACTGGAAAATCATAAATGACTAGGAGAAACGTAGAGAAAACATTTCAAAGTTTTCACACCCGTAACGATTTCATGGAAAGCCTCTTCCCCTCTCCACCAATCATAAGAAATAAAGAAAAAATCAGACATTTGTGAAGTCTTTGAACTACCCAGTTCCTATAAATCAAAGAAAAAAAGAGAATTAAGAGACAACCTCCAGAATGAGAGAAAATATTTTCCAGCTATTCATGCAACAAAGGGTTAATATATCAGAATACAGAAAGAAAAACAAGTCTTAGAATTAGAAATTATCTGAACAGATAAAATTCTTTAAAAAAAATTAAAAATGACAAACAAGTAAAACAAAATCAATATACAGGAGAAATAGCTACATACACTTGCTTATCCATGAAGTGTGATATAAAATCAGCTTAGGTGCCCATGAATATTATATATATAATATTTTATGAATATTTAATAATATTAATGTATAATATTAAATTATATTATTTAACAATAATAATTTTACATTGTTATTATTTATTACATTATTATTATATATAAATATAATTACATTTATAAATGAGATGGAAATCTCATCAAACCATGAAGAAGAATGAAATCCTGTTGTTTGTAGCAAAACAGATGGAACTAGAGAACTGAGTATCCCATGTTTCCTTATATTGGTAGAAACTACAAGACAGCAACCCGGAAGTCCAGTATGATCCCTGGAGACTGTAAAGGATGACAAGCTTGGGGACCATAAGGGGTGGAAGGCAGGTTCTTAAATACGAATATGACATACATTTTGAATGTGTAGAACCATCCCTGAATCGCATGCATGGTAACCATTCAGGCATCTCAGTAAAAATAAAGTTAAAATGAAAATCTACAGTATACTTCATGTCCACAGCTTTTCCTATGGTGACAGTTATTAGATGCGATGCACCCTTATGCTGTAATTAGGATCTGAGTTCCTGAGCCTGTCAAATATCTCATCTACTCATATCCCTAAACAAATCTAACAAGAAAGCCTGAGCCAATGAAGGAAAGCAAGCTCACTGGGCATAAAATTGCTAATGCATAAACCAGAGTGGAATAGCCCAGGCACCGAGGAATCCGGGAAAGCCATCTTCCTATTAAATAGCATTTGAACACAGCAGACATAAATAGAGAAAACTTTAGCAACGCTGTGCTGTAGAAGAGTCAACATGAGCTTTTCTCTAGGGGAATGATCAAATAAGTTTAAGCATGTATAAACTTTAGCATCAGAAATGTGTTACTCATTTCCATTCTTAACCCATGACTAATGTTCCATGCTCTTTAAATGGAAGCCAATTAGCTGTACTGTCTGGTCATTATTAAACTTGTGTATTTGATAGTGAACACTGGAAAAGTCGTAAAAATTTTCTGGCAAATCAAACGACTGAGAAGTATCTAAGATGTTCCAATTCCTGCAAATTCTGTTAAAAATCTTCCAAAAAGATTTTATTTCATTTTATGTTGTTAAAAAAAAAATCTCAAAATATACTGTGATTACCATTGGATGTACCTTGTCGGATCCTTTCCTGTCTTTTTTTTCTTTGCATGCTGGAAAAGATAAGGAAAACCATTTAAGGCAGTGTTTTGTCTAGAAAAATAGACCAATGTTTTAAATTTCTGATCTCTCTACTTCAATAGAGGACAGAATGTACTATTTGGCTGATATGGACAACTGTTAGGAAACAGACAGAAAATTGAATTGCAGGCTAGCATGTGATCGCATATATTCTATGCTGTGTGAGTAGAAGGAACAATAACTCTGAGATGTCGTGACAAATTTCAAATGGAGTGGACCCTGGTTCTGGAAAGGCTCAATGAATCAGTGTAGGGGAATACCAGAACAGGGAAGTGGGAAGGGGTGGATGGGGGAATAGGGGGAGGGAAAGGGCATATGGGACCTTTGGGGGGGGTGGGGAACCAGGAAAAGGGAAATGAAATGTAAATAAAGAATATATCCAATAAAAAAAAGCATGGCATCTTTCTATTAAACTCAATGTACTTAATGTCTTGTCTTCATTCATCTAATGAGGGTGTGGAACTGTAACAGTAAGTAGACAATTGCTTAGATATAGTTAATTGTTGAGAGTTAGTCTACTGAGAGACTCCATGCTATTCTGTTTACTATATTAAAACAATGATCTACCAAGTATAAGTTTTAGTTACAGTTTGAATATGGAAGAATCACAAGGAAATGAAAGAAGAAAAGAAGATACAAAACAAAATCAAAATCAAAACCAGTATCCTTGCCCTCTGTGAGAATGTTGCATAAGAAGCATTCTAGTATTTGCTACTAAACATCACATGTTCAATGTCAATTACGATGTGCCTGTTTTCATAATAAGACTAAAATGAGTGAAAAACAGAAGAAACAAAAGGATATAATTTATGCTTAGGGAAAATATTTTGGAATTATTTTAAAACATTTCAGGCGTATGTCAATTTGAAAAATAAATGATATTTATAGCACAGAAGGGAAGATTACTGTATGTAAATATGATTGAACCTCACATGGATAAGACAAACCTCAGAGGAAGATAAATGCACTAAGACACTGGAGGAGTTTTAAAAATCAGGCCAACAGCAACAATAGCAGAGAGCTCATGAAGCTATGCGATTCAAATTGTACTTGATCTCAACATGGTAAATCTTTGCAGTGGGCCATATCATTTCCCCACTAGACATTAGTGACTGTAGTGAGACAAGAGGAGATGAGATTTCCTGCAGATAAATAACTAAAGGGATGTAGCTTTGAAAGACAAGACTGTGCAATCTCATTTCCAGACTGTTCTTCCTAGGGTGAGGCTGTTTTCCAATGCCATTTTCCCCTGTCGGGTCTGCAGGACAGGACAGAAGTCTACCCCCTTTATTAAGTGTGTGGTGTGTATAAAGTGATCCTGGAGCCTGACCTTTTGAGCAGTCACACCTCCACTTACTGGCCTAGCCCTTGTCCTTGTAAGCTGATCTAATGCTTTCCCCATCACTTGCTCTAAAGAATCACGGTTTAAAGTCAAGTTAGTTGAGAAAAATCATTAACAAATAGATATTCTCATTTATATAGAGGAATTCTGAAGTGAGACATGGTGTTCCCCCTTAGGGAAGCACCTTAAGATAAGACTCTTGTTTCTATCTTGTCCCAAGATACTGTCCCTATAGATTCTTCCCAGCTGAATCTTCAAGCCCAAAGAATGTTTTTGTCACAAAGATTTTCCCAGCATAAGCCTAGTTCCTGGTGCGGCTTCCCAGATTTTGTCTTTAGTCCCCAATAATCTGGTGATGTCGTGGTACAGAGGACTTCCATCCCAGGGATCTCTGGAGGCGACTGCTATTACACTTTCAGCAACATTATGGTTTTTAGATGCTTGGGACAGATGATGTGTTTGGTCCCTGAAGCTCCAGCAGTCTATGAATAAATAGCTTGTGGGCAGGCCTGGGAACAGACTCATCGTATTTATCTGGGAAAAGCTAACGCAAATCCAAACAGGCCTAGGAAATAAACTTCTGGATCACTATTAAAGCTGAAACTGAACAACTGGGAATGAAGCAGACAGGGATTTGGAAGAGAACAAGTTGTTTTTGCATTTGGCAGCGCTCTGGGTCACTTTGCGAATCCAACTACAGTAAAGGCATGTTGGCTACGGATGTAGTTCACTTGGTAGAGCACCTACATAAAGCCGCCATGGTGGCAAACAACTATAACCTGAGTCTTTGACATGTGGAAGCAAGAGGATTGGAGATTAACGGTAGATTCACCTATATGACTGTCTCAAAATAATGTAAAAATATGCAAATACACATAGGCTTCTAAATTGGGTTTGAAAGAAGTAAATGCTTTTGGCAGAATTGGGTGTTGTTGTCCCCCCCCCCTCCAGATAGATAATCTTCTTTGTTGCTGTACTGGCTGGATTTTGTCTTTAATCCCAATAATCTGGTGATGTCAGGGCACAGAGGAACCTTAGCGGACTGTGACTTCCTCCTGGGGCTCTCGGAGGTGATAGCTATTAGACTCTTGACAAGGTGTGTCAACTTGACACAAGCTAGAGTCATCACAGAGAAAGGAGCCTCAGGTGAGGAAATGCCTCCATGAGATCCAGTTGTGGGGCATCTTCTTGATTAGTGATCAGGTTGGGAATTGGAGAACTATGTCAGTGCATATTTAGGTACTATGTATATATTGCCTATTCTTATATATAGAAAAAGGGAGTCAGGACTGAAATGCAGGAATGACGTGAACTCCTGGGAAACAGGAGCCTTGCCCATAAACTTTCCTTTTACATGGTTAAGAATACCCCACCCCCATCACTTTTATTCTCTTCTTTCTCCTCCTCCTCTCTTCTTCATTGATGTCAGTCATTAGGGGATAAGGAAATGGGTCTGGCTGCTAAGGGTAAACTCGGTCACTGTGTGCAGAGACAATGATATTCTGAGAACTGCACTTGCTATTGCCTCTTGCAGCAGTATGGGAAGGAGTTATCTATCATTCTGGCTAGAAGACCAGGCAACCCCAGAGCTAGACACCATAATGATGTCATTATTTAACATTGCCACAGACCCACTGAAAATCTCACTTTGAATTTTCCATTGTGGTGGTGCTCAGTATTGAGTTTTCTTCATCCAGAAATACATATTTTATTAATTGGTTATTTCATTTATTTACATTTCAATTATTGTCCCCCTTCTCAGTTTTCCTTCCTCAACCCTCCCATCACATCTCCCCTCTCCTTTGCATCTAAGAGGGTACTTACCCACCCACCCACTCCTGCTTCACCTCTCTAGCATCCCCCTATTCTGGGGCAAGAAGACTCACAGGACCAAGGGCCTCTCCTCCCATTGATGCCAGATAAGGCAATCCTCTGATACATAAACATCTAGAGCCATGGACCCATCCACAATGCCAAGATGTGCTTGCAGATAGGAGCCTAGTATGGTTGTCCTCCGAGAGGCTCCACCAGCATTGACTAAGACAGATGTAGATACTCATAGTCAGCTATTGGAATGTGCCCAGGGACCCCAATGAAAGAGTTAGGGGAAAGACTGAAGGAGCTGAAGGGCTTTGCAACCCCATAGGAAGAACAACAGTATCAATTAACCGGACCTCTCGGAGCTCCCAGGGACTAAACCACGAACCAAAGAGCAGTGAGATCTTTATGAGGAAGTTGTCTGTAATGGGACTTCCTGCCTCTTTAGAGTGTCATAGCCCCAACCCTTTCTCTGCTTATTGCTCTTACACACACTCATGGCCCTGTCACATCTCTACCATGCTATGATATGACAAGGAAGACTTCTCCAGAAGCTTGTACTGTCCTGTCTGCCTGCTAGTTTTCAGAATACAGGCCAAAATGTATTTTGTTAATATAGTATTTTGCCCTGGTAATGGAAAATGGACAGAGATGTGAACAAATAACACCAGAAAACAAAAGCAGATGCCAAGAAGACCCCATCACTGCAATGCATGCATATAGAAATGATGGCAGTATAGAAAGAGACATGACACATAAGATTAATATCCTAGTGCAAGAAAGAGAAACTATGACTCGATATTTTAAAAGTATATAGATGTCTTTTGAAACAAAGGAAATAAACTCATAGATTTCTCTGACATGGTGTTGAACAGTTATCTCATTATGGTTATCCTCTGATTCCTTAGTAATTTCTGGAAATTTGACATGATCTCATAAAAATGACCCCCCCCAGGGGCTTAATGTTCAATAACACTGTTAGGTTATTCATTTGCTCTTTCTTAATATTTATCAAAGAACAATGTTTAATGATTTTTTTTATTTAAAAGTTTTTTCCTTTATATATAAAATAGTTATAGAAATAGATTTTAAAAATTTGCTCAAGCTTTTTTTCAATGCTTTTTATTTTTAGGTTTTCAGGAAAAAATGGAGTATACTACAGAGAAATCCCATGTATTCGCTTATAGTGATTATTAATAATACTTATAACAATTAATGAGCAGATATTCACATATTGTTAATTAAAGGCCATATTTCTTGTTTCTTTTTTTTATTTAATTTTTATTTTCTATATTCTATGTTTACATTCCAAAGGCTTTCCCCTTTCCCAGTTCCCCCCCACCATATGTCCCATAATTCCTCTCCCCCCAACTATTCCCCAATCATTCCCCCCCACGATTTCTCTGTTCTGGGTCTACAAAACTGGATCCAATCTTTACAGGCCCAGGGTCCTCTTCTTTCTTCTTCTTGGGAGTCATTTGACTTGCTAATTGTGCCTTGAGCATTTAGGGCTTCTGGGCTCATTAATATCCATTTATCAGTGATTGCATTTCATGTGTATTCTTTTGTGATTGGGTTAGCTCACTTAGGATGATATTTTCCAGATCTAACCACTTACCTACAAATTGCATGAGTTCATTATTTTTAATTGCTGAGTAGTACTCCATTGTATAAATATAGCACATTTTCTGTATCCATTCCTCTTTTGAGGGATATCTGGGCTCCTTCCAATTTCTGGCTATTATAAACAAGGCTGCTATAAACATAGTGGAGCATGTGTCTCCATATTTCTTGTTTCTAATTTCCTTTTCCATTTCTTTGAAGTGCTTGTGTGTATAGATACATATCACTAATGTGTTCATGTGGGTCTCTCTCTCTCTCTAATATATATATATATATATATATATATATATATATATATAATATATTATGTGGTGTGTGTGTGTGTGTGTGTGTGTGTGTGTGTGTGTGTGTGTATGCATGTGCATGTGTATTAAGATGCCAGAGATCAAACTTAGGTTTAATTTTCCAAATACCATCCATCTTGTCTATGAGACAGAGCATCTACCTGTCCTGGAGCTTGAATAGGCTACGATGGCTAGCCACCAATCCCCAGAGGTTTGCCTGCTTCTGCCTCCTCAGCAGAATTACAAGAATGGGCTGCCATGCCTTCCTCTTTTCTGTGGGTGCTAGCAATTGAACTTAGGTCTTCATGCTGCAGCAGCGAATGCTTTACTGAATGAGCTGGCTTCCCATCCTCTAATACTGTTCTTCTATTATGAAAAAATTAAAGATACGACTGTTAGATGAAGATCTAAAAACCCCATTTAATAATATCCAGGAAATCGGAAAACTGTTACTCACATTCAGGTAAATGGTACAGGCTTCCAGTGATTATTTTTCCAAAGATTCATCACAAGTTTCAGTGGGTTCATATTTCTTCACTTAAACAGTGGTCTGAGAATAATTGAACCATAGCGTCTGCTTTTTTTATTTGATATATTCTTTATTTACACTTCAAATTATTTTCCCTTTCCTGGATCCCTCCTTTCTGAAAGTCCCATAAGCTCTCTCCCCTACCCCTGTTCCCCAATCCAGCCCTTCCTACTTCCCTGTCCTGGTATTCCCTTATACTGCTGCACTAAGCCTTTCCAGGACCAGGGGCCTCTCCTTCCTTCTTTGGCTTTATTTGATATGTGAATTGTGTCTTGGGAATTCCAAGCTTCTAGGCTAATATCCACTTATTAGTGAGTATATACCATGAGTGTTTTTGTGATTGGGTTAACTCACTTAGGATGATATTCTCCAGTTCCATTCATTTGTCTAAGTATTTCATGAATTCATTGTTTTTAATGGCTGAATAGTACTCCATTGTGTATATATACCACATTTTCTGTATCCATTCCTCCGTTGTGGGACATCTGGGTTCTTTCCAGCTTCTGGCTATTATAAATAGGGCTGCGATGAACATAGTGGAGCATGTATCCTTATTACATGCAGGGGAATCATCTGGGGAATCCTCTGGGGAATGCTCCTATGCCCAGGAGTGGTACAATGTGTTCCTGCGGTAGTATGCACAGTTTTCTGAGGAGCCACCAGACTGATTTCCAGAGTGGTTACACCAACATGCAACCCCACCAGCAGTGGAGGAGTGTCCCTCTTTCTCCACATCCTTGCCAGCACCTGTTTTCTCTGAGTTTTGGTCTTAGCCATTCTGACTGGTGTGAGGTGAAATCTCAGGGTTGTTTTGATTTGCATTTCCCTGATGACTAAGGATGTTGAACATTTCTTTAGGTGCTTCTCCACCATTCAATATTTCTCAAGTTAAAATTCTTTGTTTAGCTCTGTACCCCATTTTTTTCTTTTTTTAAATTTTTAAATTTTTTAATTTTCTATATTCTTTGTTTATATTTCAAACGCTTTCCCCTTTCCCAGTCCCCCCCCCACCATATGTCCCATAAATCCTTTTCCTTCTGCCCAATCCCCAATCACCCTTCCCCATTTCTTTGTTCTAGTACTCCTTTACCATACTGGATCAAGTCTTTTCAGGACCAGGGCTCTCTCCTTCCTTCTTCTTGGGAATCATATGATTTGCTAATTGTGACTTGCATATTCATAGCTTCTGGGCTAATTAATATCCACTTATCAGTGATTGCATTTCATGTGTATTCTTTTGTGATTGGGTTGACTCACTTAGGATATTTTCTAGTTTCAACCATTTGCCTACAAATGTCACGAATTCATTGTTTTTAATTGCTGAGTAGTATTCCATTGTATCAATATACCACATTTTCTGTATCCATTCCTCCATTGAGGGACATATGGATTCTTTCCAGTTTCTGGCTATTATAAATAAGGCTGCTATGAACATAGTGGAGCATGTGTCTTTGTTGCATGCAGGGGAGTCCTCTGGGTATATGCCCAGGAGTGGTATCTTCTGGAAGTGTCATGCCAAATTTTCTTAGGAACCACCAGACTGATTTCCAGAGTGGTTGTACCTTCTTGCAATCCCACCAACAGTGGAGGAGTGTTCCTCTTTCTCCACATCCTCGCCAGCATCTGCAGTCTCTTGAATTTTTAATCTTAGCCATTCTGACTGGTGTGAGGTGAAATCTCAGGATTGTTTTGATTTGCATTTCCCTAATGACTAGTGATGTTGAACATCTCTTAAGGTGCTTCTCAGCCATCTGAATTTCTTCTGGTGAAAATTCTTTGTTTAGCTCTGTACCCCATTTTTTTTTAAATTTTTATTTTCTATATTCTATGTTTACATTCCAAAGGCTTTCCCCTTTCCTGGTTCCCCCCTCCCTATGTCTCATAATTCCTCTCCCCCACAACTATTCCCCAATCATTCACCCTCCCCCCATGGTTTCTCTACAAAACTGGATCCAATCTTTACAGGCCCAGGGTCCTCTCCTTTCTTCTTCTTGGGAATCATTTGACTTGCTAATTGTGCCTTGAGTATTTAGGGCTTCTGGGCTCATTAATATCCACTTATCAGTGATTGCAATTCATGTGTATTCTTTTGTGATTGGGTTAACTCACTCAGGATGATATTTTTCAGGTCTAACCATTTAGCTACAAATTGCATGAATTCATTATTTTTAATTGCTGAGTAGTATTCCATTGTATAAATATACCACATTTTCTGTATCCATTCCTCCTTTGAGGGATATCTGGGCTCCTTCCAATTTCTGGCTATTATAAACAAGGCTGCTATAAACATAGTGGAGCATGTGTCTTTATTGTATGCAGGGGAATCCTCTGGGTATATGCCCAGGAGTGGTATGCCAGGGTCCTCTGGAAGTGACATGCCCAATTTTCTGAGGAACCGCCAAACTGATTTCCAGAGTGGTTTTACCATTTTGCAATCCCACGAACAGTGGAGGAGTGTTCCTCTTTCTCCACATCCTCACCAGCACTTGTTGTCTCTTGAGTTTTTAATCTTAGCCATTCTGACTGGTGTGAGGTGAAATCTCAGGGTTGTTTTGATTTGCATTTCCCTGATGACTAATGATGTTGAACATCTCTTAAGGTGTTTCTCGGCCATCTGCATTTCTTCTGGTGAAAATTCTTTGTTTAGCTCTGTACCCCATTTTTGATAGGGTTATTTCGTTCTTTGGGGTCTAACTTCTTGAGTTCTTTGTATATATTGGATATTAGCCCTCTGTCGGATGTGGGGTTGGTGAAGATCTTTTCCCTCTTTGTTGGTTGTCGTTTTGTCCTTCTGACAGTGTCCTTTGCCTTGCAGAAACTTTGTAATTTTATGAGGTCCCATTTGTCAATTCTTGATCTTAGAGCATAAGCTATTGGTGTTCTGGTCAGGAACTTTCCCCCTGTGCCTATGTCCTCCAGGGTCTTCCCAAGTTTCTTTTCTAATAGTTTCAGTGTGTCTGGTTTTATGTGGAGGTCCTTGATCCACTTGGAGTTGATCTTAGTGCAAAGAGATAAGAGTGGGTCAATTTGCATTCTTCTGCGTGTTGACCTCCAGTTGAACCAGCACCATTTGTTGAAAAGGCTATCTTCATTCCACTGGATGGTTGTGGCTCCTTTATCAAAGATCAAGTGACCATAAGTCTGTGGGTTCATTTCTGGGCCTTCAATCCTATTCCATTGATCCACTTGCCTGTTGCTGTACCAATACCATGCAGTTTTTAACACAATTGCTCTGTAGTACAGTTTAAGGTCAGGGATATTGATTCCCCCAGAAGTCCTTTTATTGTTGAGAATAGTTTTAGCTATCCTGGGCTTTTTGTTGCTCCAGATGAATTTGAGAATTGCTCTTTCTAGATCTATGAAGAAATGAGTTGGGATTTTGATGGGGATCGCATTGGATCTGTAGATTGCTTTTGGCAAGATGGCCATTTTTACTATATTGATCCTGCCAATCCAGGAGCAAGAAATATTTTTCCATCTGCTGAGGTCTTCTTCGATTTCTTTCTTCAAGGACTTGAAGTTCCTGTCATACAGATCTTTCACTTGTTTGGTTAGAGTTACACCAAGGTACTTTATGTTGTTTGTGGCTATTTTGAAGGGTGTTATTTCCCTAACTTCTTTCTCAGCCTGCTTGTCCTTTGAGTACAAGAAGGCTACTGATTTGCTTGAGTTAATTTTATAACCAGCCACTTTGCTGAAGTTGTTAATCAGCTGTAGAAGTTCTCTGGTGGAGTTTTTTGGGTCGCTTAAGTAAACTATCATATCGTCTGCAAATAATGATAGTTTGACTTCTTCCTTTCCAATTTGTATCCCTTTGACTTCCTTATGTCGTCTAATTGCTCTCGCTAGACCTTCAAGTACTATATTGAAAAGATATGGAGAGAGAGGGCAGCCTTGTCTAGTCCCTGATTTTAGTGGGATTGCTTCAAGTTTCTCTCCATTTATTTTGATGTTGGCTACTGGTTTGCTGTAGATTGCTTTTACTATGTTTAGGTATGGGCCTTGAATTCCTGCTCTTTCCAAGACTTTTAGCATGAAAGGATGCTGAATTTTGTCGAATGCTTTTTCAGCATCTAATGAGATGACCAAGTGGTTTTTTTTTCTTTTAGTTTGTTTATGTAGTGGATTACATTGATGGATTTCTGTATATTGAACCATCCCTGCATCCCTGGGATGAAGCCTACTTGATCACGGTGAATGATCGTTTTGCTGTGCTCTTGGATTCGGTTGGCAAGAATTTTATTTAGTATTTTTGCATCGATATTCATAAGAGAAATTGGCCTGTAGTTCTGTTTCTTTGTTGGATCTTTTTGTGGTTTAGGTATCAGCATAATTGTGGCTTCATAGAATGAGTTGGGCAGTATCCCTTCTGTCTCTATTTTGTGGAATAGTTTGAAAAGTATTGATGTTAAGTCTTCTTTGAAGGTCTGGTAGAATTCTGCACTAAAACCAACTGTTCCCGTACTTTTTTTGGTTGGGAGGCTTTCTATAACCCCTTCTATTTCTTTAGGGGTTATGGGACTATTTAGCTGATCTATTTGATGCTGATTTAATTTTGGTATTTGGTATCTGTCTAGGAAATTGTCCATTTCCTCTAGATTCTCTAGTTGTTTTGAGTATAGACCTTTGTAGTAGGATCTGATGATCTTTTGAATTTCCTCACTTTCTGTTGTTATGTCTCCCTTTTCATTTCTAATTTTGTTAATTTGTATACTGTCTCTGTGTCCTTTGGTTAGTCTGACTAAGGGTTTATCTATCTTGTTGATTTTCTCAAAGAACCAGGTCCCGGTCTTGTTGATTCTTTGTATGGTTTTCTTTGTTTCTATTTGATTGATTTCAGCCCTGGTTTGATGATTTCTTGTCTTCTACTCCTCCTGGGTGAATTAACTTCTTTTTCTTCCAGGGCTTTAAGGTGTGCAGTTAAGCTGCTAGTGCATGCTCTCTCCAGTTTCTTTTTGGATGCACTTAGAGCTATGAGTTTTCCTCTTAGCGCTGCTTTCATTGTGTCCCATAGATTTGGGTAGGTTGTACCTTCATTTTCATTGAATTCTAAAAAGTCTTTGATTTCTTTTTTTTATTTCTTTCTTGACCAAGGTGTCATTGAGTAGAGTATTGTCCAGTTTCCATGTGTATGTGGGCTTTCTGTTGTTTTTGTTGCTATTGAAGACCACTCTTACTCCATGGTGATCTGATAGAAGGCATGGGATTAGCTTGATCTTCTTGTATTTGTTGACATCTGTCTTGTGACCAATTATATGGTCTCTTTTGGAGAAGGTACCATGCGGTGCTGAGAAAAAGGTATATTCTTTAGCTTTAGGATGAAATGTTCTATATATATCTGTTAAATCCAATTGGTCCAGAGTTTCAATTAGTTTCACTGTGTCCCTGTTTAGTTTCTGCTTTCCTGATCGGTCCATTGAGGAGAGTGGAGTGTTGAAGTCACCCACAATTATTGTGTTAGGTGTAATGTGTACTTTAAGCTTTAGTAAGGTTTCTTTTCCGAATGAGGGTGCCCTTGCATTTGGAGCGTAGATGTTCAGTATTGAGAGCTCTTCTTGGTGGATTTTCCCTTTGGCCAGCAAGAAGTGACCTTATGAGTCTCTTGATGATTTTAGGTTGGAAGTCAGTTTTATCTGATATTAGCATGACTACTCCAGCTTGTTTCCTGAGACCATTTGCTTGTAAAATTGTCTTCCATCCTTTTACTCCAAGGCAGTGTTTGTCTTTAACACTGAGATGTGTTTCCTGTATGCAGCAAAATGTAGGGTCCTGTTTCCATATCCAGTCTGTTAATCTATGTCTTTTTATTGGGGAATTGAGTCCATTGATGTTAAGAGCTATTAAGGAATAGTAGTTACTACCTCCAGACATTTTTGAAATTATATTTATTTATTTTGTTTATTTATTTTTTATATTCGAGAGGTTATCTTCTTTTGGGTTTGATGAGAGGAGGTTTCTGTCTTGCTTCTTCCCGGGTGTAGTTTCCGTCCTTGTCTTGGTGTTTTCCCCCTATTATCCTTTGTAGGGCTGGATTTGTGGAAAGATATCGTGCAAATTTGGTTTTGTCATGGAATACCTTGATGTCTCCATCTATGGCGATTGAGAGTTTTGCTGGGTAAAGTAGTTTTGGCTGAAGTTTGTGTTCTCTTAGAGTTTGCATGATATCTGCTCAGGATCTTCTAGCTTTCATGGTCTCAGGTGAGAAGTCTGGTGTTATTCTGATAGGTCTTCCTTTATAAGTTACTTGGCCTTTTTCTCTTGCTGCCTTTAATATTCTTTCTTTGTTTAGTATATTTGGAGTTTTGATTATTATGTGACAGGATGTATTTCTGTTCTGGTACAGTCTCTTTGGGGTTTTATAGGCTTCTTGTATATTCATGGGCATCTCTCTCTCTTTAGGTTGGGGAAGTTTTCTTCCATAATTTTGTAGAATATATTTGCTGGCCCTTTAACTTGTAGATCTTCACTCTCGTCTATACCTATAATCCTTAGGTTTGGTCTTCTCATTGTGTCCTGGATTTCCTGGATGTTTTGGGTTACAACCTTTTTGCATTTAGTATTTTCTTTGACTGTTGAATCAATGGTTCCTATGGTATCTTCGGCTTCTGATATTCTATCTTCTATCTCTTGTATTCTATTGTTGATATTTGCATCTATGGCCCCTGATTTCTTCCCAAGGTTTTCTATCTCCAATGTTGCCTCCCTCTGTGATTTCTTAGTTGTTTCTACTTCTGTTTTTAGTACTTGGATGGATATGCTCAGATCTTTCGCTTGCTTGATTATGTTTTCGTGTATTTCTTTAATAGATTTTTGTGTTTCCTCTTTCATAGCTTCTACTTGTTGGCCCACGTTCTTCTATATTTCTTTAAGTGATTTTTGTCTTTCTTCCTTATTGTCTTCTTCTTTTTGATCCATCTTCTCCTGCATTTCTTGAAGTGATTTTTGTATTTGCCTTGTAAAGGCTTCTAACTTTTGATCCATTTTCTCCTCTATTTCTTTACGAGATTTTTCTATGTGTTCAGCTACCAGCATCCTGACCAGTGATTTTATATCCAAGTCTTGTTTTTCTGGTGTTTTGGGGTATCCAGGGCTCCCTGTTGTTGGCGAGCTGGGTTCAGATGCTGTCATGTTGCCTTGATTTCTGTTAGTGACATTCCTTCATTTTCCTTTTGCCATCTGGTTATTTCTGGTGTTAGTTTGCCTTGTTGTCACTGGCTGGTGTTTGAATCTCCTGTGAGGCTGGGCTCACCGGTTGTTTCTCTACTGGTGGTTATGCGTGACTGCTGCTCAAAGGGATCACAAGATGGCTGCCACCTGCTGCCTCGGTGCAAGGCCTGAGGGCACGGGAAGTCCCACAGAGCCTCGGTGGGTGGAGCTGGGCCTGCCTGGCACAGAGAGCCTAGCAGATCGCCCCTTGCCGGTAGCCCTGGATGGGGCCTGTCTATCTGGCCCTCTCGAGCTGTGTCCTGGTTGCAATATGGAGGCCCGCTGCTACTGCTGGTCCAGGGTCCCGGGAGCTGGCTGCCACCCGCTGCCTAGGTGCACAGCCTGAGGGCGCGGGGAAGTGCAGCAGAGCCTCAGCGGGTGCCACTGGGCCTGCCTGGCAGCGAGAGCCTAGTAGATCCCCGCGAGATAGCCCCGGATGGAATCTGTCTCCCTGGGCCTCTCCAGCTGTGTCCTGGTTGCAATATGGAGGCCTGCCACTACTGCTGGTCCAGGGTCCCGGGAGCTGGCTGCCACCAGCTGCCTCGGTGCATGGCCTGAGGTCGCGGGGAAGTGCAGTAGAGCCTTGGCGGGCGCTGCTGGGCCTGCCTAGTGGCAGGAGCCTCCCCCATTTTTAATAGGGTTATTTGGTTCTCTGGGGTCTAATTTCCTGAGTTTTTTGTATATATTTGATATTAGCCCTCTGTCAGATGTGGCGTTGGTGAAGATCTTTTCCCAATTAGTTGGTTGCTCTTTTGTCCTTCTGACAGTGTCCTTTGCGTTACAAAAACTCTGTAGTTTTATGAGGTCCCATTTGTCAATTCTTGATCTTAGAGCATAAGCTATTGGTGTTCTGTTCAGGAACTTTCCTCCTGTGCCCATGTCCTCCAGGGTCTTCCCCAGTTTCTTTTCTATTAGTTTCAGTGTGTCTGGTTTTATGTGGATGTGTTTGATCCACTTGGAGTTGATCTTAGTACAAGGAGATAAGAGTCGAACAATTCGGGGATCTGCACCATTTTGGACCCTGCAGCCCAACTGGGGGGAGCTCCGGATCCACAGAGAGCCCTTGATGAGACAGAGCTCCATGGTCCGACACTATCCTGGGGAGAACAGATGGAGCCCTGCTGACTGGGAGAGCCACTCCCTAGGCTTCAGCAGCCCAGCCAGGAAGCTCCAGGCCTTCAGGGAATCCTGCCGTTAGACAGAGCCCTGAGACCGGCCACCATCTTGGAGCTAGTAGACTAACCAGGCAAACCAGGAGGAGACCACTGGAGGCCAGTTAAGTATCCAGAGGCAAGCTGGGAGGAGACTTGAATCCAGCCCAGCAGAGCCGAGGAGGTAATTTGGAGCCCAGTGGCAGAAACCTTCCAGTTTCCGCCTCGGGAGCACAGACACCCTCTGAGACAGCAGCACCAAATGCCAGGCTCTCAGGAGCTTTAAACACCAACTAGTAATAACAAGACCAACTAAGTCCAGAAATAAACAAATGGCAAAAGGCAAACGTAGGAACATTACTAGCAGAAATCAAGGCAATATGGCAGTATCTGAAACCACTTCCTGACAGCAGAAAGCCCTGGATACCCCTACACACCAGAAAATCAAGATATAGATCTAAAATCATTGGTGAGGATGCTGATGGCAGAACAAATGGATAAATCTCTTAAAGAAATACAGGAGAAAATTGATAAAAAGTTCGAAGCCCTTACAAGGCAAACACAAAAATCACTTAAAGAAATTCAGGAGAATATGGATAAAAAACAGAAACCAATAATGGGGAAATAAAAAAAATCACTTGAAATATAGGAGAACGAGGGTCAACAAGTATTAGTCATGAAAGAGGAAACACAAAAATCTCTTAAAGAATTACATGAAATCACAAACAAGCAAGTGAAAGATCTGAGCAAAACCATCCAGGATCTAAAAACAGAAGTAGAAAAAACTAAGAAATCTCAAAAGGAGACAACTTTGGAAATAGAAAACCTTGGGAAGAAATCAGGGGACATAGATGCAAGTATCAACAATAGAATACAAGAGATAGAAGAAAGAATCTCAGATGCCGAAAATACCATAGGAACCATGGACTCAACAATCAAAGATAATGCAAAATGGAAAAAGCTTGTAACTCAAAACATCCAGGAAATCCAGGACACAATGAGAAGACCAAACCTAAAGATTATAGATATAGAAGAGAGTGAAGATTTACAACTTAAAAGGCCAGCAAATATCTTCTTCAAAATTATGGAAGAAAACTTCCCCAACCTAAACAGAGAGATGCCCATGAATATACAAGAAGCCTACAGAACTCCAAACAGACTGGACCAGAACAGAAATACCTCCTGTCACATAATAATTAAAACTCCAAATATACTAAAAAAAGAAAGAATATTAAAGGCAGTAAGAGAAAAAGGCCAAGTAACATGTAAAGGAAGACCTATCAGAATTACACCAGACTTCTCACCTGAGACCAGAAAAGCTAGAAGATCCTGGGCAGATATCATGCAGTCTCTAAGAGAACACAAATTTCAGCCAAAACTACTATACCCAGCAAAACTCTTAATCACCATAGATGGGGAAACCAAGGTATTCCATGACAAAACCAAATTTGCATGATATCTTTCCACAAACCCAGCCCTACAAAGGATAATAGGGGAAAAACACCAACACAAGGAGGAAAACTACACCCTAGAAGAAGCAAGATAGAAACATCCTTTCATCAAACACAAAAGAAGATAGCCACTCAAATATAAAAAATAATTTCAAAATGTCAGGAAGTAATAGTTACTATTCCTTAATATCTCTTAACATCAATGGACTCAATTTCCCAATAAAAAGACATAGACTAACAGATTGGATACAGAAACAGGACCCTACGATTTGCTGCATACAGGAAACACATCTCAGTGTCAAAGACAAACACTACCTTAGAGTAAAAGGCTGGAAGACAATTTTACAAGCAAAGGGTCTCGGGAAACAAGCTGGAGTAGCCACTCTAATATTGGATAAAATTGACTTTCAACCTATAGTCATCAAAAGAGACACTGAAGGTCACTACTTGCTGGTCAAAGGGAAAATCCACCAAGAAGAACTCTCAATATTGAACATCCATGCTCCAAAGGCAAGGGCACCCTCATTCATGAAAAACTTTACTAAAGCTCAAAGATCTTCACCAACCCCACATCTGACAAAGGGCTAATATCCAATATATACAAAGAACTCAAGAAGTTAGACCCCAAAGAACCAAATAACCCTATTAAAAAATGGGATACAAAGCTAAAGAAGAAATTTTCACCAGAAGAAATTCGGATGGCTGAGAAGCACCTTAAGAGATGTTCAACATCATTAGTAATCAGGGAAATGCAAATCAAAACAACCCTGAGATTCCACCTCACACCAGTCAGAATGGCTAAGATTAAAAACTCAAGAGACAACAAGTGCTGGTGAGGATGTGGAGAAAGAGGAACACTCCTCCACTGTTGGTGGGATCGCAAGATGGTACAACCACTCTGGAAATCAGTATGGCAGTTCCTCAGAAAATTGGGCATGACACTTCCAGAGGACCCTGTCATACCACTCCTGGGCATATATCCAGAGGATTCCCCTGTATGCAATAAAGACACATGCTCCACTATGTTCATAGCAGCCTTATTTATAATAGCCAGAAGGTGGAAAGAACCCAGATGTCCCTCAGTGGAGGAATGGATACAGAAAATGTGGTATATTTATACAATGGAATACTACTCAGCAATTAAAAATAGTGAATTCATGCAATTTGTAGGCAAATGGTTGGATCTGGAAAATATCATCCTAAGTGAGTCAACCCAATCACAAAAGAATACACATGAAATGCAATCACTGATAAGTGGATATTAATGAGCCCAGAAGCTCTGAATACTCAAGACACAATTAGCTAAGCAAAAGATTCCCAAGTAAAAGGACCCTGGTCCTGAAAAGACTAAATCCGGTTTTGTAGGAGAGTACCAGAACAGAGAAATGGTGGGGAGGGGGGTGATTGGGGAATGGGGGGAGAGGATTTATGGGACATATGGTGAGGGGGGGAACTGGAAAGGGAAAAGCCTTTGGTGTGTAAACAAAGAATATAGAAAATAATTTTTTAAAAAGGGGGAAAAAAGAAAAGATATCAAAAAAAAATAGAGTGGAACAATTCGCATTCTTCTACATGGTGACCTCCAGTTGAACCAGCACCATTTGTTGAAGATGCTATCTTTTTCTACTGGATGGCTGTAGCCCCTTTATCAAAGATCAAGTGACCTTGATTCTGTGGGTTCATTTCTGGGTCTTCAATTCTAGTCCATTGATCTACTTGCCTGTCACTGTACCAATACAATGCATTTTTTAAAACACAATTGGTCTGTAGTACTGCTTGAGGTTGGGGATATTGATTCCTCCAGAAGTTCATTTCTTGTTGAGAATAGTTTTAGCTATCATGGGGTTTTCATTATTCCAGATGAATTTTAGAATTGCTCTTTCTAAATCTATGAAGAATTTATTTGGGATATTGATGGGGATTGCATTGAATCTGTAGATTGCTTTTGGCAAGATTGGCATTTTTACTATATTAATCCTGCCAATCCAAGAGCATGAAATATTTTTCCATCTTCTGAGGTCTTCTTCAAAGACTTGAAGTTCCTGTCATACAGATATTTCACTTGTTTGGTTAGTGTTATGCCAAGATATTTTGTATTGTTTGTGGCTATTGTGAAGGGTGTTATTTCCCTAACTTCTTTTTCAGCCTGCTTCTCCTTTGAGTATGGGAAGGATACTGATTTCCCTGAGTTTATTTTATAACCAGCCACTTTGCTGAAGTTATCAGCTGTAGTAGTTCTCTGGTGGAGTTTTTTGGATCACTTAGGTATACTATCATATCATCTGCAAATACTGATAGTTTGAATTCTTCCTTTCCAATTTGTATCCCTTTGACTTCCTTATGTTGTCTAATTGCTCTCGCTAGAACTTCAAATACTGTATTGAAAAGATATGAAGAGAGAGGGCAACCTTGTCTAGTTCCTGATTATAGTGGGATCGCTTCCAGTTTCTTTCCATTTATTTTGATGTTGGCTACTGGTTTGCTGTATATTGCTTTTACTATGTTTAGGTATGGACCTTTAATTCCTGTTCTTTCCAAGACTTTCAGCATGAAAGGATGCTGAATTTTGTCAAATGCTTTTTCAGCATCTAATGAAATGATCATGTGTTTTTTCTTTTAGTTTGTTTATGTAGTGGATTGCATTGATGGATTTGTATATATTGAACCATCCCTGCATTCCTGTGTTGAAGTCTACTTGATTATGTTGGATAATCGTTTTGATGTGTTCTTGGATTTGGTTGGCAAGAATTTTATTTAGTATTTTTGCATCAATATTCATAAGGGAAATTGGCCTGAAGTTTTTCATTGTTGGATCTTTGTATGGTTTTGGTATCAGTGTAATTGTGGCTTTTTAGAATGAGTTGGGTAGTGTTCCTTCTGTTTCTATTTTGTGAAATAGCTTGAAGAGTATTGGTGTTAGGTCTTCTTTGATGGTTTGATAGTATTCTGCACTAAAACCATCTGGTCCTGTTCTTTTTTTGGTTGGAAGACTTTCTATGACCCCTTCTATTTCTTTAGGAGTTATGGGACTGTTTAGATGATCTATTTGATCCTGATTTCATTTTGGTATTTGGTATCTGTCTAGGAAAGTGTCCATTTCCTCCAGATTCTCCAGTTGTGTTGAGTCAAGCTTTTGTAGTAAGATCTGATGATCTTTTGAATTTCCTCAGTTTCTGTTGTTATATCTCCCTTTTCATTTCTAATTTTGTCAATTTGAATACTGTTTCTGTGCCCTTTGGTTAGTCTGGCTAAGGGTTTATCTATCTTGTTGATTTCCTCAAAGAACCAGCTCCTGGTCTTGTTGATTCTTTGTATGGGTCTCTTTATTTCTACTTGATTGATTTCAGCCCTGAGTTTGATGACTTCCTGTTTTCTACTCCTCCTTGGTGAATTAGCTTCTTTTTGTTCCAGGGCTTTCAGGTGTGCCATTAAACTGCTAGTGTATGCTCTCTCCAGTTTCTTTCTGGAGGCACTCAGGGCTATGAATTTTCCTCTTAGAACTGCTTTCATTGTGTCCCATAGATTTGGGTAAGTTGTACTCCCATTTTCATTGAATTCTAAAAAGTCTTTGATTTCTTTCTTTAGTTTTTCCTTGACCAAGGTATCATTGAGTATTGTTCAGTTTCCATGTGTATGTGGGCTTTCTGTTGTTTTTGTTGCTATTGAAGGCCACTTTTACTGTATAGTGATCTGATAGGATACATGGGATTATTTTGATCTTCTTATATTTGTTTAGGTCTGTCTTGTGACCAATTATATGTTCATTTTTGGAGAATGTACCATGAGGTGCTAAGAAAAAATTATATACTTTTGCTTTAGGATGAAATGTTCTATATATATATATCTGTTAAATCCAATTGGTCTAAAGCTTCAATTAGTTTCACTGTGTCCCTGTGTAGTTTCTGTTTTCCTGATCTGTACACTGAGGATAGTGGAGTGTTGAAGTCACCGACAATAATTGGGTTATGTGTAATGTGTGCCTTGTGTTTTAGTAAAGTTCCTTTTACGAATGTGGATGCCCTTGCATTTGGAACAGATGTTCAGAATTGAGAGTTCTTCTTGGTGGATTTTTCCTTTGACCAGCAAGAAGTGTCCTCCCATGTCTCTTTTGATGACTTTAGGTTGAAAGTCAATTTTATCTGATATAAGAGTGGCTACTCTGGCTTGTTTACTATGACCATTTGCTTGTAAAATTGTCTTCCAGCCTTTTACTCTAAGGTAGTGTTTGTCTTTGACACTGAGGTGTGTTTTCTGTATGCAGCAAAATGTAGGGTTCTGTTTACATATCCAGTCTGTAAGTCTATGTCTTTTTATTGGGGAATTGAGTCCATTGATGTTAAGCGATATTAAGGAATAGTGATTATTGCCCTGTCATTTTTGATGTTATTTTTTATATTTGATAGGTTTTCTTCTTTTGGTTTTGATGAAAGAAGGTTGCTAACTTGCTTTTTCCAGGGTGTAGTTTCCCTCCTTGTGTTGGTATTTGCCCCCTATTATCCTTTGTAGGGTTGGGTTTGTGGAAAGATATTGTGTAAATTTGGCTTCGTCTTGGAATATCTTGGTTTCTCCCTCTATGGTGATTGAGAGTTTTGCTGGGTATAGTAGTTTTGGCTGGCATTTGTGTTCTCTTAAAGTCTGCATGAGGTCTGCCCAGGATCTTCTACCTTTCATGGTCTCTGGTGAGAAATCTGGGGTAATTCTTATAGGTCTTCCTTTATATGTTACTTGACCTTTTTCTCTTGCTGCCTTTAATATTCTTTCTTTGTTTAGTACATTTTGGGTTTTGATTATTATGTGACAGGAGGTATTTCTGTTCTGGTCCAGTCTGTTTGGAGTTCTGTAGGCTTCTTGAATATTCATGGGCATCTCTCTCTTTAGGTTAGGGAAGTTTTCTTTCATAATTTTGTTGAAGATATTTAAGTTGTAAATCTTCACTCTCTTCTATACCTATAATCCTTAGATTTGGTGTTCTCATTGTGTTTTGGATTTCCTGGATTTTTTTTTTTTTTTGGTTAAAAGCTTTTTGCATTTTGTATTTTCTTTGACTGTTGAGTCCATGGTTCCTATGGTATCTTTGGCATTTGAGATTCTTTCTTCTATCTCTTGTATTCTATTGTTGATACTTGCATCTATGGCCCCTGATTTCTTCCCAAGGTTTTCTATCTCCAAAGTTGTCTACCTTTGTGATTTCTTAGTTGTTTCTACTTGTTTTTAGATCCTGGATGGCTTTGCTCAGTTCCTTCACCTGCTTGTTTGTCTTTTCATGTAACTCTTTGTGAGATTTTTGTGTTTCCTCTTTCATGACTTCTGCCTGTTGACCCACATTCTCCTCTTTTTTTAAAAGTGATTTTTGCATTTCCACCCTATTTGTTTCTATCTTTTGACCCATTTTCTCCTGAATTTCTTTAAATGATTTTTGTGTTTCCCTTGTAAGGGCTTCTGCCTTTTGATCTATTTTCTCTTGTATTTCTTTAAGAGATTTATTTATGTCCTTCTTGTGTTCCTCTAACAGCATCATGACCAGTGATTTTAAATCCAAGTCTTGTTTTTCTGGTGTGCTAGGGTATCCAGCACTTCCTGTTGTCGGAGAATTAGGTTTGGATGCTGCCATGTTGCCTTGATTTCTGTTAGTAACATTCCTACATTTGCCTTTTGCCATCTGGCTATCTCTGGTGTTAGTTGGTCTTGTTGTCACTGGCTGGTGTTTGAACCTCCCGTGAGCCTGTAAGGCTAATTCTTCACCTCTGGATGTCTGGGTTCCCTCTGGTTTTGTTGCACCCTCCTCTTGGGTGCCCTTGGAGCCCTAATGTGTCCTGCCCCAAGGAATGCTATACTTGGGTTGTCTCTGTGAGCTTGGTGTTGCTTGTCTGCTCCTTCAGGAAGCGCAGCTGGTGGATGCTGCAGAGACCTTATCCAAGTGCTGATCACTCTGTAGAGCAGATGACCCCCTGACTTGGTTGGTGCATGACCAGTTTGGTGTACAAATGGTCAGCCAAGCTGCTCAGGTTCTGGGTGCAGGCAAAAGCCTGTCAGGATAGGACTCGAGTGATGTTAGCCTCGGACTCTGTCAGCGTACCTGGCTTTAGCTGTTAGCTGTCTGTGGTGCCCCGAGGCAAGATGGCAGCATCTGCTGTAAGTTGGGCAGAGACCCCCCCCCGAGAAATTTTTGTACCCCATTTTTAATAGGGTTATTTGGCTCTCTGGGGTCTACCTTCGTGAGTTCTTTGTATATCTTAGATATAAGCCCTCTGTCGGATATAGGGTTGGTAAAGATCTTTCCCAATTTGTTGGTTGCCGTTTTGTTCTTTTGATAATGTCCTTTGCCTTACAGAAACTCAATAATTTTATGTGGTCCCATTTGTCAATTCTTGATCTTAGAGCATAAGCTATTTGTGTTTTGTTCAGGAAATTTTCCCCTGTGCCCATGTTCTCAAGGATCTTCCCCAGTTTCTTTTCTATTAGTTTCAGTGTGTCTGGTTTTATGTGGAGGTCCTTGATCCACTTGGAGTTGAGCTTAGTACAAGGAAATAAGAATGGATCAATTTGTATTCTTCTGCATGCTGACCTCCAATTGGAACACCACCATTTGTTGAAAAGGATATTTTTTCCACTGGATGGTTTTAGCTCCTTTGTCAAAGAGCTAGTGACCATAGGTGTGTGGGTTTGTTTCTGGATCTTCAATTCTATTCCATTGATATACTTGCCTGTCACTGTATCAATACCATGCAGTTTTTAACACAATTGCTCTGTAGTACTGCTTGAGTTCGGGGATACCGATTCCCCCAGAAGTTCTTTTACTGTTGAGGATAGTTTTAGCTATCCTTGGATTTTTGTTATTGCAGATGAATTTGAGAATTGCTCTTTCTAATTCTATGAAGAATTGAGTTGGGATTTTGATGGGGATTGTATTGAATCTGTATATTGCTTTTGGCAGGATTGCCATTTTTATATATTAATCCTGCCAATCCAAAAGCATGGAAGACTTTTCCATTTTCTGAGGTCTTCTTGGATTTCTTTCTTCAAAGACTTGAAATTCCTGTCATACAGATCTTTTACTTGTTTGGTTAGAGTCACACCAAGATACTTTATATGGTTTGTGGCTATTATGAAGGGCATCATTTCCCTAATTTCTTTCTCAGCCTGTTTATCCTTTGAGTATAGGAAGGCTACTGATGTGCTTGAGTTAATTTTATATCCAGTCACTTTGCTGAAGTTGTTTATCAGCTATAGGAGTTCTCTCGTAGAGTTTTTTGGGTCGCTTAAGTATACTATCATATCATCTACAAATAGTGATAATTTGACTTCTTCCTTTCCAATTTGTATTCCTTTGACCTTCTTATGTTGTACAATTGCTCTAGCTAGAACTTCAAGTACTATATTGAATAAATATGGAGAGGGCAGCCTTGTCTAGTTTCTGATTTTAGTGGGATTGCTTCAAGTTTCTCTCCATTTAGTTTAATGTTGGCTACTGATTTGCTGTATATTGCTTTTATTATGTTTAGGTATGGGGCCTTGAATTCCTGTTCTTTCCAAGACCTTTGACATGAAAGGATGCGGAATTTTGTCAAATGCTTTTTCAGCATCTAATGAAATGACCATGTGGTTTTTCTCTTTGAGTTGGTTTTTATAGTGGATTACATTGATGGATTTCCATATAGTGAACCATCCTTGTATCCCTGGGATGAAGCCTACTTTATCATGGTGAATGAATATTTTGATGTTCTTGGATTCGGTTGGCAAGAATTTTATTGAGTATTTTTGCATCGATATTCATAAGGGAAATTGGTCTAAAGTTCTCTTTCTTTGTTGGATCTTTGTGTGGTTTTGGTATCAGTGAAATTGTGGCTTCATAGAATGAATTGGATAGGGTTCCTTCTGTTTCTATTTTGTGGAATAGTTTGAAGAGTATTGGTGTCAGGTCTTCTTTGACAGTCTGATAGAATTCTGCACTAAAACCCTTTGGTCCTGTGCTTTTTTTTGGTTGGGTGACTGTCAATGACCCCTTCTGTTACTTTAGGGGTTCTGGGACCATTTAGATGGTCTATTTGATCCTGATTAAACTTTGGTAGTTGGTATCTGTCTAGGAAATTGTCCAGTTCATCCAGATTTTTCAGTTTTGTTCCAGTTGTGTGGCTTTTGTCGTAGGATATGATAATTTTTTGAATTTCCTCATTTTCTGTTGTTTTTCCCTTTTCATTTCTGATTTTGTTACTTTGGGTACTGTCTCTGTGCCCTCTGGTTAGTCTGCCTAAAGGTTTATCTATCTTGTTGATTTTTCTCAAAGAACCAGCTTTGTTGATTCTTTGTATAGTTCTTTTTGTTTCAACTTGGTTGATTTCCACCCTGAGTTTGATGATTTCCTGCCTTCTACTCCTCTTGGGTGTATTAGCTTCTTTCTTTTCTAAAGGTTTCAGGTGTGCTCTTAAGCTGCTATTGTATGCTTTCTCCAGCTTCTTTTTGAAGGCACTCAGAGCTATGAGTTTTCCTGTTAGCACTGCTTTCATTGTGTCCCATAAATTTGGGTAAGTTGTGTCTCCATTTTCATCAAATTCAATTTTTTCTGATATATTATTCTTTTATTGAAAAGGGAAGTAAAAACACTGTATGATAAAATTCAAGATTTACATGAAAAATATTACAGATAAACATGTTAAAATTGACAATTTTCATGGAAAATTAAAGAATAAAGTGGTAGACATGTAAAACATTGCTAAATTTATTGAAATATGGGATAGAAACATGATAGAATTAAAGAATTATGTGGAAAATATTTCTGATAAAATTGAAGAAATATATAGAAAAACATGTTAAAATTAAAGACTATCATGGAAATTATATAGATAAAATGATAGGCATAAAGGTAACTCTAAGTTAATTGAAGGTGGAATTATAAAAATTTTCAGATATAATTAAAAATTTACGTGGAACATATTTCTGGTAAAATTCAAGAAATATATATATATATATATATATATATATATATATACACACATATATATATATATACACACACACACACACATATATATATATATACAAAAATAGTTAAAATTGACTATTTTATGGAAGATTTTACAAATAAAATCGTAGATATAAAAACTTTCTAAATTAATTGAAGGTGGAATTGGAAACATTTGTGATAAAACAGAAATTTACATTGAAAACATTTCTGATAAAATGGAGGAAGTATATAGAAAGACATTAAAATTGAAGATTATCATGAAAAATAATGCAGATAAAATGGTAGACATAAGCCGGGTGGTGGTGGCGCACGCCTGTAATCCCAGCACTTGGGAGGCAGAGGCAGGCAGATTTCTGAGTTCGAGGCCAGCCTGGTCTACAGAGTGAGTTCCAGGACAGCCAGGACCACACAGAGAAACCCTGTCTCCAAAAAACAAAAAACAAAACAAAAAAAAAAGGTAGACATAAAAATTACTAAATTAATTAATAGGGGAATTACAAACATTTTCTGATAAAATTGAAGAATTACATGAGAAATATTTTGTTAGTCTGTGTGTTTTTATTGGGGAGTTGAGTCCATTGTTGTTAAGAGATATTAAGGAATAGTGATTGTTGCTTCCTGTTATTTTTTGATGTTATTTTTATGTTTGTGTGGGTATCTTCTTTTGGGTTTGTTGGAAGATTACTTTCTTGCTTTCTCTAGGGTATAGTTTCCCTCCTTGTGTTGGCATTTTCTATCAATTATCCTTTGTAGGACTGGATTTGTGGACAGATATTGTGTAAATTTGGTTTTATCATGGAATATCTTGGTTTCTCCATCTATGATGATTGAGAGTTTTGCTGGGCATAGTAGCCTGGGCTGGCATTTGTGTTCTCTTAGTATCTGTATGAGGTCTGTCTAGGATCTTCTAGCTTTCATTGTTTCTGGTGAGAAGTCTGGTGTGATTCTGATAGGTCTGCCTTTATAAGTTACTTGCCCTTTTTACCTTTCTGCTTTTAATATTCTTTCTTTAGTGAATATGGTGTTTTGATTATTATGTGCTGGAGGACTTTCTGTTCTGGTCCTGTCTGTTTGGAGTTCTGAAGGCTTCTTGTATGTTCATGGGCATCTCTTTCTCTGTTAGGGAAGTTTTCTTCTACAATTTTGTTGAAGATATTTACTGGGCCTTTAAGATGTAAATCCTCACTCTTGTCTATACCTATAATGCTTAAGTTTGGTCTTATTGTGTCCTGGAATTCCTGGTTGTTTTCGGTTACCAGCTCTATGCATTTTGCATTTTCTTTGACTGTTGAGTCAGTGTTTTCTATGGTAACTTCAGCACCTGCGGTTCTTTCTTCTATCTCTTGTATTCTGTTGTTGATGCTTGCATCTATGACTCCTGAATTCTTTTCAAGGTTTTCTATCTCCAGAGATGTCTCACTTTGTGATTTCTACTTCCACTTTTAGATCTTGGATGGTTTTGTTTAGTTCCTTCACTTGATTGTTTGTGTTTTCCTGTAATTCTTTAAGGGATTTTTTTTTGTGTTTCTCCTTTAAGGGCTTCTACCTGTTGACCCATGATCTCCTGCATTTCTTTAAGGGATTTTTGTGTTTCCTCTTCAAGGGCTTTTACCTGTTGACCAATGTTCTGTGTTTCTTTAAGGGAGTTATTTAAATCTTTCTTGAAGCCCTCTATCAGCATCATGAGATATGATTTGAAATCCAACTCTTGCTTTTCCGGTGTGTTGGGGTATCTGGAACTTGCTGTGGTGGGAGAACTGGTTTCTGATGTTGCTATGTGGCCTTGGTTTCTGTTGGTAGGGTTCTTGTGCTTGCCTTTTTCCATCTGGTGCTAGTTGGTATTGTTGTCTCTAGCTGGATTTTATTCCTCCTGTAGGTCTGTAAACCCGTGTCCTTACTCCTCTGAGCTCAAAAGTGAAAGCACTGCTGGGAGATCTCTCTCCTGGTGGGCTATGCACAGAAGGCTGTGGAGTCTCCCTGGTCCCTGGTGCCAATGGTGGCAGCGGATATATTCTTTATTTACATTTCAAGTGATTTCCCCTTTCCAGGATCACCTCTCCCTGGAAAGTCCCATAAGCCCTCTTCCCACCCACTGTTCCCTAATCAACCCCTTCTTGCTTCCCTATACTGGTATTCCCCTACATTGTTGCACTGAGCCTTTCTAAGACTAGGGTCCCCTTTTTCCTTCTTCTTGGGCATCATTTGATAAGTCAATTGTTTCCTGGGTATTCCAAGCTTCTGAGCTAATATCTGCTTATCAGTAAATACATACCATGCGTGTTCTTTTGTGGTTGGGTCACCTTACTCAGGATGACATTTTCTAGTTCCACCCATTTGCCTAAGAATTTCATGAATTCATTGTTTTTAATAGCTAAGTAGTATTCCATAGTGTAAATATACCATATTTTATGTATCCATTCCTTTGTTGAGGGATATCTGTGTTCTTTCCAGCTTCTGGCTATTATAAATAGGGCTGCTTTGAACATAGTGGAGCATGTATCCTTATTATGTGGAGTACCCTGTGGTTTTGATTTCTTTCTGTATTTCTTCCTTGACCAAGGTATCATTGAGTAGAGCATTGTTCAGATTCCATGTGTATGTGGGCTTTCTGTTGTTTTTGTTGCTATTAAAGACCACACTTGTTCCATAATGATCTGATAGTAGGTATGGAATTAGTTCCATCTTCTTATATCGGTTGAGGTATGTTTTCTGGCCAATTATATGGTCAATTTTGGAGAAGGTACCATGAGGTGCTGAGAAGAAGGTACATTCTTTTGATTTAGGATGAAAGGTTCTAAAGATATATATTAAATCCATTTGTTCCAAAACTTCTGTTAGTTTCACTGTGTCACTGGTTATTTTGTGTTTCCCTGATCTGTCCATTGAGGAGAGTGGGGTATTGAAGCCACCCACAATTATTGTGTGGGGTGTGATGTGTTCTTTAAGCTTTAGTAAAGTTTCTTTTGCAAATGCGGGTGCCCTTGTATTTGGGGCATAGATGTTCAAAATTGGGAGTTATTCCTGGTAGATTTTTCCTTTGATGAATATATAAAGTGTCCTTCTGTGTCTTTTTTGATGACTTTTGGTTGAAAATTTATTTTACTTGATATTAGAATGGCTACTGCAGCTTGTTTCCTGGGACCATTTGCTTGGAAAACTGTTTTCCAGCCTTTTACTCTGAGGTAGTGTTTGTCTTTGACACTGAGATGCATTTCCTGTATGCAGCAAAATGTTGGGTCTTGTTTACAAATCCAGTTTGTTACTCTATCTCTTTTTATTGGTGAATTGAGTCCATTGATGTTAAAAGATATTAAGGAATAGTGATTGTTGCTTCCTGCTATTTTTGATGTAATTTTTACATTTGTGTGGTTATCTTCTTTTAGGTTTGTTGAAAGAAGATTACTTTCTTGCCTTTTCAAGTGTGTAGTTTCCCTCTTTTTGTTGGTGTTTTCCATTCATTATCCTTTGAAGGGCTGGATTCATGGAAAGATACTGTGTAAATTTGTTTTTGTTATGAAATACCTTGGTTTCTCCATCTATGGTAATTGAGAGATTTGCTGGATATAGCAGTCTGGGTTGGCATTTGTGTTCCCATAGGATCTGCATGTCATCAGCCCAGGCTCTTCTGGCTTTCATAGTCTCTGATCAGAAGTCTGGTGTAATTCTGATAGATCTACCTTTATATGTTACTTGACATTTTTCCCTTACTGCTTTTAATTTTCTTTCTTTGTTTAGTATATTTGGTGTTTTAATTATTATGTGACAGGAGGAATTTCTTTTCTGGTTAAATCTATTTGGAGTTCTGTAGGCTTCTTGTATGTTCATGGACATCTCTTTCTTTAGGTAAGGGAAGTTTTCTTCTATAATTTTGTTGAAGATATTTACTGGCCCTTTAAGTTGGAAATCTTCATTCTCTTCTATACTTATAATCTTTAGGTTTAGTCTTCTCATTTTGTCCTGGATTTCCTGGATGTTTAGGGTCAGGAGCTTTTTGCGTTTTTCATTTTCTTTGACTATTGTATCAATGCTTTCTATGGTATCTTCTGCATCTGAGATTCTCTCTTCTATCACTTGTATTCTGTTGTTGATACTTGGATCCATGACTCCTTACTTCTTTCCTAGGTTCTCTTTGTCCCCAGTTGTTTCCCTTTGTGATTTCATTATTGTTTCTACCTCCTTCTTTAGATCCTGGATGGCTTTGTTTAATTCCTTCACCTGTTTTGTTTTGTTTTCCCTTAGTTCTTCAAGGGCTTCTCCGTGATTACTTGTGTTCTCCTGTATTTCTTTAAGGGAGTTATTTACGTCCTTCTTGAAACCCTCCATGAAGCCCTCCATCAGCATCATGACCTGTGATTTTAAATCCAAATCTTGCTTTTCTGGTATATTGGGGTACCCAGGACTTGCTGTTGTGGGAGAATTGCCATATGTCCTTGATTACTGTTAGTATCGTTCCTATGTTTGCCTTTTGCTGTCTGGTTATCTCTGGTGTTAGTTGGTCCTGCTGTCACTGGCTGGTGCTTGCCCCTCCTGTGTGCCTGCAGGCCTATCTCAGCAACCCTGGGACCTGCTTTCCCCTGGCACAAATTGCTGTGGTACTGCCGAGTTCCTGGGTGCAGGTGGAGTCCTGGTGGGGTATGTCCCAAGTGGACCTCTACTTTGATGATCTCTGCCTACCAATCTGTTACACAGTCATAGGAGCAAAGATGGTGGCCGAGACCCATTCTCTTGTAGTTGTATTTGGGTATGTAGCTCTGTGGCCCCATAAAGTCTGGATTCAGGCTGTGCTGGCTGTTTCCTCTGCACAGCTGGGTGTATAGCTGGCTTTCTGAGCCACTTGGAGATGATGCACTGTTGTAGGGGATGTTCCCGATCCAGAAGCAGAAACCAAAAGGCTCCTGTCAGAGGTCTCCAACAGGATCCTCTGATCTGCAGGGCTGCTCTCACCTGTGCAAGCTGCCTCCTCTGCACTGGCTGCAGGTGGATATGTGTCATCCTGTGCCGCTTGGAGATGGTGCATTGTGGCAGAGGATGTTCCTGATCTGGAGGCAGAAACCGGAAGGCCAAGAATGGCATTTTTAAATGTTTTATAAATGATGAAACATACAGTATTTCATATATGATTTTCTCCCATAGAGCTCTTGTTTCTACAACAAATCACATATGTCAACCTTACCAGTCAAATTCTTAAAAAAGAAAGCGAAATAGTTCCTTCCTTGTAAGTCTAATCTCATTGCTGGTCTTGGATGCTGACAAATCCTCTTGCACAATTTATTTTGTTAAACCAGAAGGAAAGGAAAGAACAGGACAGGACAGGACAGGACAGGACAGGACAAGAAAGGAAAGGAAAGGAAAGGAAAGGAAAGGAGGGGAAAGGAAAGGAAAAGAGAGGAAAGGAAAGAAAAGGAAAGGAAAAGACTACATTTGTCAGCAACTTTCAAGTGCTTAATGACTTTTACATTTTTATTTTATTTATTTTTAATTTTGAAATTATAATATAATTATGTTTTTTCCTTCTCGTTCCTCCTTCCATACCCTCCCATATACCCGTTTTACTTTCTCCCAAATTCATTGATTCCCTGCTTTTATTAATTGTTGCATAACCCTATAATATTATATTTGATTGTTAAACCTTCTCTCCTTTTGTAACTTTTCCCAAAAGTTTTATCATTTTGATTGTTCTTCAATTTTCTGCCTTTTTTACTTGTCTGCATTTCTAAAAAGGTTTATTCTTGCTTTATTATGATTAGCAAAACTATAATGGAAAAATTTGAACTCACTTGAGTTCAGTAAATATATCTTGCTCCTGATCAAATTAATGTAGCTATTTCTAATTTGACATAAATACTTGAAGTGATTTCCATATTTACATTCTGGTTATTTCCTTTATATCAACTATCTGATTGATGCTTTTGCTTTAGCAAGGCTGGGTGCTTTCTATTTTGCTTTAACTTTTCTGTTCCCCAGGGCTCAGTTAATTGTGCTTTTTTCATGAATAAGCAACATATCTAAATATTTAAGTCATGACTCAAACATGCTTACATATTTGGGATTTGCTAAATGAGTTTTTAAAAACAGAATTACTTGATTAAGAGGTAGAACAAATATGAGCTATAGTATACTGCTCCATACCCTACTATCTGGATTGAAATATAATTCTAGAAATCATATCCTTTCTTGGTATTCAACTTAAATCATGGATCTCAAAGGGCAGTATTAATAGCCAATGAAATCTAATGCTCATGGAAGAAGGAGGATAATGTTACTTGAGTTCATTTTTTATGCTATGCATAAAGCATTTTACTCTATCATTCTGTCATAATACCATCAATTCTGATTTAAAAATAAGGAAATTATGATTCATGGATGTTTAAAAGTTGGATTAAATTCATACTAGTAGATATTAATGCTTCTTTCACCTACTTTTCAAGTTGAGATTTTATTTATTTCTTTTTTCCAGTGTTCATGAGAGACCACATGTTATTTTCCTGATATAATTAGATGTACAGGTTTTAGAAGAATACAATGGAGTACTACTCAGCTATTAGACAATGAATTCATGAAATTTTTAGGCAAATGGATGGAACTAGAAAATATCATCCTGAGTGAGATAACTCAATCACAAAAGAACACACATGGTATGCATTCACTGATAGATGTATATTATCCCAAAATACAATTCACAGACCACAAGCTCAAGAAGAAGAAAGAACAAAGTGTGGATACTTTGGTCCTTCTTAGAAGGGGGTTCAAAATACCCAGGAGAGGAGATTCAGAGACAAAGTATGGAACAGAGACGGAAGGAAAGGCCATTTAGAGACTATCCCACCTGGGATCCATGCCATATACAGTTACCAAACCCAGACATTATTGTGGATGCCAACAAGTGCTAGCTGACAAGGAGCCTGATATAGCGGTCTCCTGAGGCTCTGCCAGTGCCTGACAAATGCAGAAGTTGATGCTCACAGACAACTAATGGACTGAGCACAGGGTCCCCAATGGGGAACTAGAGAAAGGACCCAAGGAGCTGAAGGGGTTTGTAGCCCCATAGGAGGAACTTACCAGTACCCCAAGAGCTTTCAGGGACTAAACCATCAACCAAAGATTACACATGGAGGGACCCGTGGCTCCAGCTGCATTTGTAGCAGAGGATGGCCTTGTGGGCATCAATGGGAGGAGAGGCCCTTGGTCCTGTGAAGGCTTGATGCCCCAGTGTAGGGGAATGCCAGAACAGGGAAGGGGGAGTGGGTGGTTGGTGAGCAGGTGGAGGGGGGGATGGAATAGGGCCTTTTTCGAGGGGAAATGAGAGATTAACATTTGAAATATAAATAAAGAAAATATCTAATAAAAAAAAGAATGAGAATATTCTTAGTACTGTTACCCAAATATTATCATGTGAATCCAGCCCCACAGCATGGCTTCCCTTCACGTCTTCACCCTCAGATCTGTGAGGATTACAAGCTGCTTATTCTCCTGCTGTTATAACTTAATGTGGACACATCCAGAAACAAGAACCACATCCCTCTCCCAAATCTGGCTGACAAAAAGTAGTGACACTTCATGAATTTCTTTTTTTTTTATGAATTTCTTTTTTAATATAACTTTATTTTTATTTTTATTATATCCAACACAATTATACCAATCATAAAAATTAATGGACATGTTATTAAATGAGCATAAAAAGATAAAGTCTTTTTGTTTGGTTGATTGTTTTGTTTTTAGTAGAGCTTAAAAGCTTGGCTCTTACTATGGTAGAAACCCAAAATAAGAACAATTTTTAGACATTGGAGTTCATTGTAATAAGACTGTACTTCAATGTCCCTCAGAGCACCAAAGGATTTTACCTCCATAGTAGCTAAGCTAAGAGTTGACAGTTCTGCTGCGCCAAGGAATGAATTGTAGGCACAATTATTTGGATACAGATTTCCTGTCATAGTCAAAGCTATTTGACTTGAGAGATTGTCATCATTCTTAGCCCACAGGGAACAGGTTACATTCATTTGAGAAACGGTGTATGCATTAAGACGGTCTATCCATGAAGTCATTCATCAACTGTTTCAATGAGCAATGGTTTTGCTTGGAGGGTAGCACAGACATTAGGTGAGGGTAAGATTCTTTTCATTGGCTGTGATGACTTTGAAATTCATTCATCTCAGAAAAAGAGTAGCTTATAAGGTCATCCTCTTCAAAATTGATACAATAATTATAAATATCAAGCAAAGCATTCAGTCTCACTCTTTGTTGTTCTCTTACAAGCCACCTCCCAAATTAGTTGTCTACATTTCTTTTGGCTGTACAAATAATTTTGAAATATGTAAGCTGTTCTGAAAACCATAGTATAGTGTAAAAACATCAAATAAACAATCCTACTAATAGAGAGACTGAGATAGGAGAAGCATGACTTAACGGCCATTATGTGGTACACAGCAAGACACTGTCATGTAAAAACAAGCAGAAAATGTATATGGATTGCACAATACTGGATATATCTCTCCAGTTACCAAATTAGAGAGACCACTGGGTGATAGCCAACAATTTTCTAATTCCTCATATCTTTTAATTTCAATCAATTTAGGGTATGTTGGCAATATTAATTTTTATATTGAGATATTAAGGAAAAGTGATTGTTAATTCCTGTTATTTTTGTTGTTAGAAGTGGAATTATGTTTGTGTGGGTTTGTTGGAAGTTTACTTTCTTGCTTTTTCTAGGGTGTAGTGTCTCTTGTTGTGTTGGTAGTTTCCATTTATTATCCTTTATAGAGCTAGATTTGTGGAAAGATATTATGTAAATTTAGTTTTGTCCTGAAATATCTTTTTTTCTCTGTAATTGAGAGTTTTGCTGGGCTTAGTAGCTTGGGCTGGCATTTGTGTTGTCTTAGGGTCTGTATGACATCTGCCCAGGATCTTCTTGCTTTCAGAGTCTCTGGTGAGAAGTCTGGTGTAATTCTGATAGGTCTGCCATTATATGTTACTTGACCTCTTCCCCTACTGCTTTTAATATTCTTTCTTTGTTTAGTGAATTTGGTGTTTTTTATTATTATGTGATGGGAGGAATTTCTTTTCTGGTCCAGTCTATTTGGAGTTCTGTAGGCTTCTTGTATGTTCACGGGCATCTCTTTCTTTAGGTTAGGGAATTTTTCTTCTATAATTTTGTTGAAGATATTTACTGGGCCTTTAAGTTGCGAATCTTTACTTTCTTCTATACCTATTATCCTTAGGTTCGGTCTTCTCATTGTGTCCTGGATTTCTTGGATATTTTGGATTAGGGGCTTTTTGCTTTTTGTGTTATAAATTTCAAGACTGAATAATTGAAGGTGATTTTTAAGCTTATTCTCTTGGGACACTCAGTCAGCCCAAGTAACAAACTGTCAAAAAGGCTAAGTTGGTTGTAGAGAAGTTCTTTTAAGGAGAACTTTATGGTTTGGGCATTAAAATGAATGAGGAGACTTGCAAACCACTAGTAAGTACCAACTTGAAGCACTCCCCAATATCCTTTGTTGATCATTTTTCACTGACACCATGTGGAATAAACTTAGGATTTCTATTAGAGAATACATATGACCTAAGCAAACTATTGGTATGGTTTCTTGCCACTTTTTTGTTTCTTTGTTTGTTTGTTTGTTTTTGAGACAGGGTTTCGCTGTGTAGCCCTGGATGTCCTGGAACTCACTCTGTAGACCAGCCTGGCCTCCGAACTCAGAAATCTGCCTGCCTCTGCCTCCCAAATGCTGAGATTAAAGGCATGTGCCACCACCACCTGGTGCCACTTTTTAAATACAGTAATTTATGATTTAACCAAAAAAAAAACCCATGTGTATCAAGTACTCTTATGGATTCATGGAATATTTATAACTGAAAATTATATTACATTTCTGGAAGTTTCTTTTTCATGAGATGAACTGAGATGCAAACAGTTGCAAAGGACTCAAGAAAAGCTGCTCATTTTAGGAAGACTTGCATAAATGTGAGATAATGTTTCTACAGTAGGTTCCTCTATTACAGAACCTTGTTTGTCTGGTTTGTCAAGAGAAATCCAGGATAAAGGAAATTAAGTTAATTTTCCTCTGGATTTGTTGCAGTATCATGCACAGTTGGAGCAACCTTTGCCCGATTTAATAGGTTCCAAGGCTTCTCTTTGAATTATGAACCGCTTTCTCTGTTACAAGTTAACTTCTATTAATTCTATAATTTAATAAGTATTTGATTTAACTTGTGATTTTTATTCAAAAAAGTGGTTTACTTAAAGCATATCTCATCTGAGTCTAATTTTTGCATTTTTAAAAGCATGTTTTTTGCCATCTGTTACTTTTCCCCTGAGGATCATCATTGATCAAATACATCAAGGTGATGACTTCTCTTTACTCATCCTTAATATTTACTTGGCAAGTTCATAATATCATATAATAAATTTTCAATCTATGTGATTCGCCATGGCATCAATATGTAAAATTCTGCATGGTGTTGAGTAACAAGTGTGAGTCATATTTATTATCTTAGCTAAGAAAAATGTCCATGGACAAGAACTTTGAATTCACACATATGGTCTCCATTATTTCTGTCTGAAGGTCTCTGTCTAGGAACAGTTATCTCTATTGTTCAGTGACATAATTGCATTAGATTTGATTTTCCTTCTCTTGAATATTGAACATGAAATGTAGCTCAGACATAGAGCTAATCCATTTAGACACCAACATTCAGCAACAAAAGTGTATGAATGGTAGTGTATAGCATGGCAGGGGGAAAGCCCTAGCCTTGTCTAATATAGTGATTGTAGGTAGAACTCCTAGATCTTCTGATGGTTTGTGATGGCTGTTTAGTCACTGTCTCTCTTGATCCATCCTCCACTGCTCAGGGTCATCCCAGATAACATACCAACAATACAGCAATAGTATGTCAATAATCTACCTCTCTTTCCTGGGACTTTCTGTCTAAGCATGAAGTAATTTCTATAGTAGGCTTCATCTCAGAAACTACACAGCACCCCTCTGTTTCCAGAGATGTCCTAAGTATTAAACACTTTCTATATGACTTCCAAGTAATTCCATGGACAGATGCCAGGAAAGCGTAAAAGCCTTATCTATGTGGTTGAGATAATAACATCATATTTATCATTACAGAGTGAGTTTCCATGGTGACAACTCGCATTGTATTAAACTTGGAGGATGTGAAAAATAATACTAAAAATAACCATTATAACTCCCAAAAGAAATGAGAAAAAATTTGCCATGTTAGATCCCTTTTTACACTTGATCTTAGCCAAAAGGCTGAGAAGTGATTAGATCCCTTTTTAAAGCTTCAAGTTTTAACAGATAATGTGCAAGGAACTGAAGGACTAGAGTCTGTTAGAAATGTCAGAGAATTCTATAAGAATAGAGGAAGACTATTTTAAAATTAGCCAAATATATGCATATAAATAAAATTAAATGAAGGAAATGGACGCTTAAGATATCTTTGGTTAGACTTGATTAGAATAGCAAAGGAAAGGAACAGTCAGTAGATGCTCTCTTTAATGGCAACTGGAATTAGAAAATGACACTTTAGAATGTTTACATGTATCAAAGTGTGCTTTGGGAAGAAAGGGAAAAGGAGAGTGAGAAGGACTAAGAGAAAAAATGATTAAAGTATGAAAGAGTTCTTCGATACGTGAAAAGACAGAAGACCCAGCAGAAATTCATCTAAGTACCATGAGAATTACAGCACAAAAAGCAAACAAAGAGAGGAAAGTGTTCTTTGTAATCATCCTGGCCGCATAAGTGTAAAATGAAAGTGCAAAGCCCACTTTTCAAAAGGCAGAAAAACATTGTGGTTAGAGTACATTAAAGCTTTTGGTCATTTTCCCATGGTTCTGCTCCCCACATTGTCATGATGGTTGTTTTGTTTTCTTTTATTTGCTTGGATGACATTCTAAGTAATGAAAAATTTAAATGTTTCATTATTAGCTTGCATTTACTCTTCATCTTCTATTGAGCAATGTCAAATCTAAGGGCAATGATTGGTATATTCAACTCATGGAAAAAAATCAGCACCATTTGAACTTCTGCCTCATTCTCAGAACACACATATATAAACCAGATTATCAAAGGCAAAAGATACGAGTTGAAGACTCTCAAGGGGTGAGTGCAGACCTTCAGAGGCACAAGTAGTGGAGACTCCATGACAAGGGCACATTATTATGGGGCTGATAGTGCTAATTTATTAAGCCTAGGCCAATTGAGAGTGATGCTTTAGACAAACCAGGTGTTTACTCTTTCTACTGCCTCAGGGCATGGTAGGCAGGAATGTGCTCAGAGATGTCTAACATAGACTAGGTGTTATATACTATTCCTATGGGCTGGATTTCTTTATCCACATTCAATTTTCTGTTGGTTGACTTTTCACAACCAACTCAATCATTGGGATAGCTTTGGTAGGAATCTAATAGTGTAGATTGTATATTTGCTTGCCATTCATGCTTACTACAAAATGAAAAGACTTTCTTCTTTGACATGGAAATAATGGCACGCTTCCAAATTTTCCCTCACCTCAAATCTATCAAGGTGCTCACAGAATAAGTAGTTTTTTGATTTGTCAAAATTTACTCTCAGAAGCAGGCATGCTAGTGTGTAAGGGTAGTGTTCTTCCATTTCAGGAGTGTTCATGGAAAGGGCTGTCAAGGAGTTAGTTCTGTTATCACTTACTCAAAAGTGTTGGTGACCTGAGCTGAGCATTTGCTTCTAGATGCTGTGCTCAGAACATTGATTTGCTGCTATCTTCCCACTGGGGATGGGAATGGTTTTGAAAATACTTTTGAATTTTGAAAATGAACAAATTTCTTAGAAGAGCACAGGACAGTCAGTCTGGTTTTACATACTGTAAATTTGATATATAGAAAAGAAATTAGATTAAGTCTGGTGCTCTCAAAGAACTTAACCAGTATTGTTCAGTGTGGGAAGTGGAATAGTGTGGGAAGAAGCCAAATAAATTTAAGAGAGAAAAATCACTGAGCATTACAGTTGTGCAAAAAGGAGGGTTCTCAGAATCATGATACAGGAAGCTTTTCTTCCTTGTCAGCATTTAAGCAAGAAAAGAACAGACTGAGGAAGAGTGGACTCTTCTACTCAGTAGAGTTGGGTATAAAGAGTAGAAAACACTTCAAACCATGAAGCAACATGTGATGCTCTGAGACATCTTAATTCCTTATATGAAATCTCAATTCAAGGTGTTCTAGTGTTGGTGCGAATTTCCTTAAGCTTCTGTGACAACATGACACAGCCATGTGATTTGGCAATAGAAACAATCCCAACCATCTGTACTGGTGACAGAACCATGTTGCTTCTTAAATCTATAGATGAGAATCCTTTCTTGCCTCTTCCCAGCTTCTGATTATTGATTTCCACCTTGGTATTCCTTGGTTTGAAGAACCAGTCCAAACTCTGTATTTGTTGTCAGAATGATGTTACTCTCATAAGGGCACCAGTCATACCCAATTCAAAGTTATTTTATTGTTCTTATTGTAAATATAAACCCAGAAAGTTCTCATTTCTCAATGAAGTCTCATTTACAAGTATCAAGACATAGGAATCCAACACATCTTTTGGGTGTGCACTATTCAGTCCTTGTCACTTGAAAAGTTTAATATCTTATATTATACACTTCGATACTGGCTCTTTTGTATTCTTGTTGTTAACAAACAATTAAGTGCCTAATCTCTGGTCCAATGGCCTCATAAATCTGGACTCCAAAAGGTCAAAGGTAGGATCTACAACAAGACCTTGAGAAACAGAACAGATTTATTTCACTTTAGGAGAGTCTGAGAAAATGAGTTGACTTATTCCACACAAGCTTCTCAGCCCACAAGAGGAAGAGAGAAAACGAACTATTTTGAACATTTATTTGGAGATTTATGGTCTAGTTTTTCACTGTCCAGTGAATCCATTCCCATAACATCCTATCTGAAGTCATTTAGTGTAACCCCAATCTGTCACTTTCTTGAAAGAAGCTCTCTTTTGCATCCTGTCCTTAATTTCTGGTTGCTTTGTGGGCTTATGTTGATTATCAGCAGTGAGTAATTGGGGTGAGTGCAGCATATTTTCCAACAAAAGGATAAATGGTCTGGCATTTAGAAAAGATATAAAAATGTTATTTCAATTTAGACTCAGGAAAACTAAGAACATGTGTTCAAAAAAGGCTTGAAGGGGCAGATACGAGCCAGTAGTGACAAACAATCTTGAAAAAGAACAATATGCAGTGCCTCTTAACCCACAGTCATAAAATACATAATGTACCTACAGCAATCAGAATTAACAGAGAGCAGACATTTAGATGATTATATTAGAATTGGTTAGAAATTGGGACTGGAGAGATAGCTCAGTGGTTAAGAGCACTGACTGCTCTTCTAAAGGTCCTGAGTTCAAATCCCAGCAACCACATGGTGGCTCACAATCTTTCTAATCCTAGAGGTATATCTGTGTGAACTGAAAATATGTGACCATTAAAAATTTATGCAAGAATGTTTACAACATCATTGTTTATAATGACCCCAATCCAGAGTCCCATTGAATGACGAATTAATGAACAAAATGTGGCATGTGTACATAATGAAAAGCTGTTGGGCAGTAAATAGAACTGTTGATACATGTGGTAATGTGGTTAAAGCTTAAAATGTGCTAAATGAAAGATGCTAATTCCCAAACTCAATGCTAGTCAGATTCTACATGAAGTTGAGGGCAGATAAATATGGAGAAGTAGAAAGTAGCTGGTCAGTTGTTTAGTACTAAAGCACGGCAGATAATGAATTGACTTTTATTTAGGGAATGATAAAAATAGTCTAACATTAGATTATGGTAAGCTTTTCAAAATCTATGAATAATCTAAAATCTATTAATACATTTTGTTTTGTTTTGTTTTGTTTTTTGAGTCAGGGTTTCTCTGAATATCCCTGGCTGTCCTGGAACTCACTCTGTAAACCAGGCTGACCTTGAACCCAGAAATCCACCTGCCTCTGTCTCCCAAGTGCGGGGATTAAAGATGTGTGCCACCACTGCCTGGCTCGATTTATACATTTTAAATGAATAAATTATGTGCTATATTAATGCTATCTCAAAGAAGCTGTTAAACTATTAATATGTCATGTAAAAAAGGAGCCAATTTAAACAGAATAGTCATAAAAGGATAATGTGAAGAAATAATAAGTTAAGTGAGGTCTGAAGATATTTAGGAATTAGCTAGATGAAAGTTAAGGAACGAAACTAACAGTGGCAATGATATGGAAGGAGGAAATACATGTTTTATTAAAGGCCACTGGTCAAAAACACAACGCCATGGCTTCCATCATCTTCACCATACTATTTATGCTTTTATAGTCTCTGAGTCTCCTTTGAGCCTAAAGGAATACTGCCACTTCCAGTGGTAAAAGTGTAACAACAAAAACAACAACAAAAAGCATGAAAAACAAGGCCAATTTGATTCTTCAACAAATTAGCATTTCTACAACAATGAACACCAATGCCAGTGAAATAGAAAAAGTTTTTAGAGAACTCAACAGAACAACCATAAAAATGTTCAACAAAATATAAAATACACAAGATTCTAAGGAAATCCATCAACAGTGCAGCACGTAGCTGAATCAAGGAATGTGATAGGATAATAAAAGATACAAGAGGTATGGATGCTAAAAGAGTTAAAATGTGAAGAATTCAATAGTCAGTAAGGAAATCTCAGTAAGAAGACTTATTAATAAAATGGATCAAGCAGAGGGTGGCATGTACAGGATGATGATGAGAAATAAATGAGAACATTTGGGAAATTATACATGTAGAATAGTAACAAAATACAAACAAAGATTTATGGGAAATAAATAAAAGACAAATTTATAAGTTATAGACATAGAGAAATAAATACATACTAAAGGTATTCAAATTATGCAAAACACCAGAACATTCTCAGATCAAGTGAAAGTAATGTCTATCTAGATGTTGGAAATATTTATAATGCCCAACAGACAAGACCAGAAACATGTCCTTATGCTATAATTTAGTTACAATATTGCATGCATAGAATAGAGAAAGTATTAAAAGTTGCAGGTGAGAAATGACAAGTCATATACAAAGGAAACCCATCTGAAACGGCAGATTTTTATATAAAAACTCTAAGAGCAATCAGGGTATGAAAGTGCATTTCATGCTCTGAGAAACAATGACTACTCAAACTTCATAAATGCAAAAGAATAAAACATTCAATTTTGATTAATATTAGTTAAGTCAGTACTACAGAAGATATACAAAAGAATCTTAGACTGAAAAAAATACACATTCTTGAGATCACAGGAACTAATAAACTGGATTAGAACAATAGATAAGCAAATGAAAATTAGGAAAGTACCCAGTAAAATAATAGGAATTAATAAATGTCATTCAATAATAATTGAATACTTTCTCTGGTCCCAATAAAAACTGAAAGCTAGAAGAATGGATTAAAGATCAGGAGCACAGCATTTCCTGTCTGAAAGTGATGAACCTCACTGCCAAAGACAAGCATAATCTAAGAGACTGAGGGGAGAAAAAGGACTTGTCATAAAGCAAGCAGAACTAGGAAGGAAACAGACCTACCTACATAGCTATCTGACAAAGGAGACTTCAAATCAATATTAGTCTGAAGAGACCCAAGTCATTAAATACTAAGAGCACAATGAATTAATTATGAGGATACTGCAATTTTTTGACTATATAGTGTAAAACAAATGCTACTGGATATAAAGGCACAGATTAACTGTAATAAAGAAATCATGGATGGGCTTCATTAGCCCAGCAACAGAAGAACACACACACACACACACACACACACACACACATGCGCACATACTAGAATACAAAGTAAATCTTAGCAAATAGAAGACAATTGAAAGCAATCATATGTTCTCTGTGATTAGAATGGAATAAAAGTAGAAACAAAATCCTCAACAAATAATTCTGGGAAAGGTGAAGGGTCATATAAACTGAAACTACATCCCTGCCTTTCACTTGGCACAAAAATATGGTAAAAATGGATCCAACACCTTATAGGGGGGCCTGAAATTCTGAAACTGTTAGAGGACCACACTGGAGAAACACCTCAAAGTATAAGCAATGGCAGGGGTTTATGAAAAGGATTCCAGTTGCTCAAGGTGAAAGAACATCTATAGGTCGACAAATGTGATTGCATGAAATTACAAAGTTTGTGCACAACAAATGAGAACAAAGCTCAACTCAACAGACAGATGCATATAAACAACTCTTGGTAATGTTAATCAATGCTTTCACTCTTTTTAGCAATCAGGCAAACAACTGAACAATAACTCCTTAATGCATTTAAAGGAAGAAGTGGAATAGTTGGATTCAGAAATCTTTTTTATTTTTTTTAATTTTTTATTTGCCAAGAAATCTGTGTGGCCAGCTCCCATTCCAACTTGTATAAGGCTTACTCGTATTTCAAGAAAAAAAAAATACTTTCAAAGTTGCTTGTGCATGGAGATCACACAGTATCTGGCAATATTCCTGGTAACTTGAGCAGTTGGGTCTGCAAGTCAGCACACCATGGGGAAGGGACCACACTGACAGCTGTGACCTCAGCAAAGAGGTAAATCTAGAAAGAAATGGCCATGTTGACAAGAGAAGCAGCAATATCAGTAAATTGCTGGGATTCTTTCGTAGAACACAAACATCTCTGTAATGTATTGTCTGGTAATGATTAAGAATGCTGCAGTTTGACTTTTCAGTGTGCCTTAGAAACTGAGAGAGAGAGAAAGAGAGAGAGAGAGAGAGAGAGAGAGAGAGAGAGAGAGAGAGAGAGAAGGGAACGTTGGGTATGAAAAAATAGAACCTCAATTGACATTAATATTTTAAAATATTTTCCTGTCTTTAAAAACTGATCATGTAAGAGGTTTGTACTTACCCTGTTCTTTTAAAGATGACTGTATCATCTGAGGAATGTCTTTCCTGGTCCTTAGGCTGGTGAGGCAATTGGTAGTCAGCAAGTCATTGTCTCTTGGTTCTCATCCTCCGGTGTAGCCAGGAAGGCATACATAGAAAGGTGCCGGAACTCTTGGATGTTAGACACTGTTGACTCTCAAAGGTTGATCCAATCTCTTCTTTAATCCCTTTCCTCATAGACTTTGATGCTAGGATGCCTTCTAAGTATTGACTACACTGCCTTCTGCCACGTGTGGCTCTTAACATGGGTTCTGGGGAATCAAACTTAAGGCCTCATGTTTTCACAGCAAGTGTTTTACCAACCGAGCTATCAGACAAACCCCCTTTCTGTTTTTAATTAATTGGGGTTAATTTTTGTATCTCTCTTAAGATGAACAGTCTGAATAAAAGTGCCTTTCCCAGCTGTAACAGAAGCTCAGTGTGTTCTTGCAGATTATATTTTGCTAAGTAAGTATTCTGATTCAAACTAATTACATATGCTAGGTACTTAATTAATAAACATTGATTCACAAATTTGTCAAAGGCGAACGATATTCTGAGGGAAACAAAACCCTGTATTTCTTGAAGGGTAAAAGTTGGAAACCCACATGCCAGCCCCTTTCTACGGTGGATCTATTTTCAGGTTCCTAGGTCAGTAATTGATGACCTTTCTTTGGAAGGATCAGACAGAACTTTAGGTGTTGTGAGGCAGACTGTATCTATCACAACTAATTGTGTCTGCCTTTGTAGCTTGAAAATAGTCAGAGACAATATACAAATAAGTAGGTTTGTCTGTGTTCCAGCACAAATTTTTCTTTCTGGAGAGAGGTGCTGGGGATTGAACCCAGGGCCTTGCGGGTGCCAGGTCATTGTTCTACCACTCACATGAATCTCCATGTTTGCAACTACTGAAGTTTTATTACAAAAATCAGCAGGGTTGAGTGTAGGGGTGTATACCTATAATCCAATCCTTCTGGAGGTATAGACAGAAGAGTTGGGAGTTTAAAGCAAATCCTGGCTACATAAAAAGACCAGACTGATTTCATGAAGCCCTAACTCAAAACAAGCAAAGAAACCACAAAAAGTAAAAACTAAAAAACCAAGCAAGCAAAATAAATAAATAAATAAATAAACCCAAGCAAAATGAATGAATGCATGAATGAATAAATAAATAAATAAATATAAAGACAACCAAAACTATCTAAGCAAAGAAGTGAAAACCAAACAAATAACAATGAAAGGGCACACTAGGCTGACTTTTGTTTGTTATCAGTGATACCCAATACCATGGGCAGTTTACTCAACAAGAAACAGAATGCGGGGAGAGTGAGGATTACAGGGAGAATTTTGTTTTACATGTATTAAGTTCTGTGCTTTTACTTCCTGTTCCAAAATATACTGATGACAGTGATAATAAAATGACTCCAGATAAGTCACATCGTAGTTTTCTAGAGAAGGCATAATTGGAGTTCCTCTGGTTATGAATTCAGGACTCCATTGGCACAAGCTGGTGTTGACAATGTACAGGTGCAGAATGATTCTTAGCAGCGTTACACTGGAGAGCATATGGCAGAACAAGTTCAAGTCCCTTTTGGAAAGTTCTAAAAAAGTAGAAGCCTAAACATCATGTGCAAAAGGCCACAATTGTAGCCACTGAATGTGAGAAAATATCAGTATTCTCCATATTCTCTTTTTTTCATGTTCACCAGGACTCATCATTCCCAGCTGCAATTCTAGTTGCCTAGATTAAATATTTCCTTTTGGGGTTTTTGCAGTTATGTCTTATGGATTGAGATTTGTATAATTGGATACAAATGGGAGTGCTGCATATGAATTTAGGAGAGGCAGTGTGCTTTTTTTTCTCTGCTTGCACATATTGGTTGAGGTGCCCATACAGTGGCCACAGCCTTAGCAGCAACACTAAACTATGGGGGGAAAGCCATATGCTGAGATATATAGAGTCATGGTGAAAGGATCCTGTGTGCCAAAGCAAGAAAGAGTGTGGTGGATAAGCTTCCCCTGGGGAAAACCTCCTTCCTGGTCATTTCTCCCAACAGGAGCAGGCACCTCTCTGACTCCGTTGTCTGCTCTTGGGACTTTTTCTCTCCTATTGGGTTGCCTTATATAGCTTCAATAAAAGGGCTTTTGCCTTGTTTTATTGTTATCTTCTTTTGCCATGTTTGGTCTATTATTGTTCTCTAAACTCTGATGAATTCACTTGTAGCAAAAGCTGTGGCCACATTTTGTCATGTATGCCTCCACAATCATATCAAAGCAGATGGGGGCTATGTGATGGAGATGTGCAAAACTTGCCAGGGACTACCTGATATTGTCACCTAACCTGACATTTGGTAAGTGGAGGTTTACCTCACATGATACTTCTTCCAATATTACTCCCTATGTTAACAGGGATCCCATTCTGATATGACCCCATTGTGAACAATTGGAGTTTATGTGGCCCCTCTGATTGTCTTGATTTATAACCCCTTACTCTTCTAATGGGTGGTCATCTCTTTAATGGGACACTATTAAGACACTGTTTGACCCCTCGTGGATAGCCACTTATGTTATGATGGTAGAAATAGTCATACTAATAATTATTTTGTTTGTCTCACATAGCATATCTCCAGGCAGCTTTCCATAAATAAAGTGACACTCCAGGTGCTGATGGCTTTTGAAAATCCTGATTGTGGCCCCCCCCAAGTAAGTGATCAAACCTGGATGGCAGAAATCTGAGACCACCATGTAGGCTGTTCCTTGTCTCCCCCTGGTGTGACATGCATCCAGAGTGATATCTCTTTGAGGGCTGGTAGTCAATGATGGGTAAGATTCTGGAAGACAGGATGACCTAAGACAGGCACAGTCCAGTATACTGGGAATCCTTTCTGGTAGGGTCAACAATATCAAGACAATGGCACCCAGCTCTCACTAGGTTGACAAAATCTAAAAACTAAAAGGTGGCTATATAGCAGGAATGGCAGGGCTGCCTCTGTATAAATGCTGGAGGACGTGCAGATGCAAAAGCATTTTCTGCAGGAGGACCTAACAGAACTGGCTAAGAGAGCAAGGATTGCTAGGGCAAATAATGCCAGCCAATCAGGAACTACTGTTTAGAAGAGACGCTTTCTTGAGACCAATGGGTTATTGGTGGAGGGTATTAAAGGAGCTTGCAGCAGTGCCCAGATGAGCTTGCTGCAGTGTTTCTTACCTGCTCCTGGAATCTGTATTCTTGACTCTGTGCCAACTCAGCCCCCAACACCCAAGGGCAGGTAGGGTCGGGCAGAAAGCTGTCCAGGGTACAGGCAACAGGAGGTCTGCTCTTTTCTGAATGGAAACAGAAAAAAGCACTGGGAGGAGTTGGGGAAGGGGAAAGTGGTCAGATGTAATATATGAAAAAAGAATCTATTTTCAGTTTAAAAAAACTGAGAAACAGATCAAAGTCTAGTTTCTAAGGAATATTATAATTGAGGTTTAAGAGATGTCTCAACGCAGGGCAGTGGTGGCACACGCCTGTATTCCCAGCACTCTGGGAGGCAGGGGCAGGCAGATTTCTGAGTTCGTGGCCAGCCTGGTCTACAGAGTGAGTTCCAGGTCAGCCAGGGCTACACAGAGAAACCCTGTCTTGAAAAAACCAAATCCCCAAATCCAAAAACTAAAGAGGGAGGGAGGGAGGGAGGGAGGGAGGGAGGGAGGGAGAGAGAGAGAGAGAGAGAGAGAGAGAGAGAGAGATCTAAAATTAAGAGCACACACTGCTCTTGCAGAGAAACTTGAGTTTGACTTCAAATACTATGTGAGGTGTTTCATAACAACCTGTAACTTAATCTGACACCGACACACTCACACTTATATGCACATACTCCCCCCCAACCACAGACACACAGACAAAACTAACTTCATGAAAACATTTTACAAAGGAATAATACTACCATTTTATTACTTCTTGCTATAAAAACACCTGCCCGTATAGGCATTGCAGGTGTGGTTATAGTGTCATATGTGTGTCAGTAGGTGGCAGAGAGGTGTCTACACACAGGGTTCTGACCTAAGAACATCTGAATGATTAGTAGCCTAACATTCACTAAAAAAAGCAAACCTGAGATGGCACTCAGTCAGGAGTTATGGGGCCCCAAACAGGGAGCTGTGCCAAGATGAACACCAGTTCAGCATCAGGGAGGCTTGGACAGGCTCCGAAGATGGGGCCAAGCTGTAGACTATAAGAATCCTATTTGGGACTTCAGCCCTCCACAGGGTGGAAGTGACCCAGAGAACTGGTCCTGCCCCTTACCTGCTACAGCACTTTCAAGAACATACCCTGTACCTTGCCTGGGCAGCACAGTAGATCTGATCTTTGTGATAGGAGCACTGGTGAGTCACTCCTGAGAGAGGGAACATGGGAAAGCTTGCCCTGCTTCTTGTTTGTCTTGTAGTGACACGGGAGAGGGAGAGATGCCCTTCCCAACCCTTATCCATTGGCACCTATGGCAGGCAGGAGAGCTGGCTCTGGTACCATGACAGCAAGAGAGATGTTTTCAACACTCACCACTTAGAGCACTCAGGAGACTGGGCCCTGCACTTTGCCTGGGCAGCCTGTAGGGGTGGAGCTGGTGTTGGGGATTGTTGGTGAGCTGGCCCGAGGGTGTGAGAATGGGAGAGCCAGTGAGTTGATCAGCTTAGATACCTCTCAGGTTCAGATCCTGGGCTTTGAATGTCCATCTCAGCATCTTCCGCATCGTTGAGTTGCAGGCATGTATGAAGGGGCCCAGACCTACAGATCTAAAAACTACAGAATTTCTATTACATAGGTCAGCAACAGGATATCAGAAAGGGGTCTCAGTACTGATAGAGTAGCAGAAGCTGGAAGTC